>SJOL01010039.1:445083-538398 GCA_004794785.1 Opisthorchis felineus
GGGTACCGCCTCCAGTGTGCAGCTATCTACCCCATCTCCCCAAACCATCGGTAAACGAAACTGTAGCAGCTGGAACCATTGTACAGCAAGTACGCGGTCCTTAAACCTATGATGATGATGATGATGGGAGCGTTACACAACTCCCGGTGTCACTCATTGAATTACTATTAGCGTGTTCAAAGAATGTACGCCTTGCAGCTTGACTGCACCTTATGGGCGCAAAGAACTTGATGACTTTGATCAGCTTTTTAAGTAATGCTTACGCCTCCCGCTCTTTTTCAAAAATGAGAACAATGTCTTTAGCGTATTCCAGGTTGACAAGGTTCTCGCTCGGAGAGATGTGAACACTTGGGTTCTGGAGGCCTTTCATTGCTCTCCTCATTGTCAATGACGAAGCTAGACGCAAATGGAGAGAATTAACACCATTGTTGGGTACCATTGTTTGTAGGATAGTTTCCAGAGAGCTCATCATACACTCTCACACACTCCGAAGTGTGTGATTACAAACAGCGCACGATATCCACGAATCTCTGGGCATACCCTATTGCGCGTGTTAAGAAGAACCAACCGGTCGACAGAATCGAACGCACACGTGAAGCCAAGGAACATCAAGATTGTAAGGCCCCTATATGGTTTCCGTTGCTCTACCATTTGACGAAATGTGAAGGTGTGGTCCACGTAGCCCTTTCCCGGCCGGCATCCTGCTTGCTGTTCTCGGGTCCTGTCCTCACCTTCGTAAGACGATGTAGGATAAGTGACGCAGAGAGTCTGGTTACAACGGGGGTTAAGCCAATTCTTCCGTGATTACCATACCTACTGCGAGCATCGTTTTTAATGGGCACCACTATTGACTCACCCTAGTTGGCTTGGACGGCCCCTTTCGGCCAGTTAGTGACAAATAAGTTGGACAAGCACACACTGAGGATTTCATCTTCCTCTCTGGACAGAGCTGGTGGGAGTTCGTCAGGACCGATAGCTTAAGGGGACAAGGGGCATGCGCTCATTTCCGAAGCCGTCAGGGGTTCCAAGTTCACTGTCCATGGCTGCGTTGCGGGTCGGGATTCTGGCTAAGAAACTGCAGGTGGCCAGTTGAATTGTCGAATGGAATTGGAGAGGTGTGTAATATCATAACAGCGGCCCCCGACACCACCATTGGATACCCCGTCGTTCCAAAGTGTTTGGAACAGTTTTAAGTGCCAATTTACACGCTCCTTTGAAGCTGACAGCTAGGAGAGACCAGGTTTCGCAGGCCCATGTTGGTACGACTTGAGCGGACCTTTCTTCGAAGGCCAACCTTTAAGCGTTTCCATAAAGCGATGTGAACCTACATGAAGGTCTTCCTAGCGTTGTCGATGTGAACGTCTATTTGTTGTGTGCTTGACCGCTGGGAGGACGGTGGAACCCGAATACACGAAGGAATCGACTTGGTATATAGGCTGTCTGTCAATACCAAGTGAACTAGAATGGATGTCCATGCTTATGGTGAAGATTTTTTTTTTCGGGAATTATTCGAAGTGCATTAGTTGACGCTATCGAAGATGGGCTGTGTTTGTATCTTATCTATACTCAGGACGATGATATCACCAACGTAATTATGTTTTTGGTACTCCAAAATAGCTACTGAGGGCATGTGACGTTATTTAGTCAGTCACGATATTAAAAAGCATCGATGAAAGTGGGGAGATTAGCTGAACACAAGGGTTTAAAGCAAACGCCTTGGTCTATCCCCAAAATACCCGAATGCGGGCTTTTATTCCTGAGTACTAGGCTCTGATGAGGTTCAATAGCTTAACTAGCACGTCATCAGCTTTCGAAACAGACCCTATTGACTGAGTCAAACGCTGCACAGAACTCAATGAACTAAGCGGTGATTGGTCGTTAGAACTTGTGGCATTATTCCAAAACACGGTGTGGCGTGAACATTTGGTCAACGCAACTTCCCCCTTTACGGAGGTTTCCTTGGTTCGGTCTGGTGTGGACCTGTCTCGCTTCCTTCACCTGGCGCAGTAGCAGTGCGGTCAAGGCTGCGCTCCATATCAGGATGGTACCCCGGGAGTTCTCAAAGCGTTCTGTAGCTTTTTTTTGGTATCAGTAGTAGTAGTAGAGGGGTACGCCAATCCACCGGGAACATGTCGATATTCCATGCTGAGCATGTCGGTTTTTGAAGAGGTTCGAGAACTGCTGACAAACAGGTTTGTAGTTTTTCACGTGGATACTGTCTTCACCTGGAGACTTCTTGCTCTTTACTAGCTCCATTGTCTCGGGGTCTATGGCTTGGAGGTTGTGGTGTGATTGTTGGTGGGTGGTTGTTGTTTTGAGGGGCCGTTGGGCAGTGAGCTGAAGTGTTCAATCCATCCCTTCAGCTTATTCTCATATTACATTATTAGTTGACCGCCAGCGTCTCTAATATTGTATTGCTGGCCTTGCCATTAGCCTAAGGCGGACGGGTCAGCCAGAAAATATGCGAACAATTACCGACGTTTGCGACTCTCCATTCCTCAATTCGTTACTGACCAGTATTCCATACGACCTTTTCCGGATGGACGAAAATTGGAGGCGTTCGCCGAATGTGCCTGTGTACTCTACCGCGAGGGACGGATCGCCCTTCCAGTTTTTGTGACGTCACTATCTAAATCGGAGACCCGACGCGGTAGCTTTTTGTATGTACGTCTCTAGACGGATATTGGGAAGTGACAGATTGGTAGTCAGCTGGCCGGTGATCGCACCGCAAATTGAAGGCACTTTTTGAGGACATCAAGGCGAATCATGTTGACCCGTTCTGTAGGTCCTGGCGGCGACGTAAATTTTGAACCTTACATGTATAAGCGTATAGTCTAAACCGTATTTAACTCAGGTTTCTGTCCCTCGGTAAGACTTACAGTCTTCAACAGATGAGTCAATGGTCGAGCTGAGTGGTTTCGTTTAACTCCACTCGAAGACGCGTAGAAAAGATGTAGGACGAGAGGTGCTAAGCGCGACTGCCCTCTTTTTCCCACTTACTTTGTGGTTGATGTGCTCCTAGATCATGGTCGTCATCATCGACCGGAACTCAGCAACAGCAATTGTTGGCGCGTAACCGACACACTACCACGGAGATCGGATGCTTTTTTAAGGGGCTGAACGAAGGGGAAAGGGTGTAGACTAGGTAAAAAGCCATACTTTCCCAGGGAAAACGATCAAGTGTAAACTGCTTTCACATTGGAACAGCAATGAGATAAGCACGCCTAAGTATCATACTGAAGTAAAGCACTAATTGAATTGAACCATCCTCCCCCTTTGCCGATCTCATCTATTGAGGTCTACGAGGACAAGCAAACTTTGGCCAGGTGGCATTCAGCATGGTCGCCACTGGGGTCTGTTAGGTTATGTGTCCTGTAAGGCTCCTAACCACGTAATCGTTCAGCTGTAGCACCCTTTCGGTGGTTAACTGCCATGCCACTACGTTCACGATGATTACGCATAAATCAGTCAGGAAAACGCGAAAAACTCGGCATCCAGTTTGGCTACAGCTGCTTTCGTTTTGCATAGCCATGTTGCCCTCTGTTCTCTTCAAATCATTCACCATGGGTTCAGAGTGGATAACAGTAACTTCGTTGGTAAATAGTGGTCTGGCTTGCATAGTACATGTCCCAAATCATCTTGGTTAGCTAAGCTTTATTTTCTACTCCAGTGATTTTGATACGTTACCAAGTACTCGCCTTCACACCAGCGTCATCATCACCAGGAACAGCAGCGTCAGTGTTGAAATTGATGTTTCAATGCCGTACAACCACAGGGCTTACTTAATTATATTTAAGGCCGTGAAGTAAAAAAAGGGAAGAGTGGGTGCCGTGAGACCTGGTGCTGACGTACCATGGCAGCTTTCTGAGGTGCCCAAACCACCAAAACTTCAAGCAAACAACCAGGAAAGAAAGTGACAAAACGAATTCCACTGAAATCGGTTAGCCGCCATTTTTCGCCTCGTCAACAATCAGGCGCAGTCACGGGGACACCATCCTGGAGGATAAAGCGCATCAACGATACCCGACATCGTTATCCCTCACGCCCCCCTTCCAAGTCAGTCAATCCAAGCCCTCTAATATATAGCCCATTATTGCATCAGTGGCAACATTGAACGACAAGGGTTATAGACAGTAGACTTGTCGAATCCCCCCAATTATGGAAAACCTTTTTTTGCTGTTCATCGTTAATTATAATATCATCGGGGTAGCATGACAAAGAGTGCATCTTCGTCGTCAGAGAGAACCATCAGTGTCAACACCATACTTTGGAAACCTAGAGAAACCAAGTTATTCGTTGACTTCTCTGTTATCTCCCAGAAGTTGCGAAGTGGACATGATGTGAAATTCGTTGGCCTCACCATCCTGATCCGACCAGCAGTCTTGGTGTAGGTCAGTTACACCTTCCAAGTCCTAGTTGGGGTTACTGTTCCTATTAGAAGCAAAATGTACTTCACGAGCAACGATGATCAGCTGCTAATGTCTTCAGTCCGGAGAGGCTGAGTTGCACATCCGTGGAGGAGCACCTGCTGGAGAGATGATGCTTTCGGAAAACCATGGTTCTCAGCGCCGTCATAAGTGTTAACGGCTTCTGAACGTGATTTGAGCAGTGATTTTTTTGTTGTAACATCTTCGCCTGCATATATCTGGCCGGATGTTCTGGCGGTCCTGAGCGCCGTCACGAAGAGACTGGGACCTGCCGTAATATGACGGTTTGTGTGCCTCCGTGACACATTGAGCATCAATAAACAATCGTCCAGCTATAGTACCCTTTCGATGCCTAGCTACCGTGTCACCGGAAAGAGGCACAAGGGCTGAGATACTGTCAGGTTGCCCAAGCCTAGACAGGAGCGATCGAGATGCAGATGTTGGGTTCGAACCACGGACCTTACGGTTCGTAAGTTGGCACCTTAACCTATGAGCTATCTCGAGCTCCTTAGCATACTCCAGGGTGATGAGGAACGGCTTGGAAAGTAAAATGCGTCATGTACATTCACTAGTTCTACTGGTATTCCGCGGTACATCAAGCGGAAGACGGGATGTTGCACAGTTGAACTGCGACCGCTCCAGTTTTCCTCAAAGTCGTAAACTGGCAAGCAAGTGAGCGACATGATTAACTAATTTGGCTAATTTGATTTGCTGGACACCTATTCAACAGCTTGATCCAACAGCAGATCTTGTTTACTGACCCACTTGCTGGAACAAATGACCACTTGGTGTGACGTGAGGATTGCATTCACCTGACAATTTGCAGTCAGTAAGAAGCCATGGGAATTTTACTAGACGTATTTTTAGGGGTAATTCTGGTTTTGCAGTAAGTGTATTCCGATAGGCGTTACTTATTTCGTCGTGGCTAAATAAGTTATTGAACGTTAAGAGCGAGGAAATCTCTTCCCCATATCCGGTCTTTCATGTGAGTGTATTTACTCAACTAGGGATGCTTCCGAAATCCGTTGCACTCTTTGACGGTTGTAATCCACATAAAACAAATTCGCAGTTCCGCGTCAAGGATATTCCTGAGAGCATATTTCTGTAGGACCCCTGATAAGGGGAAGCTGTGCATTGTGATTGATGCTGTATTCCAACCTAGGGGTTGGAATCCAGGTGACGTCTTCTCATGAGAAGCACTTCACTGAGTCGTAGTTCCTTTTAGATTGCCCAGTAGTTACTGTGGAGACCACCAGAGGCAGTACCCCACACTAGAGATTTCTCTGTTAGGAGACACCTTCATTTTTGTGTATCCATCTGCATCAATGGGCAAATGTCTTCCTGTAAACCCCTTATTACATCAGTTCAAAATGGTTCAGAGGTTACGGCACAGCTGTTGACAGAGGGATGCGCTTTTCTAATCTATCCCTCACTTTTCAGTTACCACTGTTTAGAGTTGGGAATTATGGCAGTGTCCAGAACTCCGCCCTTCTTTCCGGTTGCACTGCAGTTAGATATGGTAATTGATTGATCCAAGTTGTGTAGAACGCGTCCTTGTTTCCGGACAAGTTCACACAGTCCAGTTGAGATAGAACGAAAACGTTCACGCCTTCATATAAAGCTAGTGGATGCTCATCTTGCTCGGCAGACCGATGGCGTTCTCAGTTGGGAAGATATGCTTTATTAACTGAGTGAAGGTCTAAGCTCAGGCCGTGACTCACGTCCAGCAGGTCGAATGAGGGCACGGTTACAGAAGCTCATTGTCAACCAAACTGATGCAATTACTCTGCCCAGGTGTCTGCTGTTTGTTAGATCTCCAATGTCTCCTCTAGCTAGCGTTCGCTTTTGCGCCGACCTTCATCTGTTGAATATCCTAGTTCAAACACACTTGTTTGTCCACACAGGTTTCGTTTGAGCTGACGCCTGACAAGCCATCCAGCAGACTTATGCTCTGAAGCCGGAGGTATACACTATGGAGTAACAGTGATCGCTCTGGGATCCATTGGTTAATGTGAACACTGTCGGAAAAACCGCCCTTCCAAGGGGGCAGCTAAACTAGAAGCCTATTTCTCAGGTTTATCTGGAAAGTTTAAAGAAAAACCATGACGGAGGTGGACTCCGTCTGACTCAAAGAATGTATTCAAGGAAAGTCAGCAATGGGGTGTGTAGCCTCGCTGTCGGGGTTATGTAATCATGGTTGTTCGGCAGCAAGAGTAACCGGGCAACACAACAGCACCCACTACGCCTAAACTTGGTACTTCTGGAGAACAGCTGATCTTCAGTGGAATGTTACGAAGTACTTCAACTATAGTCTTTCGTTGAAGTTAAACCAATTCACCAAGTCGTGAATTCTGTAAACTGGGGTCCCATTCTTGTGTGCGGAAATCCGGTGGTTTCCGCACTTCTCCCAGTCCGCAATTCGGAGGCCGAGACCGTGCTTAAAATAACAAATAATAGCTCATCTGTGGCACCCCTTCTGTGCATGGCTGCCGTTCAACCTGAAAGGAGCAAAAAGGCTGGAATACTGCCGGGTTGTCCAAGCTTAGAGAGGAGCAACAGGAAAGCCGGAGTCAACTTGTCAGGGGTAACTGGACATCTTCCAGTATAGCTCAGTTAACGTATCAGGATAGGATCCAGTCTGCTCTCTACGGAGGGCCCGGTGAAAACACTGCACACCTCGTCACCTGAACAAGATTTAGGTAGGAAAATTTCAAACTACCAGACATGTTTGGTACAATATTTACCTACAGTAGTGATGCCATTAGTTTTGCCTCTTGTTAGAATCTACCTTACCGCTGCGAACTTCCGTTACAGGCTAGGACGATCGGAAAATGGACTCGAAAAAGGAGAAATCGAAATTCAAATTATTCGGAACTAAAGATACAGCAAAACCACCGCCGAAGGATAGGCGAGCTACCAGAAAAGTTCCGGATTCTCCAATTCCGCCACCTGCCGATGACCTTACGAAGTTGTCTGAAGAGGAGATTGAGCAGAAGTTCATCTTGATGCTTGAGGACATGAATCTGACCGAGGAGCAGACGAAATCGTTGCGGACAAGGCCACTGGCTGTCAAATTGGAAATGCTCATGAGTCACCAAGCCAACCTACAAGCGTCAAAGAATAATGATCCTGAAGCCTTCGTATCAGTTCTCCGCAATCCACACAATCACTCAAACAAACAGCTATTGCACTTGTTTGATGAGCTGCATGTTCGGCTTCGAACCAGCGGTGTTAGCTGGATTCGGAACTTTAATAACCAGCAAAATGACGGCTTGAATTTGCTTCTTAGAATTTTGGCTCTTTCCCTAACTGGCTACTATCCAAACTGCAGTCTCTCTTGTTTGCGCTGTATCCGCATGCTTGGTAACTGTGGGTACGGATTGTCTGCATTAGTGGATCATGAGACCGCGTCGACCTTCATCGCTCGGTGTCTCGATCCAGATCAGCCCGCATTAATGGATTGCGCAATCGAGTTGCTGTCTTGTATGGCTTTGTGTGACAGTAAAGGATACCAAAAGGTTATGGATGGTTTGACTTACAGTGCGGAGCTGGCTACTGCACCGGGAGATCGCTTTGTTCCTTTGGTGAAAGCCCTAGACTCGTCGGATTTGGCCAGATCATCGTTACAGCTTATCAATGTGTTGGTTAATCGTGGATGTGTGACGAATAGTTCGTTTGATGTGGACTTTCGTATTCACCTACGAATGGAGTTGAACCAATTGGGTATTGGGGAGAAAATTAACAAGCTGACTTATTCTACCGATGAAGTGATCGGAAATCACGTGTCCATCTACCTTACTAAGGCCGAGGAGGACATGGAAACGTTACTCGATCGGTTCGATGCGGCTAGGTGTGATTTTGATGATGCTGCAGAAGTATTTCAGCTGCTTAATCGTACACTTATCGGGACCACATCTGAACGAAAGTTCCTGTCTATCCTTCAGCACCTGCTTTTTGTTCGGGACGAACCCTACAGATTGTCGTATTTCACCTTACTCGACGAACTAATGGGTCAAATTGTTCTACAAGTGGATGGAATTGATCCTGATCCGCGGTCGGCTCTGTTACGGTTGGATGTTGAGTCCACAGTATCCGCTCTAATGCAGAAGGTTGACTCGGGTGGTACGGACGATCGTTCTGCAGAAATTCAGAGGAAACTTGATGAGGCTTTGAAGTCCAAATTGGAAGCTGAGGCGACGATTCACACCCTTAAAAAAGAGCTAGAAACAGTCGGTACGTCAGGCTCTGCTGGTGGTGTAGCTCCGCCTCCTGCAGGTGGTATCATCCCTCCACCACCGACACCCGGAGGCGAGGGTGTACCGCCTCCTCCTCCTCCTCCTCCCCCACCACCACCAATGATGGGTGGAGGTGGCATTCCGCCTCCTCCACCACCACCGATGCTGGGCGGAGGTGGCATTCCACCACCACCACCTCCCCCCGGAGGAGGAATCCCGCCACCCATGGCCCCGGCTGTTCCTCAGTTGCCTTTTGGTATGAAACCCAAGAAGACCTACTCAGTCGGTGTCCCGATGAAGAAAGCCAACTGGGATCAAGTTTCGCCTGACCTGTTGACCGAAGAGTCTGTTTGGGTGAAACTGCAGGAGGATAAACTCGAATCTGCTGAACTTTTCGAGTCGTTGACATCCCAGTTTAGCACAAAGCCTACTAAGAAACTACTATCTGTTGATGGGGATTCGGGCGCCGGTCGCGCAGCTCCAAATGCGAAAAAAACGAAATCCCTGCGTTATCTCGATGGTAAGGTGGCTCAAAATTTATCTATTCTTCTTGGATCACTCAAGGTTCCACATGAGGAAATCCGTCGCCGTCTCCTGATACTAGACGAAACCCTGTTAACATCTCACATGGTAGAGCAGTTAATACGTGCGTTGCCCGAACCGTCAGTAATATCAACAATCACCGCCGCGAAAGACGAATTCAATGATCTAGCTGATCCTGAGCGGTTCGTTTTTCTCGTTGGTCAGATAAGGGCATTGATCCCAAGATTGAACAACATCCTTTTCAAAATGCATTTTGATGAAAAAATGGAAGAACTGAAGCCGGAAATTGTGGACGCTGACGAAGCTCTGCGAGAAATCCACTCTAGTAAATCCCTGCGTCGTATTTTGGAGCTCGTTCTTCTTTTGGGTAATTATATGAACTCCGGATCACGTAACGCTCAGTCACTGGGATTCCAGATCAGCTTCTTGACAAAACTGGATGCCACAAAAGATGTGTCAAACCAACTGACTCTGTTGCACTTTGTTGTAAACTACTTCAATAAAACCTATCCGGAGTTGGCGAAGGGTTTTGTGGATGACTTTTCTCATCTGGATCGAGCATGTCGCTTTTCGGAAGACACTATTCGATCGAGTATAGCAGAAATGAAGAAGTCCCTGTCTGGTCTAAAGAAAGAATTGGAAACATACAAGACTCAAGGTCAAGAAGATGCTTATTTGGATGTGATGACCAAATTTAGTGAATCAGCTTCATCTCGGCTGACCCAACTAGAAGCGATGTTCGAACGTATGCGAGAAAAATTTACGGGCGTAGCACGATACTTTGCTTTTGATCCGTCCAAATACAATATGGAAAGTCTTTTCAACGATATGAAAGCATTCCATTCTGCTTACGTAAGTGCTCTGAAGGATATTGAAAGACAAGAGGCTGCGAAAGCACGTGAACGCAAGGCTGCTGAGGAACAGGAGCGTCGTAACAGGGAACGAGAACAACGGTCTGTTAAGGGTCCTGAAGCAATGAAACGGCCCTCCGAGGAGGAGAGCAACGTCATTGACAATTTGATGGAGGCGCTCAAGAGTGGTGCGGCATTTGGCGACGGGGGGCGTGCTGGTGCGAGACGTCCCCGCAATCGTCCATCACCGGGGGCGACAGGTGTCAGTTCTGCACCTCGAAAAGAAGTCGGGCGAGAACGTCACGTGCCAACAGCAACTACACTTGTGTCATAAAAACTCCCGTGTACACTACGCCTTTTATGCCGGCTGTTTTCCCTCACAGCACTATCTTTCAAGCGCCCCACGCAAGTATAATTCTAACAAGTGAATCTCTACGTGTCTATTGTCGGTAAAGACAGTACTATTTGCTGCCGTAACTACTTCATCAGAAGCATTCCTTGCTATTTTGACACCGATTTGAGATAAAAACTGCAAACCATGTGATTTTCCTATGTACTTTTCTACTGTTCAGACACTTCGCAGTTGCTCCTTGGCTATTGACGTGTACGGTAGTGTATCGATGTTTGCTTACAACGTTTACCTTTTTATTTTTCTTTACACACTGTTGGTTTCACGATTTTTTTTGGTTTGTACCTTATAGCAACCTCAAAGAGAAATTCAGTGCGTTGTAGAGTCAATGTCTCGTGTTTTCTTCAACCTCCAGTATCATGTCCAAACTTCCGAGATGCCATATTCGCATCAGCATTGTTGTTTCACTAAAGATTGACGCTCATACTGTCGGTTTAAATTCATTTATAACTAGGAAACCTAATCATTACTCGTGTTTCAGGATGGTTCAGCTTCATGGTCATCCGATGTCATGGCTAGAGTGTCGCGTATCATAGCCCGTTCCCGCAAACCATCTGTATAGCATGGATCCTGGTGTTCAATCTCATAGTGGACAGACCTTCCTCCTGCACGTTTCGCCGTGGGTTATGCGTTTGCGCTTTTCCACTAGCCATGCGAGACAGTATATGTAGTTTTTCTTTGTTGTTACTACAAACGTTAGTTAATCACACCAAACACCAGTACATACTACAAGCACAGAAGCAGTTTTATTGAGCCTCATTAACTCAATCTTACTTAAAGTAGATAGGAGATGTTTGAAGATAACAGTGAGAAGAACGGATATGATGAGACATTCGATTTGTCTGATTCATCTTACCCAATGTTATCTATTCACGTGAACTTCCGTGCAAGGGGTGTATTTGACGCGTGTTGTTACTCTGGAAGACGTAGTCGTTGTTCACCATCATTTGTTAGTACAATCGACAGGATTAAATTGCCACAATAACCGTGGACTAATCACTAATATGCTTGCCGACATAACATCGTTGCGCAACTCATTTTACCTCAGGAAACGAGCAGTCGGAATCAGACTGCCGTATCTAGTCGATCCAACATGTGGGTTTTTGTGAACATGTATGAGTCCAGTTTGAGTTTCACTGATTGTTTTTTTATGTCTCCGGGGCAACATTCACTCTTGTCGTCCTTCCAGGACAAGCTTTGTGATTTGGTTCACTGGTTTCAGATGCCCCACGATGCTCGGAAAGGTGTTTCGTTTTGGGTACGAAACAACTCCCATTTGTGTGTGAACATGGAGCTCTATCCGAAGGAGGTAAGCAGCACGAATTATGAGTTGCGTCTTCATCAAACTGGTTGCCCTCCTTGGCGCCAGCATCGCCTGGATGCGGCTTTGTAGTAGTAAAACAATTTGAGTTCCACTGAGTACACGGTTTCCGCCAAATCGTTCTCGTTTAGGACCGTGTTGACAGTTATGGTTTGCCAAACGAAAGAGACCTTGGTGGATCAAACAATGTATTCCTTAGGTTTATCGCATCTTGGGAGAGACTAAGAAATAGGGCAAGATTCGTCTCGGCCGGTCCGGATAATGTCAAGGGTGGCCGGTTTGGAAAAAGGATAGGGAACTTAGTAAGACAAAATACGGTATCTCAAGGTCAGTCTATGTGTTTAATAACTTTATGATTCAATGCTCTTTCGACCTATCTTTAAAGCGGTTGAGCTATGGCTCAGCTTCTTCCGATTTAAATGAGAAATGATGATATTATCAACAGTTAATGGAAGTATGTATTTACTACCGCATTACACTCGGTACGTAATGAAGTGGTCTGTAAACGAATACCAGGTACTGAGTTGGATTTCTTTGAGCAGCAAGGTTTGTCAGGTTAACGTGGCTGTGGCATGTACCATGCGTGTCCTATCATTATGCGTGTTTTCCACTTGGAGCTCTTTCGGACAGAAGGTTCCCGGGGGATAGCCCATGGCGTTGCATTGCTACTGTCAATTTGAGCGCTGTGGGATCTTCGCGACTGGGTGGCGTCCAGCTGGCTCTTGCGCATGGTTGTAAACCCTACAGGACGCATCACGTAACCGACCCCTGTGGCAAATTCGCTCACCTTCTATCCGGACTGCTTAGCTAACTCTTGTCTGTCGTTGTGCGCTTGGCTTCTATCGGATGGAGTTCGCAAAGGGTGTCGGGTGAATCCCACTAACGCGTCTTGCTCCAACATGATGCTCAGATTTATTTATTTCAATGATTTTGAAAGGTGTAGGCACCTAGGGATATAAAGTATTTTGCAGTAAGTTTATGCTCCTCTACGTTCCCTTCACTCTTTCTCCATGTTTGCATGGCAGCTAAGCAACACTCATTGTGGTTCTACTCGGTTTGTTTTGAATTTATTGTTGATCACTGGATTATAGTAGTGGGTAGCGGGTAGAACGATATCCTACATTTACCAACTCATCTCTTCGTTGGTCTTCTTGGATTCCGCGAGATTTTGCGGAGCTCATCGTGAACAACTCACAAAGATCACCTTCAAATGTATTATTTCAACTTTTTTCTCGTCTAGAAGAATAAATGCTTCATTTTATTCTCGTTTGGAAATAAGACATGGGTATCTGGAGACTGTTATTCTCAAACATGAACAGTTTAACGGCAAACTGAAAGAACCAGCCTAAAATTTTATACCAGAAAACCACATAATACTACGATAAGTGAAACAGAAAAATTGACGCCAAATTGTTCTGAAACACTACAAATTCTAAACATTAGTACACTGTACATCAAAGGGTCAATTTTTTGGAGGGATTGTCGTTGGATGTCCCACACTCTTCTCGTCGCTTTGCATTATTTGATGTTTGTTCAGCTCAGTTAGTCTATCGTACCCTGCAGTCTTCGAGTTTGTGGAGCTGAAGCGTCCACCTTCAGGCTTCACTTTGGCAGCGTTGGAATATTGATAGCTCAGGTGCATTTGTTGCTGGTTGATCATTTGGCTGTTGATCTGTCTGCCTAGCATGGAGATTGACTTGCAAACGTCTGGTCGCCATTCGAGGAGACATCAGTGCGTGCACTGATTACCAACCGCGCACTGGTGATGTCTTCTCAAATGGTGACAAAATATCTACAAGTCAGTTACCAAGCTCGGTGGACAGATCAAAAGCCAACTGATCGGCTGCCCTTCACTTTGCAAACAACAACGTCAAGAGCGAGGTCAGTAAGTGGGTGTTCCTCAGTAGAGACTAACAGGTTATTTGACACTGTTGAGAAATTTTGGGAACTCTGGACAGATCAGAGCGTTTTCTAGGCACCTACCTTCAACCATATTGATTCATTCAGAAATTGAATTATAGGTTTGTGTAGAGCAGATTTTTTACTAATCTGGATAGGTGGCACTTGATATACCTCTGTAACTGATGGTGACCATAAATACTAATCAATTAATGAGTAAGCAAAGTAATCATGGTAACTAATTTGGATAACTGATACTTAACATAAGCGACATTATTAGTAACCTTTCAGGAGAAGTGTTCCTATGAACGGTGATGGAATTGTAGGTTGATACAAATGGTAGTTGTTTATTTTTAGAGTTCACGAAGAATTGAATGGGATAAACAGCCAAGACTTTACGCATTAGAATTGTTGAAGACAGCAGATCCTCAGCTTGCTCGCATTGCGGCTGAAAGGTGCTGTGTTTGAAAAGTTAACACCGCACAACTGTTTTTATGGCCATTCAGCTCGCAAGGTAACTGAGATCACTATCCGGCATTATCAATAAACGTAGCGATAGCGTCACATACGCTAAATATGGAAGGCATAATAGATTTAGAAAACGAAAATTTGCGGCCACAGACTGGTTGTCATTGTGACTGAAGTCGCTGAACACAGTAGTATGAATAACGCGCAATCCCTATGTCGTGTACCGGGTGGTTGGCACAGACGAGTCGCCTTCATTAAATTGCCGACTTCTGTGTTGTGCTGACTAATCTGCCAATCGTTGGTCCCCTGTGCTTGTGAGTCTGGGTGTTTCCTTGTTTAGCCGATGTATCTGGCCCACATAGGTTTCCAGCCTCAGTGCCAGCGCTGAAAAAATCGGAGAACACGTCTGTGCACGGAAAGCTGTCACCACAAAGCACGTTCTGATCATCTGAAACATCTCGTTCTTACAGATGTCTCCTTTTGATAGGGTGAGATTTCTATAGTGTATGGGCTAAATAGTTTGCAATGGGTAGAAATCCATCAAGGTTTGCGGTGAGTCAGCCGTCGTCAGCTGACTTGGCATGAACATCAAATGACCTCTCGCTGTTAGTATATGCAGTGGACTACCTAGAAATAAATCCAATGGCGTTTGATATGAGAACCTTGGAGGTCACTCAACTACATTTCGCTGTTCAGTTCAACGGTTAGGATATTTGTTGTCCAAAAGACCTATCATTCAAATTTAATGTGGGACTGCACCAGATCCGGTTTCTGGCGATAGTACGGCGAACTCTTGAAGGGCCTAACAACTTGGGATCCTTAGTAATGTAAAACAAACAGCACATATCCGTTAGTGTGCCGTCAAAGTAGCTAAGCTCCACAAGCCGATTATTCAAAATTCCAGCCCAGACCACGTCACGCTTGGACTGGTGTCCAGAGAATCTTTGGAATTCTGTGTAGCCCATGTATATGAAATGGATGCTGTTCCATTGAGATAAGACGCAGAACAAGATTAGGGCAACATCACCACTGTGAACAAACCGTTTGTAGAATCCAAAACGATAATCTAAACCACCTATTCTCTAAGAGCAGTTTTATGAAGCAGTTTATGTTCTCTTGAGATACGATGCATCTTCTGTCAAGGCTCTAGATCTTCCTTGTGGTTTCACATCTACACTTCCCGTACCTCTGAATCTGCAAATCAATCTTTGCAACTGTTGATCGTGCAATTGGTGGGCGTTCGCTGTACTTATGAATAAAGCAATTCATTGTTTCGTGGACGTTAACTTCACAATTTGCGTACCTGAATTAGCTAGCAACTCGATCTTCATAAATGAAATGAGCCCATGGCGTTCTCATGGTACGTGACAGTTTCGTAACCGAAGAGTGGTAGAAGGTGTCTTTTGGTTCTCGTGTTAGGCCAACCGATGGTAGTCACGCACATAACATCTGGTCAAGGTCTGTCCGCACCAACCTACTTAACTGGCAAGCCGTCGGATGCAGTATGCATCTTCACGCATGATATGTGCCAGACGAATGGCACTCGACTAGTCCCGACAAATTTCTTCGCGTGCACAGACGTGTAATAACTCCGTTGTCTCATTTTGACTACTGCAATCTGGTGTGCACCATTTGAATGTCATTCTGGTGATTCGCGTACATCGGTTAAACAAAGTGACACTCAAATGCGCGGGAACATGGAGGCAACGGGCTGTCAGGTGGTTAAAATGCGATACACTTTATTTGAGGTCTGTTGTCCGTTCTAGTCACAGGCAGTATGATATAAAACTTACATGGGCGGCCGGGCTGTATAGATGGCAAGCGTGTGGAACACGATGTTGGTTCGGCTGAGTTAATTGTGTTTGCCATCATCAAAATGAGTCCTCTGGGGAACGCCTCCAACCCGATTCTTCCTCTTGTGGTCTAAGAAAGTTTGTGTCAAAATTGTTACGTTGCCCATAATCAAGCCCAATAACTGTCTTTTTTTTAATATTCGCATCTGTTTTCGTGTGTACATGTCAATTAAATAAGGCTCCAGTAATGTGCCCGTATCTTTCCGGTGTTATGGTCCTGGGTCATCAAAGAGACTTTACAGACCACGGCATCAGGTCTCTCTTCAGATGACTTGACACTCCTCATTTCGCTGTTCTGTCAAACTGGTTTCTGAGCAGTTTTCCCTCTCGGAATTGTCGAGCTGGTCCAACTGCAATGGACAGTGCTACCCTCAGACCATGACCATCAATGGGAAGTGAGTATTTGACTGACGGGGAATGCTGTTGTGAACTCTTCAAGGGGATGATCTATCTTCAGAAGGATATCTTTTGGGAGTTACTTCACCCTTTCAGGCTCTCAAGTCAGATTGCTGATCGCTTCAATGGTCTAGCGAATGCCTCTCAAGTTCGGATTTCTCCTAATAACTGTGCAGTTTATGTGGATCTGCTCGTTTGGTCATCCATATGACGGGGCGTGGTCGGGGTAATAGGCAGCCTCAAGTTGGTGCTGAGATGATGTTGCGTAAAACTGTTCACTAATGACACTTGAGCATCAGCGTTATAATGAAGAGTTCAAACTTCTGATAGCAAATAAAACCTCACAGATGGTGTGTGTACCTAGACAGAAAAATTGATGTTCATGGTGTACTAATCCGGGCCGTAAAACGGCCAGTTTCAGTACTCCTTTAATGCCGAAAACGCCTATTCGGACATCTGCAAAAAAAGTAGTATGCTGGTGTTTGTAGACCCACATATTTACAACTATGGCTGTAAACCGAACCAAGCATGAACTTTGTATCGTCAACCAAGAAATGTAAACAAATGGAGATATGTCCTTAGTGTAACACACTCATAATCGACTGGTGCAAGATCCAGGTGATTCGATCAATGACCAACCAAGTAAACACATTTTTACGGACTCTTGCTATACTTTGTTGAAGTACTCATACGCAGATTTTGGGTTCGTGAACGGAGTAATCGCAACTGTGATTACTTGCGTTTTCCTTCTGGACATATCCAACAAAGCGTCCAGCGGAAACGCGGGTTTCAAAAGTGCTGTCTCCTGCGTTTTTGTACTGTAGTCTCACTTGGACAAGCATTTAATGTGGACTACTCCGCAGGTAATTTTTGCAATGCTTCCTAGGCAACTTCGGTTAAATCCTCTCAGTGTAATCAGAACTATTGAGATGTTGAATGGGATTAAGGCACCTTTTGTCAAGTCAGATTTGTTGTTCCTATCATGAGTTATGATTGCCTTTGTTAACTGAGCTCATGCAGACAAATGTCTCATTTTAAGACATTACTCAAGTGCCTGTTAAGACGAATTCCTATCTGGATGGTCTGAAACTAATACTAGAGTACAGTTTACCACCTTCCTTAATGAAAGTTTTTGTGATTTGCTGAAAGTTTATTGATTAGATTGAGGTGGAAATAAATGAACTTGTGAGGTCATCTACTTCAGTCTATCTTTGCGAAGGGTTTCGTGTGCTCTCGTCTCCTAAATGGTTGCGTGAATTGTTTACTCTTCGTCACATAACCGTGCCACGTGATATCTGAACGTTCTAATCCGATCTCTCCCCTCAACTGTAACCGCAATGTAGTGGAAAACTATTCGACCATTGTGTCTGTGGTACCTTCAGTTCAGTGAAACATAAAATGCGGAGTTGCTTCCTCAGAAGCTCCTGTCTTATTCCAGTTCATTAACATCTGGAGAGTCCAGGTCAGGCAGGTCTATCAGACCGCATTCGACTGACGTTGTCCATCAGTTTTTCGACCTGCGCGCCATTCACCTAATCTCATTCGGTATGCAAATCCACCCCACTGTTAATCAGATGGCCAAGTAGCCGAATCGCATTTCTTGCAAATGTGTATAGGTGTGCGAAATCGATCGTAATTACTTGTGCATAGCTCATACCGCGTAACGACCACGGTGCTCTTCGTGCACCTGATTATCAGCAGTTTTTTTTTGTTGGAATCTGGTGACCTAACTTGCAGATGTGTTTGGGTTGTTGTAGCGTTGTGTCTTTTCATCGCATCTTTTGCATAAGGGCCATCGTTAACCCGTATTATATTCTGACAGCATTCCGGTCGCTCTGCACTTGTGTGTTTTGCTTACACGTTTGCGAAACTGTTCTTGGTAGGCGTGGCAGAGAAAACCTACACTATTACTGATTAAGGGTTGTAGCAAATGCGGTAAAATTTACAGCACTCACACTTTTCGAACCCTTTGAATACGCCTTCTGTTTGGCTAAACCGCTGACTAATCTGTGATTTGTTCCCAACTGTAGAATGTGGGGCATTATATAGAAGTAAGGCGATTTCAAGTCCTTTTGTGATCGATTATGTTCGTTCCGTATAGTCAAACGTGTTCAATGGTGTAGAGCATTCTGACTCTCTGGTCTCGGTAGACCGAAAGAGTTTCTGAATAGTGGGCTCTCTTAGGTGCTCGATCTCATGCTTGCATGTCAGCCACCGAGTTTTTTTATCTGCTCCTTCACTTAAGGTTCCACATGACGCAAATTAAACGTGTGGAACAAAGGAAGGCTTTCCCGTTTTTTTCTCATGCCAAGAAATTGGTACTTGGATCCAGTGGGGCGAAATCCCCACAGCTGATGGTGTTGTCTTTGGATGTGAAGCTTACCGAATCAGAAATTGTCTAAAATCTGGTAGCCGTAGCAACTAAACTTATTGTGCAGCACCATGTCCAATAATGTCTAGCATCATTCTGTTGGGAGCTAGCACACAGGAGAACCAAACGGGGGTCAACGAGTATTCATCACTCTTTGAGGAACATTTGATATCAAAGGAGAAAGGTCAAGGTTCATTCACATTGTTTTGGATGTCATAGTCAACCTATCGTCAAGGATTCCATCTCCTTGAGGACTACCTTTGAAAGTTTTTCATTTGGTAGCTTCGAAATACAATCCAATTCCTGATGCCATTATGTCACTTATTTTGGGCTAGAACTGTATGGATGTCCGTCGTAGGGGGGTATTTGGTGCGCCTTCAAGTCATCTGACTCCACAAAACTATCATTCAACCTAGTGTATCGTTTACATAACCTCAAGGACTATGGATAGAAACCTAGGCTAGAAACTGCTTCTGGGGGAATACTTCGTATTAATGATGATAAGTATACGTTGCCCCTCCTCTACGAGAACTGGCCTTCTGGGTCAGTGAAAGTATTTCTGCATTAGAACTGATGTTCATTCGGGAACTTCAGATAAAATTACACGCACCCGGAAGTTTTTCAGCCTGCAAGAAACAGTACATCTCACGTGGCATTAGTGCTTCACAGTTCAAAATGAAATATAATTATGGCATTCAAAATTTTGTTAGTAAATGATCAGGTGGCTGTTGATCTTTTCGCCGAACTTGGCAATTGACTTGCAGACGTTTCGTCACTACTCGAGGAGACATCATTTGTGCTCTGTTGTTGGGCCGGTCCTCTCTTCGTGCTTGCGCTTATGTGGTGTGCAAAGAGCAAGTTAACCTGATTGGCTATTGATTATCATCTCGCTTGTTGTCTGATTGGTCCGATCGTGCAGCTGCAGCTGATTCCGTAACACATCCACCGTGACTCCGATATATATAGTCCATCGTCGCTGACATTGTGATTTTTCACTGTTTGCCTTGGCATTCCAATGCTCATTTCAAACTGTGACAATCCTTTACCGCAGCCAGCATGCGAATGTGTTGTCTGCTAAATAGCCTAAGAAAATGTCCCAACTACTGTGACCTGTTTATGCCAGTGCACTAACCAAAAAAGTAAACTCTCGTCGCTGAAGTGGACGAGAACTGCAACTGAACAATCGTTCTGTGCCTGACGCTACTCAAACGGGCTGGAGGCATTTAACGTGACAGACACTGGACTTTTCCCATAACCCTCTGTTCAGTAGATATCTTCACAGTTGTCGTTTTGCAAAACGAATCATTATTTCCTAGCCGAGGGTTGTCTATGTAAGACCCTACAGTATAACGTAAGTTTCAGGTAGCCAGACGGAGATAATTCTTCCAAAAATGGACCCCCTTGTCCACTATATCTCAGTATCTCAAGCGCACATCGCCTGTTCCCCATATTCATGGAATGAAATAAGGGATATATGATGCGATTGGTAGCCCCCTCTCTATGTGAACCTGACGTTAAGCTAACGACCTCAAATTTCGTGCCTGTAGAGTAGAGTAGATCATGGCAAATACCCTCATTTACATGTCAATTTGGTCTTCACGGGAGACCCAACTGAATCTCTCGTTTATGATGTTCTTCAACTGAATGTGCTGCACACAGGCCGCCTCATGTTTCAGTTGATACGATATTTGAGATATTGCAGTATATTTTCATACAGGGAACTATTCACAAGGTTAAACCGAGCACATCAAGCCGATTCCAAGGTTTGGAAATATTCTAGTTAAGGGGACAAAATGACCGACAGGACGAGAGTAAAGGATATAAGAAAACCTTTTTTGAAACCTAGCATACGGTGTGAGAGACTCCAAATAATTGAACGAGTTTTCTCAATACTTCGTCAGACATTCGGTCAACCTTGGCGGTAAGTCCGGTTAGATTTCAGACGTTCAGTGTTCGTTCCCGGGGTATTTCGATAGTACTTCAATGGGGAAACCGTCAGAGTACGAAATCGTTTGCTCTTGGAGAGAAGGCATTACAAGTCAATTTTGGTGAAATCAGTGAATGGCCATCTGCATCTCACTCATGGTAGAATGTAACGGAGATGTGAAGAGTATACCGGGACTCGGGAGTGCCTCATGTCTTTTACGTGCACAAGTTCAACGACTGGTTGTAAACGTGTGATGAATCGAATTCACCCCGTTTTATGTTCCAAGTAGAAGAGTAGCAGTGTCGACAGGAATGTGAACACGCACTCGCGCTTTTGCACACCACAGACAGATTAAATGTGGCAATGCATCTCGGGAAAACTTGTTTGAGTTCTTTAAACACGGGCTACTTATTGATCGACGGCAGGTGAAGAATTTCCCTGTGGTCGTAAAAATCCTAACTCTGTCATTTAGTCAGTACAACGTCCTTACGAGTCGCATTACTCCGACCCAGAAAACCAGTCGACCTATGGGTGTCTGAGGGAAGCTCCATTTTGATGTCAGCTTCGCTAAGTGACCAACGCATTGGTTCCAGCCGGAAATCGCTTGTAATAGGTAGAGAGGTAAAGAATGCTTATGACATATACGCCAAAGTATTTCAAGTTGGATGAACGCAGACAATGGTTTGAGTATCACTCATGATTTGCTTACGATAAAAACCTATGGACGACAGAATTTATTTAATGGACTGTTGTTAATATCCGTGCTACCAAATAAAGAGCTAATGACTCCGTAGGAGCAGTGACTGCCAGCCCTTCGTTCTTTATTACCCTGCCGGGGAGTTCAATGAAGACGGGAGTTAATCCGGTAATCTCCGGACTTTGAAGGTGCTGCGCTGAGAAATTGATTCGGAGATAGTGCTGTGCTGCTTTTGTCACACATTCACCGGCGATCGACCACGCATGCCGTATATGAACAACCGTGTGGTCAAGTAACACACCTTCCTTGTGAAATCTCTCCGCCCATATGATAGTGCTATCCTTTCCGTACGCCGTCGTCGATAAAAGCTCCACAAAGTACGATAAGATATAGCTGATAAACGAGAGATTCAGCTTAGTTCCATGGATCTCCCGTCATAACCAAATTGGTATATAAATGAGTGTACTTCGCTAACTTTAATGCAATTTCGGTGCAAGTAGGACATAAGGTTGACGGAAACTCGGGGACTGCGCCTACCTGATGAGCCCCAAGAAGAGCGAAACTGATCGTGGGCTGTCGAAGAGTTTTCAGCAACCTTATGAGTAGTATATTACGTCTATAAGTGATAACACTTCTTTGTAAGTGTTTCAGATTGTCCTTGGCAGGACAGATACCAATGATGCCTGTAAAGAATCGCATAGTCCTACTATGCCGTAAACAGACGAGCCTAGTTCAACCCGCTGTTCAGGAACTTACGTGCACAGCACTCCATTTCCACAAGAAATGTGGCTGTGAAATATCAGAAAACGAAACTGTTGGACTGGAATTTATTCAACAGGTTTGTATACTTAGCTGTACCCCTACGGATCGACTGCATCTCAGAACACACGACTTGAAGCATATTTCAATCCTGAACCCTCTCTCTGAATGACCACTCTTGGTCAGTTTCTGAAGAAGATCCCCTTAGAGGTGACAACTGGAAGGCATTTCTTTCTCCTTCTACTTTCCTCTCAAAACCGTTTCAAACATTAATCTAATCGGCTCTCTGGAACTCTCATGTATCCTAATTGGACTGCGTTACTGTCAGACGTTTATAAACAGCATTCTGGATAAGTTAGTCCGAAAATTTTCCATCATTGCTTGAAGTATTGTACAACAAAGCGAGCAGCTGTTCTTCGGCTCCTTACTTATGTATCCACACTGCAAACACCTGCCGCCACGGTTGAAAAAGGGAGCATAGGCTAGAATCGTGAACAAATTGAAAATATTCTGAATGCCTGTTTGTTCACACGCTTATTGATTTGTCACGAGGTTGGTAGTTTTGTCGGTGGTGGAGGTGGAGGTTTATTAATTTGCAGTCGTCAGATGTGCTAATCAATGGACAATGCTCTAGTGGTGAACATGTGTTTACCTGACACAAAAGTAGCAACAGTGCTCTGTTCTTCCTAATAATGTTGTGAATCTACAAAGTACGGTTTTTATCGGGATGACCTTTTCTCAACCGATAGGATTAATTTGATGCCTTTCACGCTAAATTTGGAGCCTCCACATCAGGTTGACACCTACTTCTGTCTTTCCTCGTCTCTCTTATTCCAACCGAAAATATCCAAACATTTTCAGGACGGTGATCGGTGGCAGATGTCTGGCACATATAGGGGTGATTGGATCTCTATCGGCTAAGGCCTTAGCACTACATCAGTAACCTATAAGATAATAAGATAATCGTTCAGCTGTAGCACCCTTTCAGGGCCTAACTGCCATGCCACCAGAAGGAAGCACGAAGGCTGGGATACTGCCAGGTTGCCCAAGCCTAGACAGGGGAAGTCGAGAGGCAGAGTTCGGGTTCGAACCACGGACCTTCCGGTCAGTAAATTCGCACTCTAACCACTTGGGCCATCTCGCCATCTCGCGATCAGTAACCTGATCGCAATAATCATGTTTTCGATGTATAGTCCGTTATTTTGGTCAATGTCCTAGCGCCGGTCAAATTCGCTCCCTCCGCCTCACTGGACAGTGATCATACAACAAACCTTGTTTGAATCGAGCTACATGTGTCACGCCTGTCGGCCTACAGACGTCGACAGGTTAGCTATGTGATAATTTATCAGTTACTTTCATCCGGTAAGCTTTCACGTGTTTCAGATTGTGTGTGTACACTGGGCAGTCCAAGGTATACGAAGCTGCAAAACCGCATGTCGATAACGATGCAATCGCATACGCCACTCCAACCCTACGAACACCACAAATTGGTGCCCCACCGGTGCATGCAATAGATACACGAAACTTGATGAGATATCCGTTCATTTGAATAGTTATTTATCAGCTCAAAAACACTTGAGTTTTCGGAGTCAACATTTATCAAGTAAACTTTTCATCTTTGGTTTTGAAATACACTACGGTTGTATCACTTGAGAAGATTCCCTAAGTAGTGGGACTATCAAAACAAAAAATCTTTTTTGCACCCGTATCACTCTCGCTTGAGCAGACCTCCCCTCCTGACAGCCTCATCAAACAAAGAGAGCACGGATTTCAGTCACCTTATTGGTGCTCACTGGCGTTGCGCATCCTCGGTTAAAATCCTGACAGGCTTTTTATTTCAATGATCGCGTAAGTCCTCGGATTAACCATACATACTGCTGAGGTGTGGACACTTCCTGTTCAGGCTTGGTAATCTAGATGCGTCGTATGGGAAGCTCTCTTAAAGCCCTAATACAAACAGTCGTGCCTAACGACGAGGGTGTCCATTTTGTTCGTTTTTTGTTTACTTTCGTTATTGATGAGATGATGTGGCGAACACAGGAAGGTCTCCAGAACCCTGGTGTTCAGATCTCTTCGACCTGGAATATCCAGATGACGTTATTTTCACTTTTGAAGAAGAACTGGAAGTGCAAGCGTAGTTATGAAACCTGACCAGGGTCCTGCAGTCCTTCAGCATGTGCTTTGCGTCCTCAAAGTGTAAAGTCATGCTGCGGGACGTACAGGCTTTGAACATGCTTCTAAGAATTCGAGGGGTGATACTGGAAGTTGTGGAACGCTATACGTATTTCGGAAGTTGAACTAGCTCTGACGGTAGTGTAACTGACCAAACTGAAGCACAAACCTCAAAGGCCAGAATTGTTTTTGCAATTCGCGCCACTTGTGGCATCAAAAAGGCAAGTCGACGGGTCTCAGAGGACGTGTATATCAGACTGCAGTGCGGGCTGTATTGTTGTGCGGCTGCGGAACTTGGCCACTTTGAGTGGAGGTCTTTGACCACTGATTTCTCAGAACTACAGCCGGAATCGATTGGGACCAGCAAATTCCCAAGGAGGTGATCAGGAGGTTGGTCTTTGCTGGAGCAGAGGGTAGTTCACTAAAGAAAAATGCATCCTGCGCTGCAAGCTAGGATGGCCGTAGCATAGGCCATCTGCTGAAGTGAGCGCTGTTTCGTTTGCCTTGTTTGGAGCAGCGGAAGCGCAGATCTGGAAAGAATTTGACGTGGCAGAAGGGAACAAAGGATGAAAGGCATGAAGAATGGATGAGAAGTTTGGGTGCTCTTGCTGTTGTTCGCCTTCCAGGATAGGGTCCACGTGACTTTCTATATGTTTGGATGGAGACAGTGAACGATATGGCCGCTAACCGATGTCAGTGGCGTTCATGCTGTCAGTTTATACTCAGATTGTCTGATCGAGTGTTGGAGGCGTAGGCACCTCAGATGCTTGCGGTAGGCTAGCTCTTGATCCCCTATGTTCCATTTCTTTCTTCTTTCTATTATAAAACCTTATTGAAACAACTTGACATGGTTGTGCGGCACTGAAGCACCATTGTTCTCATCTGGCGTTGTTGTCGATGCTTATGACGATGTTAGGCGGACATAGGGCACATTACGAAGCTGAAAATTTTACACTTCAAGGTCGAGACGACTGAATTAGGATTCTTACACTGATGCAAGTAGTTCATTCGGCATTTCTCACATCATCAGGTTTGTTGTAAGAAACTGAGTGTCCAACTTAAAATAAACTTCCACAAATAGTTGATATCCTAGTCGATTGAACCTGAAGAACTTGGCAAATCACGACCTGGTACATTCCTACTGAAATAAGTCAGGAAGAGTATGTATCAATCGATCATAAATCCTTTACAGTTACCTTATGTAAGTGTATATTACTGCCTAATGTGGAAACGGGGTTTGGGGCTGTTCTGCTACGACTGTTATTCCCACACGACCCTTCCAGATGTGCTGGGGTTCTGCGTTCGCCTCGTTCGCACACGTTCCGGTAGGGCGTTTGATGGATTGTTAAATAACCGTAATCGTTTTGCGCTCCTCCACCATAATCGTGAAATCAGCCTCATTCACTCGGACTCCTGACCAACTGTATTATGCGTAGTTATTGTGCGCAGAGTCCGTTATTTTTTTAGAAGCGCTGGATCGAATTTCCTCCATTTTTCGAATAGAATGTGATGTGAGTTGTTCCATCAGAACATCGAAAATTCTCTGCATTTTGTGAAGTCAAGGTGATATCTAGACTACATTAAATTAGCGTGTTTGATAGGCTGGTCAGTGGGCGATCCCATTAAGACAACCGAGAATCAGAGGACGACTTTGATGTTTACCAGCCCTCCTCAGTAATTAATCAGGATACATTGTAAACGACATTAGTCGGTAGGATATGCATCTCCTGTTTGGTCAAAGGTAGTCTTTCACATGAACCCTTCTGTCTTCTCCCGTCGTAATTGTGTTCCATCCGAAAAAAATTTGACATTCTCCCTGTGTAATTGCTTTAAGGAAGCCGAACGAATATTTGGGCCCGGAAAGTACGGTTCCTGGGTGCTATAAACAGCTATGCTTCTCATCTCTACTAAAAATAATGACACGTCAGCATAGTTCGCAGAACAATTCAACTTCAAGAAAAAGCAGTGAGACACCTGTAATGCTGAAGTGTTTTCCCCGTGTGGTAAAATCATTTAAACACCGTGAACCAAAAAACCCTGCTCCTAATTTGGGTGCTCCTCTCTTGGATTACACCTCAGTATTACGTCTTTGCATCATCGACTATTTACGGTGTTGATACTCTCTGTTCCAA
Organism: Opisthorchis felineus; assembly: GCA_004794785.1. Lineage (NCBI taxonomy): Eukaryota > Metazoa > Platyhelminthes > Trematoda > Opisthorchiida > Opisthorchiidae > Opisthorchis > Opisthorchis felineus. The sequence goes on from SJOL01010039.1 coordinate 471,544, forward strand.
CAGGTGAACCTGCTGCACAGCTCTCTAAATGGCGCACTGCATGATTTTTGAGTACTTTGGATGTAAAGCAGCACGAAATTAGTCCGAAAAGGCAATCCACCTCGCTACTCCACCTTTTTGAGACTCGCCAGTTGGATGTAACAGGATCAGTGGCCTGTCACTTTGCTTGAGTTTTCACGATTTACCGCGGCGCCACACGGTCATTTGACGACTCCTGAGTAGTCAGCTGTCCTGACAACTCTCAATGCATAGGCTAAGCCAGGAAATCGATCTGGTTTGAATCTGAGTTTGAGATGTCAGATACGATTACCACTACTGATCAAAGGGTGAAGCGAAAAACCACACTGTTTCAAAGAACAATGTTATTCTGTGAGTCAGTTACGAAGTCAGCCAAGATGGCCGGATGAGAACACAGTTCTCTTGTCCTGACAAAACAATCAACGCACGATAGAATATCGTGAGTGATGGTGGATGATCGCCGTACATATTTTGATCTTTATTGGGTACATAAAATACTGCCATTTCTTCAAAACTTAGCTCGTTTATAAACTGCAGTCACTCAGTTTGGTACCCATTGTAGAGTTGAAGTGAAATACGCAAAGAGTGTGCTTGGACAATGTAAACACAACTATGGCAAGCTGTGTTTCTTGAGATGCACTTCCACTCCAGCAGGCTTCACCCCTCCAGTGATTAAGCGAACTCCAGATAGTTGTTCGCTAGTCTGGACAATTTGATTGCAAACGTTTCATCACCAATCAAAGTGACATCATCAGTACGTTGTTAGGGAACGTAGCGATGAATCGGTGGTTGTGCCAACCACTCCACTACGCTCCCTAACAAAGCACTTATGATGTCACCTCGATTGGTGATGAAAAGTTTGCAATCAAATTGCCCAGATCAGCGAACAAACCAACGGCCATCTACGCTACCTGAGGTACCAACATTCACCTCTATAGCAGACTCCAGATAGTGTGGAAGGCGGGACATGAATGTCGAGATTATGAAATTTTTAAAGACGGAAGCATTCACAAGCACATGGTGGCATCCGTGTTGACATATTTAGCTTCATTTCTGCAATATGCAAGCAATATCCCCTAGGATGCTTTCTATGCTCGAGACGCACAACATAGTAAAGCAAATCTGGATATGGAAGCTCTCACGTATCCGTAAAAACTTCGTTGAACAAAAGGTGTATGCAGCACTGTATCACCCTCAGACTTACAAGGTGTAGTCCAGTGGCATAGATTATCGCCCGTTTATTTTTTTACCAGTGAGATTTTATAGTTGAATTCCTGCACTTCGTTAACCTATGTTTAGTTGATGTGTTGGGAACAATTTTTTGGATCCGTTCGCAAGCTACTTTGCCAAAGGGGTGTGCCAATCGATTTGACCTCTGACCTTTCGCAGTCTGCTCTGCTCTGTGTGCATGGTCACGGCATCTGATAAGCATGAATTCGTTCCACTGTAACGACGCAACGACTGACAGATTAGATGGATGGCAGATAACTCAGATGAGCTATGCTTGGGTTGTTGATTAGCCCCGTCGCGTCACATGGTTTAATCGCCTCAGCACTTCATTCCTTTTTTCTCCTTATAGCAGTCGTCTCGGCGTGTGTTTGATATTCCACAAAGCTACGTCTGATTCAGAAATTTTTCTCCATTGGTATGGGTTTAGCTATGAGCTATGGTGTAATTGCAGAGACATGTATGACAAAATAATTTCGTGTACCCTCGTTTCTCGGATAGCATGATCAAAGACTTGTCTTTAGAGCAGCGGCACAGTCGATTAAAAGTGTTGGTGTGACACGGTTAACCGCCAGCAAATCCCACTTGTCAATGATTCTTTAAAGCTGTGAAACAACTATCTTAGCGACTGAAAATAACGATGATAATATTGATACCAACATCAGTGTTGACACGGTTACTTCACAGCCGTACAACCACAAATTGTATTTAATTATGTAATGTGGTAGGATTTTCCAAAATCCGTAGGTAGTTCACTGCTGACTTCGCCCTATTTGCGCCTTACTAGGTAGGCCTAGACCCCGGAAACTGAGGTGACCAACCCCTGATTTGAACAGCAATTTGGCCGAGTTTTACTCTATAGCTCATGAGCATGATGAAACCGCCGGATTGGGAGACTCAGTTGAGTTCTTCATGGTCACTGGTATTCATTCGCATAATGTGCAGTACACAGGCTGCCCTGAGGATCCGCTGAGAAGGTATTCAATGATGTTGCTTTTCAATTATATTTAAAGCCATCAATTGAAAAAATAAAAGAATGGATGATGGAGAGACATGGCTCTAGCCTGTCGAAAACAATCTGAGATGCCTACACCTCCAAATTCAGACAATCTGTAACCAAACTAACATCACAAACGCAACTGACATCGCTCAGTAGGCATTTCTTGCAATGCTTCCAGTCGAGCCTAGGAGGGTCACAGGGACCCTATCCTGGAAGGCGGACCGCACCAACAATACCTAAACTCTTCGCAGTCTCTTTCATATCATTCAGTCAAGTCACCTGCTGTCCATCTCGCGGTGACGGAGAATATCACCTATCTCCGTAGATTTTTCGACGTGTGTAGCAAACGACTGAGCCATTGCAGTTGATGGTGCTGAACGTTTTCCTCGATGAAAGTGCCTGCTGCACAAACACCTGTTCTCTGATTATCTTGTTGTGAATTTGTTAACACCATCCGACACGAGCAATAGTTTCTAAGATATCGGTGGTCAGAAACCTCAAGACATCTTATATCATCTGTCGGCAGAGGCCTTTTCTCTCGACCAAACCACAACACAGCCCTTACCGTAGCCTGATCAACGCGACAGCCTAGACCCAGTGACGCCACAAGTGACACAAATTAGCAGACGTTATTCGGACTTTTGAGATTCATCCCCTGATTTCATCCGACACTTCCATCAGATCTACTACTATTACCACTACCGAGTTTGGAAATGAATGCATCCAGATGTTCACGCGGACCCCTGAATTCGTGTAAAATCATCACATGAAAATTCCGATGCTATTCTTGGATGAAGTGTCCCCATTAAGAGTCCAACGATTGCGACTTTTCGCATGCTGTTCGACAAACACACGCAAACAAGAAGTAAACCAGTAATATATACACGAAGGCGGGTCGGAACATTGTGATGAGATTTGAACGGTGATCGCTTTTTGACAAGCCAGACAACTGTTAAATCAGTCCTCGATTGTTGACATATTCTCAGAACGACCATTCCAATCCAGGTTACTGCACACTTTATTGCCGTGCCAATTAACTGCCTACCTCTGTTCACCGTCATATTACTGAAAAACAGTCACTAACGTTTTATGAAGTGAAGTGTGGTCACAGGCTTTGTTGAACAATCGTAGATGGACAATGTGACAGAAACAAACTGACGTGCCATGGCTCACCCATTCTCATTCTCGGTGTCTAACACAAGCAAATGTATTTTTCATTCAGTAGGACTGTCTTACACTAACTATTCCATATTAATAACTGACGCGTGGTATAAACAACTTCTTTATACAGCTTTAGGCTATTCACCCGTTGTCACACGGGTTGTTCTTTTATCGGCCTCACGAGATCCTTGCCAAACCCTGGAACTTGTGTGGAGCTTGAAAACCGACATTTGCTTTATACCGCAAAATATATCAAAATACGTCTGATAAATCACTATAGTGAACTTCACTGCTTAGCCACCATGCTCAAAAGCGGAAGTCACAACCTAATGGTGCATAAGGGTTTTGTTACCGTCAGTGTATCGAATGAAACAGAACGAGATAGGTTGTTTGGGCGGGTTGTAACCAGCGCGCAGCAGGCCAAGGGTAGCTTAATACTGAAAGTTTTGCGACCGAACGCAAAGTAAACAGGGAAAACAAGTAGCTATAGTCTTAGTACGTACGATTCAGGACTCTGCCCCAACGAGTTTATTTAGTTTCAGGAAAAAAGCAGAGAATGAGTTCTGTAGTCATATTAAGTAGGCCAAATTCACTTATTCACTATAGAGTGGCAGTAACTCCTTACCGACCAAAGCAAGACATCCGCCTCCCAATCTCAGGAACGGGGTAGGCTACTACGTCGAATGCGTCGTAACGACATCTTCACCTGCCGGCTATTTTTCCACAGAACGGACGATGCCGGCATAACGAGAGTAAATCGCACCTGTAAAAACACAACGTTCATATTGCGATCTTCCGGTTCTCAAATACTGACAGCCTGCTACGCTAGCATTCGCGTTTTGTCCCTGTCACCGAGGCTGGTTGGAGAAAATAAGAACGAGTTTTCATACACCATGTATTCACATAGTTTGTAAGTACAGCGCGCAGCAGTGAAGTGGGGTTGCCCCATGCCTAAACATCCAGTGCAGCAACAGAGCAAGTCATGATTTTTATATATCCGGCTCATTTTCTGTCCTCCCTGGAAGTATCATGGCATATGACCTTCAGCCTCGATATTGCAGTTGGTCACATTTTGTTTTACATGTTGTTGATTTGCCGTCTTACAATGACTTGACCTTAAGGGATAGCACGTAATCAGGCTGCAGGACAAACATTGCTGGACCAGAATTTTTGGTCGACTTGCTATGGTGTGCACAAGGGGCTCTAGCTTCATAGTAAATGTTGTCGAGCTTGACAAGATCATCATCATCATCATCATCATCATCATCATCATCATCATCATCATCATCATCATCATCATCATCATCATGGATAGCACGACATCAGTGTTCAATACTGATACTTCGCTGCCTGACAAGATAGAACCAGGTCTTTGATGAGGCACTGTCAAATTTCCACATGGACCTTTAGTCCGCCTCCCTGTGCTTACCAATGCTTAACTTTCAGTGTAGTTCTTAGCGTGTAGCGGCTACACTGGGACTCAGGCTTGAGTGCTAGCGGAAAGATAGTTTTATACTCATTCACTCCATAACTTAATGGAGTTTAGTTTTTTCGCGAAGTAGCTGGTCGTTGCTAGTTTGCTACATGTCTGTTTACATGCACGTATCGCGTGATTTCCCAATGGAAGTGAAGTTATGTCATAACGAGCAGTGTAACATGGCTGGTACTTAGGACGCTGTCAATAGTTTATGCATCATAACAACTACAGTCCCAAGTTCGGTGAAAAGACGCTTTTCCAGAACGGCAAGTTGCATCGCCACCGGATCTGGAATCTATTGGATAAACACAAAAACGAAGTTTCACACGGACATTTGAGATTTCATTTCGCTCATGCTATTCGTTTAAATTGTACAACGCTCCAAGGAGAGGGAATTAGCATGGCTGACTAACTAGACGTTTTACTATTAACCTGGACTGTTTTTTGTAGCACGAAGTACCGCCTAAGGTAGAAGCACTTGTAACTGCTGAACTAAGAACCCTCGAGGAAATGAGCCCTAGAATCAATCTAAAAACATTTTACAACTAGAACAGCTCCCTCAAGCCGGAGACATTGTAGTGACAATGCACTTGGCTACTAGCCTAATTTCATCATTCGATTCACAATAAACGACTGTCATTGATATCAGTGGACTATGACGTGACATGGCATGTCGAACACCTGGGATTCGACCGTTTCAGTCTGCGTAATATAATAGGTGAATATTTAGATACCACTAAGAACTTAACGGAGACAGAGCCTTACACACCAACTGTAGTTACTTTCAAATGGCCTGCTTCAAAGTTTACTGCAGTCTCCTCGTGCCTTATTATATGTCGTGCAGTTGTCCCTCTCGGAAGAAATCACCCTCCGAAAGTGACCACTTCTAATGGTTACCTGAGGAACCTTTTGACAGTGAAGTCCTTTCAAGGGGAGACCCAAAAGAGACAGTTGTCTGTTATCGACAGAGACCTGTGTAAACTTACACTTTTGCTACAAACCAAACGATAAAGCTATATGCGTGAGTTTTTGTCTTGGTCGTAATTATATTGCGCAGTAATTAAGTAGTATCGCACTGGAAAACGTGAGAATACATTCGCGGGCAACCGAATTTCTTAACAAGTTTCTGGAAATGTCGAGAACACCGCGCCATAATCAAGCAAGAAACTTCTGGGTCCCATGAGTGTTCTGTCATTTGGGGACTATCCTAGCTGGACTCCGCTAGTAGGTGTACGTTACAATCTTTCTATGACGACAACGACCGTCCGGAGACGATTGCTCTAAAGTAGCGATTATTAATGAGAACGCAATGAGATGGGGCAACAGACTGAACTGCATCAAAAGAGGCTGCGATACGCAGCGTTAACAATTTTTTACTGTTGTCTATATTTGTGATCTGTTGATATTTATGCTTCGTTAAGGAAACTACTAATTCAAATGAGGCTCCACACACAACCCTGCAAGTCACTGTCCATACACATCTTCGCCTACTATAATCGATCTGTGGATAGTAACTTTTGACTATGTATAAACAAGTCTGGATAGTCCAAGTTTGTTCACTTATTCTGTTTTCGACGAGCACTAGTGGTATCTTGTATGGCTTTCGGAACAGAACGGTTCAGTCTACGTTTATCAGCTTGCTTCAGGTTATTCGAAGTGCACAATCGAACAGAATATGGCATTGTCGAACTATCGCAACCTCCTTTTCAACAACTCTTTATCCGTGTCGTCCTTGATGGGATGCTGGCACTAAACTCCTGGAGCATCTGGCTTAACTAGTGGAAGTTTCCCCTAGTCATACCAAACAACAGGAGCGCGATATTTGTGAATCTCTTCTGCCGTTGGCGTGTTCTCTCTTAAGTGGTAGACTCCAATTTCGTTGCAATTGATGTTGGTTGGGGAAACAACGGCTATGCGCGCTGTCTGGTCATGATGGGTCTTAACCACATTTTTTTTAATTTGAACAACCAACCGTCAGTGATGTATTCCCCAAATCGTGAGTGGCTTCACTGATGACCTGCGGTATGAGACGCGCATGTGCCACTTCCTGCGACTTCATCGTCATTCCAGATACACTTAAACCCTCTCGTTGTTTAGCTTTAACAGAATCATATTCGTTCACCATTTACGACAGTTAAGCACCAGTATGTATTACTGATGTATTCCATTCAATCATGACGATGATGATGATGATGATGATGATGAAGTTGAGGATGATAATGATGATGATGAGGAGGAGGAGGAGTTAAACAACATCATTTCGATGTCATCTCGACTCAGTTGAATAACCTGCATTTGAACTTTGACAGGCGGGAGAATCCCACTTCTCGCGATATGAACCTCAACAAGACTGCTCTAAGGTCTACATAGGACAGACGGCCAGAGGACTTCACATCAGAATCGGAGAGCATGGGAGAAAAATAAACAGGCCGCCGAGAAACGTGGATGATATCGAGCGTTACTGAAAGACTCGGCAATTGCGGAGCACGCACTGGACACGGGACACCAAATAGATCTAGATAATGTTGGGGTTTTGAGGCGAGGACTACGGTCCACGTCACAGAGACTGATAGCCGAGGCGGTAGAAATCGCTAAGCATCTCAGTGCTAACAGAATAGAAGGAGTGGAACTGGAAAGTGTGTGTATTGGATCAGTCGAGCCGACACGTGTTGGTGTGCGATTATCAGAAGGGGGAGCAGTCATCATCTGAATTGCACTTAACCTCACCCACCTTCCCTCCCCCAACTTAATTGTCACAACACTCACAAGCCCACGAAGACCAAGGAAAATCTACCAGTGGCACCCGCGGTGAATCATCAATTGAAGCACCCTGAAGTGGAAGATTTAGGAACCAAACCCGATCGGAACTAATTTGAAACTCCCCCAACCCATCAACCCAAGATTTTGGCAACCACACTAACCGACAAGAGCCGTTAACTGACACTCAACACTAATCTAGTGCGCTAATATGGAGACGTCTTACTGATTGTTTCTCCGTCTGCCTTAAAGCCCGACCAACATGATGACCTGCCCACTTGGCCTGATGAAGCTTTTGTGTCAAAAGCGAAACGTTGCGCAAATAAAAAACTACCGATTATTTACCGAGCCTTTCTGAAACGATGACTTCTCAATCGGTTTCAAACTTTTTCCAATTGAGAAATTAACTCTTTCCAAGAAATTTAGACATTAGCGTAGGCAAACCAACCTACGAGCCACGGCAGTAGGAATGTGAAGACTCACTAGTTATCACGCATGAATGACAAAATCACGCCATCGGTACCCTGTTGCTCTAGATTCAAGTCGACAACTACCATTGAACGAAACGTCCACCACTTCAGTTGTCGGACAACAAACAAACCAGTTTGGCTCCATAAATGTAAGCTATTAGATCGGGAGCCATTCAGTTTCAGCCACTTAAGCTAATGTGCGTTCAGCTCATTCTCGTCTAAACGGTCCCGCTCACATTCCGGTTAGATTACTCTGTCTTGGCTACAAAAGATTGGCTGATCACCGCTCCAGAATTTAGTTCTCACCAGAGCTCAGCAAGTGTGCAGTGATTTGTACTCCGGACATTTGACATGCGAAGCGAGTGTGTTATCACCACTGCCTCTGCAGTGGTGACGCAATTGCTCTGATGAGTCCATACCAAACAGGGGATGCAGTGGTCTCGAGTTACAATACTGTCAGAGCTCATTAGCAGTGCATATCGTTGTCTGGAGATAGCTCATTGGTTTGGGCACGAACCTACCGACCAGAAGCTCCGTGGTTCGAACCCAACCTCAGCGTCTCGACTGCTCCTGTCTAGGGTTGGGCAACTTGGCAGCATCTCAGCCCTCGTGCTTCCTTCGGGTGGCACGACAGCTAGACACAAAAATGGTGTTGCAGTTGAGTGATTGTTATTAGTTATTATCGTTGGTTATGTCGGGATTTGAACTCCGGACATATGGCATTGGAGAGGAGTGTGCACAGGTATTCACTAGCCCATGCTAAACGCCACTGAGTTATCACCTCCATGCAAGCAAACGTGTTCATTCGAAACCGCGTTTTATGACCTTATCTTGAAATCCTTCACCTAAGAGCTGAACTACCAATAACTCCTACTATATGACTTTTGTGTGATGGTATCATTGGGATCCACATCAAACTATGTCCTCATGTGAAGCACCCTTGGTTGCTAAAAGCAGTTGAAAGTACACATTTCAACGTGTAGAAAACAGTGACTGATTTGTCAGGACTATCGGTAACACAATCCACACAATCAATGTAAAAAAAATCCGCCTTTTACGGTCATCCTGTATGTGTTATTAGTAGATAATCCGGTAAATTGTAATGTGCTGGATAATTCATGCCTAAAGTTACAAGTTGAAACATCCATGGGTTTCGGTGTTGACGATAGGTCATGAAGCTCTCATATCCCATCTGTGGCGAATTAAAATCATCATTCACCAAAAGCGTTTCGTAGTTTTACGTAAGTATCCACAGTGAATTTTTCTGCCATGGTAACCAAAGTTATCAAAATACAATGAATGTTTTCCAGAGATCTGACGTGCCTATTATCGCGACTTTCTACTGCATTACTGCTTATAGATTCTCGTATTAGTGGGCCGAACCTCGGTAAGTCTCCGGACCTCAAGCCTTCTAGAACAGGAACGGGAGCAAGTTTGGGTATCACCAAGTGGTACCGCATCGTTAGAAAATTGGCGGGCATGTAGGATTGAAATTCACATTTTTGTCCACTAGAAAGACTGAATAAGCTGTCGGTGGTGAACTGGAACACAAGACGTTTTGTACGGTTAGGAATACACGGTAAAAAAAGGTGAACGTGGTAGCAATGGGAGAAACAAGGGGGATGAGCCGGAAGAAGAACTGAGTGAGAAACAGTAGAGTGTGCCGAAAGGGACAGTCATCAATGAGCTGCAGATACGGTCCGGATTTCAATAGGCAGCACAAGTCATTCAAACTTGCGAACAAATAATGTAATCAAACGTGAGAGCAACACATCCGCGTTACTGTCAGTACTGCCTACTTCCTTTTATTCTCTTTATTCGAATTTGGTAAACAAAGGAGAATAAATATTGAAAATTTCAGTATGGAATCATTGGTTTCGTAACTCTTGTCGCTTGTCTCAAAACAGGAGTAATCACTACACCCAATGCAGTTTGAAGTTTTTTAATAGTTCACACAGGAATTATATCTCAGCTTGTCAGTGTCGACCACCTCAGAAGGCAGATGCTGGAAACCGCTTCGTGTTTTTCAGGTTCTAAGACGGTTAGAGAACAACAGTACTGTACCTGTGGAATGCCTTACCTCTCTAGATAAACCAAACCAAAACAGAATTTGCAGATTACTGCGTATGTTTCATCAAACTAACGTCTGATCCATTCTGTTTTGTTTGCATTTTTCTTCCGTGTAAATCATTCCTTGTAGAAGTCACTCGTAATATGGAACACCATGACATGATGAGGAAGTATGACTAATAGAAACCTCTAGTTTCGAGGATCGCTTAGGTCATCGAAAAATAGCATACCTTGGGGTTCACTGCGATTGGGCAAACTGAACATATTATAGTGACAAAACTTTACTGTTTTGGGACCTTTCCTTCAGGTCAAAATTATTATCATGTCATTCACTGTCTCTGAATAACACTTCCCTGATACCTACAGCAAACTTTTACCCATCGATCTAAAGCCTGCTTTTATCAGCTTTCTAGGTTTGATGTGACCCGGCATAACTGAGCAACGTAATAGATAGACACAATGTGATGCGCGCGCTGCCTCACTTTGTTGTGCTATGCGCGCATTCACCTTCCCTCAATAAAAATCAATAGAAGAACTTGCCTTCATTGTGAGACATTCATTTCAAAGGTGTGCTAGAAAGTTATGTGAAACTGTTTTGTGTTGTTGCGTGCCTAATAAGTCAGCTGATTTGATAAAGGATCGGTAAAGGAGTAGATGTTGGATTGAACAAAGTTTGTTGTGAGCTGCAAGCAGAAAAAACAGGTTGATATGCCGAAAATTCACGTTCACATCACTTTCGTTTGAACAGTCGTCCTCCTATCCTGACGCAATTACCCTGGTGAGTCTACACCGAACGGGGAAGAATTGGACTTGAGCTTCGCTTGTAGTAGATCCCGTCAGCAGTACACATCCTTTGCCGTACTGGGGTTTGAACTCCGGAAATGGAGCGTGTGACCACTAAGCCAACGCAGTTTTGAGTCAAACTTCTTACGCATTTTTGAACTTGTGACAAGTTCGATGCTCACATTGAGACAGGAGCAAAGAAACTTGAGAAAAACTGGTTACCTCAATAATTTTTTGCTTGTCATAGTCAAATTTAGCCAGGTATCTTTTGATTTCACAATCGGTTTCATCAATCGCCTAGACTTTTGAAAGAAACTCGCGAGATTTTGCCATTTCCTTTCATGAATTATGAACATAAATGATTCTGTGAAGAGCACGACAATGCACGGTCCCTCGTAAAGTCACCCAATAGCTTATAAACAGAGCCTAAGGTTAACAGTTCCTCAAGACAAGATATATGTATACCAAGTAATCTGAACCGGTTATCCAAGATCAGTGGTTATCGTACGTTCTGTATCCACTGTTTGGCACAATACCAGCATTACGATTAAAAAGAAAAATTTGAGGGGTCGGTCATTTGAAGGTACGCTTATTTGAAAGCGCTCGTATGCAGCTGCCTCTGCTCTCCGCTAACAAAGAATTGCTCCACACGATGCTGCAGAGTTTGCCTGACTATCCGACTTCATGCATCATTCATGATTTTGCTTACAGTTACAGTGAAGCCCACAATGGGGGGATATCATTACTTTCTTCAGATAACTTTCGAATCTTTCACGACAAATGTTGTCATGGTCAATGGAGCACATTAGTCAAACCTCACGGTCACCAAAGTGGAGAGTTCTGAATTGCGCCAAATTCCACCAAGGCTGGTCACAAGGTTGACTCCTGTTGTGTATAATCAGAAGCCTTGCTTCCTCTGAAGCACTGTTATTCGAAACTCAAAAACGAAAGTAGTGTGCGCAAAATTGATTAATTCAAGCCCTTCGATACCACCCGTTGGTACTTAACGAATTGGCTCGCTGTTAATTGCATTTTCTCATATAGAAGATGTTTTATCTGTTTGACTAAAGAAATGACTTTGATCCTGGAAAATTCCATAATCTGTTCCTGCGAACTACCTTTACGAATAGAAGCAAACAAAGCAGTGCCTCATGTAAGGATTGTAGTGAAATTTGCAACTGTTGTCAATAATCAAGTTCACCTTAAAGTTTCTGAAAAGTTTCATCCGTTCGGATACACTCACTCAGCTCTCACATTGCCATACCTCCAACGTGCGGGTTGCGTACGTAACAACGTTCTCTATCGACTCTCTTGTATCTTTGTGGACAGCTACACAATCTCCTTATTGAGTGTGTAACATTGGTCATGAAGGTTCGGCGCGTGATTTACTTTCTTTCTTCTACAGTTACCTTAGAACCATGGCACAGCACTGAAACTGATATAGGTACGAGTTGACTTAGATTCCCTGCATGAGCATTGATTCTGTGACTAGATGGGATGCAAACCCCCGCAAATAGGACTGTGGCCATATTCAAGTCTTACCATCACCTAATATGAAAACCTTATAGAATAAGCCTCCAGGGGATACGATTGTACCGCGACATATGAAATTGTGGCACAACACTCTTCTTTCGATAACTACTGTACCAATAAGTATGCCCAAAAAAACACCCAGATCTTTATCCGTCTTGAAGCCCACACATGCACTGAGGTCATGAAAATCTATTTGCACCACGGGGATTGAAGTGCATCCATGGATGGTGGTAAAACGAGATACGGTCATCCGCTTGAAGTGAGACCTTCATCTGATGTTTTACTCTTCTTCGCAAGAACGACTTCAGGCTGAAGGGAAACACCCTTGCGAACACTCCAAGAAGCACCTTCTATTCTCAGGAACATTACTGTATTTTCAAAACGAACAGGGATCCAATCATGGGACGTTGCACAGCTCCACCAGGAAGCAAGCAGTTAAAAAGGAACTTACTGGACCAATAGCAGGAGTTTTTTTGGAAAGCAGCGAATCCACTGCTGTGAGTAACATCACTAAAGCAGCTGAATAGCATGTACTTTAGCCCGACAAACAAAAACAAACAAAACAAAACAACGCTACTGAAGAATTACTGTTCAACGTCAGATCGTGCTAGCTACTCGGTGGGAGTCAAGTATACTTTTGGTAGTTCAATATCGTGGCTTGTAGTTAGACTATGCGACTGGCTTGATTACGAAATACATTATATGGATGATGTCATTCAGTGTTAATTTCCAAGGAGAAATCTGACGTTTTTATTACGACGATCTTTTTTTCTAAATATTTCGTAACAAGTAAGTTAAACTAGCCAAACAGTCCTGGAAGATTTTATATGCTATTTCACAATTTGCTGAAGCTGACCACAATCCGTTCCGAACTTTCCTTTAGACACATTGTTGAATTCTGATGCACCCGGACTCGGAGCAGCCCTCGTGCTTCCTCACGGCCGTCCTGCGTTTCAGCTTGGCACCTTGACTCACTTGCAATCTTTTTTGACTCCCTTGTTGCACGAGGAGTTACGAAGGTTGGCCGAAGAGACTCCTCAAGATCGCCGGGACACAATACTGCGTGATAATATTGTCTATTTGCCGATACCACGCGAATGGTCAGTAAGGTCCCCTTATCTGTCGGCAGAGATCCTTCGAGTGCAAGATGCCTCAGATTCCGTCATGGATTTTACTAAGAGGCCGTTCAAACCACTATTTTATACAAACACCAGGTAAGCTTTTGCTTATGCCCGTTTACGCGGCCGTGTTGTCAGCATAAACACTTTACATTGTTTTGTTGTAGGTGGTTGTGAGGTTTGCAGAATTCATATTTCCATCATTTTCGTATTAAGTGTCCTCTTGTCCATGTACAATTATTCTAGTGAGCCTACACCAAATGAAGAAAGCACTGGACCCAAGTTTTGCTCTTATTATAGTTTTGGGCAAATGCTAATCTGGAGTTTACGGAGGATGGAGGAAAAGCCAGCAACACATTAACCAATAACTCAGCCGAAAAAGTCGGGAAACGGTGTATGCCGATAGCATCATCCTTAGTTCCAAGTGCCGCAGCTTGCGCTGGTTTGTGTTCTAATCGTTGTCAGAAATGTCATCGTAAGTGTACATGCCCTCATAATTTGGAATGAATACAGGAGGAGACTTTTCGCTGAGGACTTTTCATTTTTCAACGAGGGACAGTTCGAATAGTTGCTATTGGTGGATTCCCATTGGCAAACCGGATTAGTATCATCTCAAAATACTGTCTCCCTATAAGCTGATGTCTCTTGAAATGTCTGTTTTCGAGCTGACCGCTCTTTAGGAGAAGTGCCGTGAATACCGGTTCTACGAACAGAGGCCATTTTCCTGGAGAAGTTTCAAAAGCGTCCTCATCAGTCGCAGTCTATTATAGACTCTCCTTCGAGAGGACATCACCAGGCAAGGCCTAGCAGTCTGATTTCTCGTGATGTCTCCTCGTTGAAGGATCACTCCATACTTTCAAGTGCATGTAACAAACGACCCCTGACGTTGCCGTAGCTTACCAGCGCTTAGAATGGCAATAACTCTGATGTTAACCTGGATGACTTGGTTTCAAGCTGAGTCTACTCCTGATCCCGTATTTTTAGGAGACAGTTCCAGAGATCTTCTGGTGAGTATACGTTTCCAGTCTCAGTACCCTTTTAAGAGAGATTGTTCCAGGAGAATGGGCATTTCAGTAGTCCTGTGGAGATGACCTGTTTTCGTTGGAGCAGCACACTAACTTATGGTTACCATAGGACGCTTTGTGGACCCACACGATAGCTGTCTCTCTTGGGAAAGGTTTCTTGTACTAGTTTAATGCACCTAAATCTGGTCTGTTTGGATTGTTTTTCTTTTCTGTCTACCTGAACCACTATTGCTTGTTTCTAGGGCTTTACCTCGCTTTTTTAGTTTTGTCAATTTTACATTTATTTTCTTCTACTCTGTTGCTAGCCTCTATCTGACCGCTATGCCTAACGGGGACGCTCCATCTCCAGGCGACGGCTTGGTTCTTTGTTTGGTCAAACTGGGTCTCCTATTGGTTCATGTTGCATCGAATTTCCCTCCCACGGCTAGTTTATTTGCCGTCAGCCAGTTCGTCGAATCCAGTTTGCTGTAACCAAATGAAAAACATGTTTCGTATCATATTCCTTCTCAGCTTACTGGGTTGTTTTGGGGATTGTAAGGGAGGCTCCCCCCGCAAGAGCATTGACCCTCCAACATGATCGTTTCTGCGTCATTCTAGGTCCAAACGACATAACGTAGCCCAAGCTCTCCTCAATTTATTTACTGTAATTCGCAGTACAGAAAAAAGCCATCCGGTTTGTGACCCAGGAATTCACGACACCTTTGTGATATGAGTGCTACACTGTTCCAAGACCTAACGGGCACGAATCAATGTAACAGGTCTAGTCAGGAGAAAGGTCAAAGCTTAGGATAGCTCGCGATTTCTTGTGTCAAACTTCAGGAAACTGATGAGTAAAACCGCGAACAGACTTTGAGTCTCAGCTGCAAAGTGAAGCCCGGGGTACACTGGCTGGCTTATGTAGATCTTCCCATTTTTTCTCGGAGATGTCATCCTCCACTCCGGTCTGCTCATTTTTTACTTATATAAACAATGACGACAAGTGAGCAGGTGTCACTACGACCTCAGGTGTTCAAGACGCATTCTATCTATTTTTTGGCAAATTCTGCATCCATGGAGGATTGAATGACACGGAGTGGATAATACCTGTAGTACAGACAATAACTTTTATAATATTCAGTAATGGAGGTTTTTTTGTTTCTGGTAAGCTAAAACATACCTTCTGAAGCATCGTTAACGGTATTGGGTTCCTGGGCTTTCCGCTACTCTCTTCACTTTTCCCAATAGCCTTAGAACTGGTTGACTCCTAGACATGTATGTTTTCATATCATCATAAACATAAAAATTGATGAATCAGATATCCAGCTAAGCACAGCTGTATCTGGATTTCCCTTAACATCCCGTGACACCCACATCCCCTCTTTGGGGAGCTCGAGATTGCTCAGTGCTTAGAACGCAAAAATTTACTGACCGGAAGGTCCACGATTCGAACCCAACCTCTGCATCTTGACTGCCCCTGTCTAGGCTTGGGTAACCAGGCAGTATCCCAGCCCTTGTGCTTCCTTCGGATGGCATGGCAGCTAGGCACCGAAAGAATGTTACAGATGTTTCCATCCTGTGTGTACTAGCCGCCTAAACTACAGAAAGTTTGCGCGTCATTTATCTATCTGTCTACGTTTGAACTGGTATTTAGCGCTCCCATAGTCATTTTCGATAGTGCCCAAGTAATTATTACCTTAACTGGATGAAGCACACCCTCCACCTCCGTTCCTACCACACAGTTGCTGAACTCGCGATAAGAATGATTTGGTTGGAACAGCCAAAATGCAATAAAGAAGGTAAACACACCGACGTATCAGTGCTCGGCTATCTTCACGATAGAGCACACGGAAGTGCGTGGTCAGTGTGTTGAATGGAAGCTAATTCAGGTGCTGCATGACTTTGCAATGTGGATTGAAGTGGGAGAAGTGCGATGAAAATTGAGGATGACGTTATAGTAAGCTACGGTATAACGAGTTTAGAATACACTCGGCACATTTCCCAAGAACATGTAGTGTAAGTATCTAAAAACCATAGAAAATATTATGAAGGCATGTTTTAAAAATATTTGGTGACCCCATCACCTCACCCGTTTTCCACAAGCTCCAATTTGCGCTAGGAACAGTCAGCTTGTCGTAGAGCCACAGGGCTTTCGTTCAGATGGGGATACGTTTTGGAAACAGTGCTCGCGTGATACATCCCTTTGTAAGACCCATAAGTTCACACAATATTTGGTTATCGAGCATTCTAGCAGCCCCCTCCAAGAGTGAAGTTGACATTTTATGTCAGACTGTCTGTTGGAACTAGCCACAAACGTAGTCTTGGTTGGTCAACCGACATTCTCAATAAGTCGGCCAACAGTATCCGTTTGCCTTGTCGACCGGAGTGGATCGATGAGATGGTCTCGTCCATTATTCAGCTGCCCAAATTTCTGTTTCGCCTACTTTGCATTTAGTTCCTTTCCTACTTCAAAATATCTCGTTTGTATTTGTTTCTACCCCCTCTTCAAGAATTGCTGTCACACGAGACAAACACCCGTGTATCACAGAGGACGACAGTTGGGGGGACTGTGGATTCGCATCAAATATTATTCTCACGGCTGCTCGATCTTCTCTTCCCGAACACGGCGGGATGAGGGACTCAGCTTGATAAGACTGATACAGGTGACCAGGATGAAATTGAACAAACAATTTTACTTTGATGACTGCAAAACAGAACACATCTAAGAGGGGGTAGACTGTACAGTCCTTCGAGGTGGAGTTCAAAAAATTTCATGGGGTATTTGGCTGATTTACAGGCTCCTCCTCAAAGTGTTCACCGCATGGATAGACACTTCGTTTGCTCATCCATGTAACAGTTGGAATGAAATTTGAATAGATTCCTGTTTTGATTGTTTCACTCCTCTTTCACGAATCTCTTGAGCATAGGCCTCGAAGTTTTCAGCACTGTTATTATTACTCAGCCCACTAGTTTCCCCGGTGAACCAGCCAACAACCAAACGGATGCACTGTGGTCCAGTATATTTTCTGTTGCAATTATCGGGGAGCCAGCTGACGAACGACTCAGTTGCGTCTTAAGTGAACTCCACCAGTAAGCATTGAACTTCATAACCGAAGGCAATACCATTCTCCCACTTGTGTGGGGAATAGTTAGGAGAGAGTAAAGCGGAGTAATGCTAACTGATTCCAGACTAGAAACCTGAGGCTGAGAAGCACTTTACAACTGGTCAATCGCAATTCTGCGTCATCAGCTATACCCTCTTCAATGGGTCCGATTGCATCCAGCTAGTGAAGATCTGGTGTGACACCTCGGCCACCACTCACTCTGCATCTTGTCTTCTCCCATCAGCAGCATCGTCAACTACTGACCATACTGCCAGTACTTTATCTTTGAGGGTTTGACTGGCTTGAAAGTACACTGTTTCTTCTTCCCACTGTCACGCTGTGAACTTCTGATTTGCTTACCCCCATCTGTTTTGCAATCTTTGGAGTCACTTTTGTGGTCTTAATGAAGCTGTTTCTGCGCTCCTATTTGTCAGCTATATGAATCCAAGATTTCCCTGTCCGAACACTAAATACCCGGCTGAAATGACACCATAAGACAAAGTGGGCGATTTTTCGTGGCTAATGAATCTCTAAGTGGTTTAAGACGCTATCATGTTGATACTGGAATCCAAGTTGCACCGTTGCAAGTGAGAGCGATAGAGAAAGGCACGTGTTCAGTTTAGACTCTGTGACTTGCGTGACTACTAAGTCGCCTGAACTCATAAGGACGATGTGTGCGGATTGCTGTTTTCACTGAACACCAGTGTGCTAAAGCGGTTCTCATTCTAAGGTCACTTGTCAGGACGATCTCAGCTTTGGCGATAAATTTACGGATTGCAGTCAGCTTGTTTTCCGACCTCCGTTTCAGTTTGGCTGTGTCATTCACTCGTTCGCAGTGAGCTGGTGACCACTACACATGTTGCCTTGGTGTGATACGGCCATAAATGGGAAAGCGTATTACTGTAGATGAAGACATCAAATCGCATACGAAGAAAACTGCGCCAACTATTCGTATGATTGTAAGGCTCTTACCGTACCTGTCTCACACAGGTATCGTAAGCTCCCGAATAAGGTCGCAACAGGAGATGCCCCCTCTAGCCTCATTCATACACTTGTGAGATTTGGCTTGGATCTGAAAACGTCTCACAGTCCACTCCCAAACACCAATATAGGTCGTGCTGGGTGTTCCTCGGATGAAAGAGTGCCTTTCCAAAAGGAGCCCATACGAGCTTAGGCAATGGGTTTTCGAGTTGGAACCAAATATGCATTCAACCAGTCATTACAAGAAAGTTTGTATCCGATATGCTTTGGAAACGCCCTAGTTATCAGACCAGGTGTGATCCGTTCTATCAGTTGTTCAACCGTACAAGCTTGTAATATGTTGACCATGAAAATAAGCGGGAAACCAATACAACAGCCAAAACATTACATGCACTAAAGCCGTTTATCAAAACAATTAAGTTATATAAACTCAGGCATATTAACACACATCTACTAAGCAAATCGCTGCATCCAGACGACTCTAACCTCATAGACACTCATCTCGGGTAGCTTTTATAACCATGTTACCCAGTCATTTAGGTTCTTTTTGTTTGGCCTTACGGATGCTCATCCCAATCAGTTTACCGTGTCAAGAACTGGTCATTACAAGCGGGCGCAGAAATTTCCATCTTTTTGTGAGTGCCCGAGTCCCTTATTTTCTACTTGTTTATCAAAATGTAAGCACGTGACGAATTGCACTTACTTGCAACTTGACTTGGCGGTAACGGGCGATTCCACTGAAAATCGAGCTGAATCATTCCTTTATGGTATTCTTCAATCGAATGCGCCGTACAAAGGCCGCCTCATGTTTCACTTGACATGATATTCGAGGTCTCAAGGTAGATTTTCTTCGCGAAACACACTACTCATAAATCCTTCGAAAGCTGTTCGATAGCTCACTAGCGGTCTCATTCTTCTTGGGGTACATCAGGTAGGCGTAGTTCCCGACCTACCCACCACTTGGCTGCAGGTGCGCCTGATGTGTACACACGTGTCGTTAGACCGATGGCGGTTGGTTCTCTTAAAAGCGGATGAACATATTCGTGAACTTCTACCCAGCCATAAAGTATACTTTGTTGATTTTAGCTGCATGGGCGTGACTTTGTTTGAACAACTTAACGATCTTGCACAACAGACATTCTTCACAGTTTGCATCATATCACTCAGTCACAATCAAATTGGAAGTTATCAGAAAGTACCTGAGGATGTGTACCAAACACTGGTAGTCGTATGCATCAACTTAGTGATGAATTTTCGTTTATCCAAATTAAAACTCCTCATTGACCTCTGTCACAGTGTAGCCATTTGTTGAAGACTTACAACATTTTGTGTTCTTCAAAAGTCACCAGATTTACTCGATGTTGGTCACTTTCCTCGAGCTCGACGGCTAAAAATTACATGATTAAGCAACCACAAGCGAAACCATCAAACTGATGAACACGCCAACTCATCCATCCTTTTTTGCATAAGTAATTAAATTATCAGCATGTGATTGAGCTCCTTTTTTGTCTGGGTGCTAACTTTCATCTTCCAAAGGCCAGATGTCCGGGTGCAATCTTTGTTTGAAAAAATACCATGGACCGCGCCGTTGGCAGACCTCTCGCTTGATACCCCTCCGTAAACATCGATCAGGCAATGAGTCACCCACCCAAATCACGTGCTTCTCACATGCACTCGCGCTTCTCCGTTGCTGTGACCAAAAGCTAGTCGCAAAAGCACGTGAGGAGTGCAGGTGCGTGAACAATCAAATAACGACGTCTACCAGGTGTTCCGTAGTTGGCTTGAGGTTGACCTGGCTGAGACGCGCCCGATCGCGTACCGAACGTCTGAAACTTTAGAAGGGATGAAATACTGCGAATTTGAAAATGTTGAGAGCAGTGAGGTCTGCTACTGACTGTTAGAGACAGTTGACAGTTACAGAATCCCATGTGCGCACTGGTCCGGAGAAACATGTGATTTGGCAATCCCATCTGTTTTGGGTTCGTGGCGGCTGCTTTTGGACAACAACATTCTGAGTGATATCGTTCAAAACATTTGAAAGAATGGAGTGTATACAACGGAATTATCGTCCTATCAGTATTTTGTCTGTCGCAGATATCTTTGTGCGAATGCTTTCAGTGAATCTTGAGTGAAGCACCTTCAGTGATCCTTTCTCGATATACAATCGCTCCTGACAACAGCAAAACTTCAGAGTTTTGGAAGTAAACTTAGCAGACTTATACGAAAGAAATTTCAAGGGTGGGGCTTTCCGTAACCAGGCCGATGAAATATGAAGCGGAAAATATGAGGTCGCTAGGTCAATAAATTTTTGAAAAAACTCTCGGATGGTGCAAGCTTATCGGTTCTCTGCAAAATCATCAATTATGTCTGGAAAATCTCAGAAACTGAGGTGGCTGATCTTTTTGCCAAAGCCATAGCTCGGTTTTCGAAAGATACCGGTACTTTAAGATTAATTGCACCTTGCTGCGTGTATGCTTCGATAAAAAGCTGATCTTATTTTCAGCTATTCAATCACTTTGAATTTCCAGGACTGTTGATTGCGTTTTTCTTGGGGAAATTATGTCCTCCGATCTACAGTAAAGGCTAAGCTTCATCAGTTTCTGCGTATTTATACATCAGGGGTTACTTCAGTCCGGAACAAACGAAATATTTGAGAAGCGTCGTCATAAACCCTCAATCAAAACAAAAATACTGACCTTAGTTCACACTGTCAGAACTCAAACTCCATTTTTCTCATTCTGCCATCCGAACCTTTCGTTTGTCTGCAGTTTACGTAGCAAGGATTTTTGGATCCTTTATTGTACTGTTTGTTTTATTTCGATATCTAGTCGTCATGTGCACTTTCGATGATAATACGGCGTTTGTTAGGAAACCCTAGCCCTCTAGGTTCCGCATCACCAAAGTTAAGGAATGTGAGAATGTTGTCCTTAATTAGCCCAAATAGTCTGCACTAATCAGCTATCACTGCAGTCATTTCAAAACGAAGACTGTAGTTTCTTATTGATAATTTCGAAGCTGTATACAGTTCACCGTCGTCATGCCACCACTATGCGTTTCGAGGAATAGTTTCGGTAAGTCAGAGTGTCGGCATACTGAACTTTCCCTAAACAGCCAACGATGTTACGGAAAGAAGAGGCACATACCCTACTACGAAGTGCAACAGGAAAAATCCAGTTTTTAATAAATCTGACTATTTTTACAGAGCTCAATTTGCGGTATTTCCCATGCGGTTTTCTGGGGATCGAGCGAGCTTTTTGCGCAACTTGTTAACTGGTTCATGAAGCCCTGACCTTCAGGAAATCCTGTCATGATATTAATAATCTGTTTCCCTTGTTTATGTTGAGTTTAGTCGCATGGCATTTCTGTAGCTAATCCCACCTCCTATCCTCCATGTCACCTATAATACCACTAATCGATATATTGTTCTGTTTGAACTGACACGCTTTCAGTAATGAAATATCCACGCATCGGAACTGCCATTCTAGAGCATGTTAGATAGGTAGTAAAAATAAGTATAGTCATCAATAAATACTCTCATTTACATACGAATTTGGTTTTGACAGGAGACTCAACTGAATCCAGCTGAATCCTTCGTTTATGATGGACCGCTTCAACTGAATGTGCTGCACCAGGCTGCCCCACATTACATATGGTACAATGTCCAAGATATCGCAATGCGCTTTTGTCTAGCTGTGGACCGTCTGAGAGTTTTCAGTAACCTTATGAGTACGTGTTCCGTCCGGACAATAAATGCGGTCATCTGCCAAATGCATTGCAGTATACTAGTTCTCCAACTGGCCTAGCCATTTGCAACTTTCAGGAATTGGACGGAATCCCGGAAGTCTACTTCCATAGGCTGATTTGATACAACTCAATATACCTCATGGGGACTTGCCTGAGAGAGTCTGATGGAGATACTTTTCCCACCAGAAACCTCTCTACATAAGGTGATATTATTCAGTAAAAAGTACTTCATAAGAGTGTAAAGTGAAAAGGCAGAAAGTGGTTGAATTGTGGTTCGGCTATTTAGTCTTGAGATATCATACATCGACGTGTACGGCAATGACTATTCACTTCGAGCATCAGCACGCACGGCGGAAGTATCCACACGCACCGGTTTCTTCGATCACTAGATTATGAATGGGGGTACTAAAGTTCCTGTCTGATGGCCAATGTTGAAACCTTGTTGGTGGGGTCTTGAGATCACTGATAAACTTAGCATCCGTGACCCAAGGCCCATAATTCGTCCGCCAGATGTCAGGTGGGGAAAGCGTGGTTGGAAATGAAAATTTTTGCGAAAGCCCCTGGGTGATAGCAAAAGCATGTGCTGTTATTGGAAGCGCCGGTAGGATGACGGTACCGTGTAGCTGCTCGAAAACACTCTATGGCCATTTTTTACAACGTTCGCAACACGTATGTCTTCCTTACCAGTTGTTACATGCTGGTGTAAGGGCGGCCCGAAAAAAAACGGTTATTATTACAACTGCCTGTGCAACACGTTTGGGCACGGAAACTATATGAAACTTAAGCGCCCACAGTTACATAGAGAAGTGCAACCTCTTTGGAGATACTGCAACGAAGGTCGGCTCATGCTGAAAGCTTACTGACGGTGTTTGTTGAAAACTGTCAACTACTAACGTTTCCATCAAAATAGTCACAAAATTGTATTCTCATGAATGGAATGCACTTACAGAAAGCCAATGAGACCCGGAGTTTTGTCAAATCTGCTTACACTCTGCCCGTGCCACCATCACCCCCAGAGTATGAGCCACCCAATCAATTGCAGGCATGCTCATTCAAACCAGGGACAAGAAGCGTGACGAGTGCTTGAGCAAGCTGTTCTGGTAGGGCGATTTACTTATCGATGAACTGCGGCACCTTTGAGTCCAGGCGTCCGTACGTCAATAACACAAAACTGTAGCAAACTCCTGTACTGAATGGGTGGTCACTGAAAATAGGAGGAAAAATCCTAAGCTATAGTTGATAAGCGACAGCGGATAACCAGATTGAGGAAATAGTGTGGGCTGCGTGGTTAGTGGAGAGGAGGGCGTCGAGGTAATTACAGGCAGCAACGGATTACATCTATCGGTGCCCTAACGGAAATTTACACAGAGAAGTAACAGGTTAATTGGACCCAAACTTCGAGTGACGCAATGACAAATGTCTTACTGGCTGTGTTGATTTAGTGACCTGATGTGCTGTCATCCCAGTAGTGCGGGCTCCAGCGGCAGCAGGTTTTATCCTAGGTTGTGGTCGCTTTGTACTGAATTGCCAACTGTCAGGCGATGGCTACCAAAACCAAGAATCTCACGGTGACTCGAAAAAGCAACAGTTTAACAGATCTCGATACTGAATCATGGCATGGGTTAGTTTACTCAGGGCGTGGAAAGGGGCAGCGGGATAAAACACGGGATAACGTCCCCTATCACGCCCACAACGTTGGTAGGCGACATGTTTATGCTTATCAGAATCATTCTGCTTTTGATGACCAATCACAAAGCATAAAAACAAGAACAGACAAGTCTGTTTCAAAACAGACCTCTCGCCCGGCAAGCTCACCAACTTTGGTGCCAACTTTGGCACCCAGAATGTTCTGCTGTAAACTGGAAGGCAGTCCGTTGTGTTTCAAATTTTGTGGTTCATGTAAATCATCAGTAGACTAAAGGAAGTCGCGCAACACCTACTCAAATCATAACGCACATAACTTTTACCTCGGCTATGTGAACTCAATCGTCCGGCGCAATTATCAACAACGCAATAACGAAAAAATAGACCAATCTATGGGGAAGGGTTTTATATTCAATATATTCGATTATATATATATATATATATATATATATATATATATATATATATATTCAATTGTAACGGTTTTATGCCACATTCTTCGGGCATCCAAACCCCCATATCCATTCTGATACATGGCGAGCGGAACTAGTTTTTGGCATTTTTTTGAGGTCTTCAATTCCAGCCATTGAACCACGTCGATTTCAAAGATGGGGGTTTCTAAGCAAGACACGAATCATTCTGTGGGTGGATATTTCGGCACCATTGAGACAATCATGAAAGAGAACGTGGTCGACCATTAGTCTGCACAGTGTGTCAACTAACCTCTGTCTGTACGTTTCACATTCCGTT
The DNA here is from genome assembly GCA_004794785.1 of Opisthorchis felineus. Lineage (NCBI taxonomy): Eukaryota > Metazoa > Platyhelminthes > Trematoda > Opisthorchiida > Opisthorchiidae > Opisthorchis > Opisthorchis felineus. Next base: position 496,382 of record SJOL01010039.1, read on the forward strand.
GTGATCGGCTCAATTCAACTGAGAGTTCGAGTGATCTTAGAATTGGATGGGGCTGCACTACGATATATGTCTTTCAGCGCTTGTCACGTGAATTTCAGTGATGCAAGCTCACGTAGGTTTCGTTCTTGGAAATGACGCAGCAAGTTGAATGAACTGACCATGGGGATGCTTACTGGTGGTTTTGTATTGTTTCAGCTCACGTGAAAGCTTTGAGAAGTTTTTTCTTTCCATTTTCAATGAACTGGGAGTGACGAACTCAGTTGTGTGCTTACAGGTCACTGCTCCATTGGCTTTATAACACGGGTGGGTCGTCCACCTGTGAGGATATAGCCATGTGTCTACTAGCTGACGTTGGTTGTAGGTAGATCAAAGTGTGTGTTTTGCGCGCAGTCTTTGCTGTTCGGTATCAGACAGCTCATCATGGCATTTCTTTTCTCTGAGCAGTTGTATACGTAAATAAGCATAGGTTTCTCGGACTGGGCACGCCCTCGAGAAATGTGTTCGTTGCCCTTTGGGATGGTTGGGTCAGGCGCATTCCTAACACCACCGCTGACTAGCATGTAGCTGGATGCAGAAAAACACTGTATTGTGATTTGCCAAAGTTGCTTAGCCGCAAAACAAGGTGGATAGTATAATCCGGAGAAATGAGGTGCTCCGAGGACTGATTATCAAGAGGAAGCCCATTTGCATGGTCTTATTCACAATCCAGTCTCCTGAGACAGTGATGTATTTGTCCAACTCCATCATTTTACCTGACAAAGAGGTAAAGCTGGGAGTAATAGAATTTGGCATCTGCTGGCACCTGCCACATGTACCACAAATAATCAAGTATCCGTCAAGAGGTGAAGGGCTAACCTTTATGTACTGAAAGAGTGTGACGTGGGAAGCAACAAACGGTGATGTTTCGTTAACTTCCGTGTGCTCCTCAGAGTTTCGATCTAGGGTGATTCCGCCAATGTCCGAGACTAACTTCAAACTCTGGTATCGACAACACAGCAGTCTCAAGACCTTTTTGAAATCCTAGGCACACATATAGCGCAGCAGCGATGGCGTCATTTGGTTCTGAGGAAGGTTCAGGGATCTCTTGGTAACCCGAATCGATGGTCCATACTGTCAAAGGCATAACGCATGCCATCCACGATGAAGAGTGGTTGGGGATTTCGACATTGACTTACCCAGAAAGGTGACAAAACTACCGTATAACCAATCTCCTTAATAAAAATAAGGACTTACAGTTCAACGGCAATCGAACGTTAACAACTGCAGTTCGTGATAGTTAACCTGAAAGGTCATAGTTAGTTGACTGAGTTGGCTAAAAGACATCAACAACCTACGGTAGATAAACCATAAGAGAATACACCCAACAGATGGCAACTAGCTAGCCTGGCCGGACCTCTTCATAGGCAGTTGGTTCACACAGAGGCAAGAGAGCGTACCTCGGTGACCCCAAATAGGATCTTCTCGGCAGAGTTCACAAAGATGCCTTGATAGTTCCTCTCTTTTTGGGAAACATTATCGACTTCGCTCAGAACCTGACACAGCAACAGGCTTTATAGGAGAAGGTTCACTGCATTCAGCGGATCTGTTTTCATTGGTAATAGTCCCCTTGTTCCAAAGGTTTCAGGGGTTAGTTCGGTACCAACAGGCTTTACCTTGGACTAATTCTGCCTTGATTTCTTACAACAAGGTCCCAGTCATGGCAAACAGTTTTAAGAAAGAATGGAAAGCTTATGTACATAGCTACTACTTCGAAAATGCTTTTCGCGCCAACTTTGCCTCTGAAAAACGAGGTACTCATAAAGCAATATGGAAAACCGCTAAGCTAGAGGAGGCCTTTCGTGCCGCTTGGATTAATGCTATGACTAGCTTGGAAATTGTAAGTTCCCACTTATCGTTCATCTGCGGGCCCCAGAAACAGCAGACCAGATCTCCTCTTACAGTCGCTTGGCATCGCATTGCCCACATCAAACGATGGCCAATAAGACCGAGAAATGCACAAAACGACTGGTAAACCGAATAGCATAGTAGCTCCTGACACAGGCTAACGCCAAAACATAATAAGAACCAAAGTGAATGCGGCTTCCTTAGGTGATGAGACTCAGGGCAATGAATAGGAGTGCGAGATAAAGCACAGGACTACGTTCAAGTTCAAGTCTGCCGCCTTGCTTGCATGGTCATGAGTAATAAAAATAGTCAGCGCTTGGTGACTGATCAGCGTTCGAAAGCAGGGAGAAACGAGGTTGCCACTTCTCTTAAATACGGACTACTAATAAGTAGCTAACAAAAATTCATGTTTCGCAGCAGCATCATATGCTGTTTCCTCGAGAAGCCAACGTTGAATTTTTGCGTACCCTACTGCGCACACACAGGTAGTGGCTTTGGCAAAGGTACCATCACAATGCTTGAAGCTCCTGGTGAGAATGTATTTGTCACAATGCGACCAGACGAAATAATGTAGGGATGTTGCATGTGGCCTGCGGAACAAGACGCGTGTGTTCCATAACATATCCACTTGATGTTCGATTTAGTGGAAATGCGCTAGCCAAAGCATGGGTTTTATTGTCCCTGTTCTAAAAAATCTGCTCCTGTAGTACGGTCCGTATTTCGTTATATCTGCAGAGAATTTACGTATGGGCGATCGGAATTGTTTTGAATCTTCCTTCGTACGCTTTATATATTGGAAACTTAATATTATGCGTGGTAGTCTTTAATACGTGCTTGTGTAGCACTGAAGTTACACATATAGCCATTTTCGATAGTTGCGGTAAATCCACCCTTCACTTATGGATCAGAATATACTCTAACACGAAATTTGTTATAAAACGTGTATGAAACCGTGTCGCACATTTCAAGAGTAAGTGTGGTCCCTGCACATATGTGATTACCCAGCTGCGTACAGCGCCTGCTGGTGGAGTAATGTCATCAAGCTTACCCAGCAGGTCACATGTCCGGAAATCAGTTCCAGATACGGCCAAGAATAAGCACTGTCCATGAGCTTCGATTAAACCAAAAACAACTCTGTGTTACCCTCGATTTGGCATGGACTGATCAGAGTAGTCACCTCGAATTTGATTCCCCCGTAAGTTCATCCCCATTTTTACAGCTGTTTCCGTATGGAGGGAAAAAGCTGACCTAACACGGAATACAACGCGAATGGTCAGAGCGGAATGTCAGAAAGTTACCGTCTTCACCACGAGCCACCTGGTCAAGGTCTCTCCCTCAAGCACGCGTTCCACTGAGCAACTGTCTAGGAGCGTTACACTCAACACGTGATTATTTGTCCACCAGAAGTTCCTCATGTCCGACTTTGGCGTGCTTTACGTACACTTAAACGATCCGGTCAGGCTAACACTGCGCTCGGCAAATGGCGGCGAAAAAATCTGACACCCAAACTGGTGTGACGAATCGGCTGTGAGGTTCCGGTGCACAAGCGTGATCAAGAGTGATCGTCTTAGTGGCTCAGTAGGTAGAGTACTCGTCCAGTAAGCTTGTGGTCGGCGGTATGAGTCCGCCCCAAGTGTGTTAATGCTACGTATAGAAAGACGTCTCATTACAACATTCTGTTTTGCCAAATCTGGCAGAGCAACCTTCAGCCGACGCTGTGCCCGCTCAATTTTGTCCAAGTGCCTATGGGACGTCAATCTCGTGATTATGGCTGTTTAAATTTAGGGCTCATTGTGAGGGATTCTCGTGTCAAACCAAACTTTCTGCATCTTAGACCCACCAGAAATCGTGAGAATGTTTAGTTCAACGGCGAGTCTCGTTGGTTATCACGTATGCCACTCAACATTGTCTTCACTTGATTGGATTATATTCGAAGCGATACCAGAGCTTGTTTTCAAGCAACTTTGAAATGAACCATGACCCAAGCATTTTTCTTTCATAGGGAAAAACAACTCAACCTAACGTTACTTATAAGATTGTTGGAATTTCTTAGTTAGCCCACTGCCGGTTTCGCCCTTCTAAAAAATTGTCAGGTAGACATGGTCACCGAGTTTTCATCAGTCTCATTCTCATAAAGAACACTAAATTCCAGACAAGTGGCAAAATACCCCATTTTTCAAATTTAGTCGGTATTAACAGGCCTCAGCTTGACGTATTTGGGGAAGCCCAAATGAGTGACGCGCAAATCGCAAGCCAAGAATTGCGAAGTCTTGAGACTCATCAATAAAACGGTGTACTGCAGATACAAACATACGTACATGAAAGGGATACAATCCTCAAATTATGGGGATTTTCCTCTAAATCGTTACACGAAGTGGTGCAAGTCCACAGAAAGCTCGGAGAGAGCGACAAACTGTTCTGAAGTAGAGACAAACGTGCTCGCACAGCACGCAGTAACTCTGTAGCGTGGGTAAGTCGACGTAGTACGCTGGAAGGCAACGGGCACACAGGGTTAACTCAGAAACAGCGGCACACGGAGGCACAGCAAGCGCGACGAACAGGTAGGAAGGCAGAACGACTGCGGTTCAGAAACACGTGTATTCGACCACCGAAACCGAAATCGAAACCGAAACTACTGGTACAAGTCACGTGAGGCACAGAAAAATGGGTCAAGGTCACTCGGGGGGGGGTGTACAAGCAGGCTACTCCTTCCTGTCCGGCGCTCGTGATGGCTCGTCCGGGATACCTGTAATTGGGAGAGAGAGAGGGAGAGGTGCACACGTAAGGTCATATGTTAAACATGTGTAAGCAGGGACAGTCAAGTTTTAATTGCATTACAACTCAAGTGGTCAAAAAGCGCGCGCAAAATGTTCTTCAACATTGGTTCGACATCTCAAGGGTCAAAAGTTCATGAGGGATTGCGGGTGACACAGAAAACAGTGGGTTTAAGCAAGGAGGGGGTTTGATCAAGAGAAATGAGGTACGATGATATCCTCAATTTTCTATTTAGGTTTATTTCTTCAAATGCAAAAAAAACCGGAAACTCGTATAACTTTTCTCAGCAGCAGAGATCTTGTGTTGCTCGATGAATCTTTGCATTCAGCCGCCCCAATTCAAGCAAGCTCACAATGATCGCCAACTGCATACAGAACGCCTTTGTACCCATCATTACTTTGAATAACACTCAGGAAGAGAAGGAGTCATTTAGATTATCCAAGTGATCGTTTTCAAAATTTTCGCCGATCACATAACCCTTCGTTTAGTTTTAAGTCAAGTCACGTCTTTGGATACAATTAATTCCAGAACCGGTGTAAAATACAGTTACTGATGGTATATTATCAGCCTACCGTTGCTCCTCAAAACCATTCACTGATGATGCGATTCCATTCGGAAGCAATAATCCGAGATAAAATATCCCATAGGAATTTTTTGAAAATTCAACCTCCATCTTACGGTGTTCGGCTCTGTTGCAGTACAAAGTGAGGTCAAAGCACTCGGTGTCTACAGACGCCTGCCAGCATCTAAGTACTCGATGACATCTATTTCCTTGTCCGTTCTGATTATCCTTAAGTGTCAAAAAGACTGGAAAATTGATTCTGGAGAATGTCTTGTTTATCCATTCACTGGTTCTAACTTTATGATTTTCAACACGTTTATACACGAATCTGTGTTACAATAACGGTATTTGTCACTTCTCACATCAAGATTTAAATTCAAGTCGTTTAGGGGATTGCATGGTGCCTTATTGTACGATAGGCAGCCAAGTAAAAAACACTCAATTTTGTCATATTAAGCGATCCTCAAATTTAGCACGAAACGCTTTATCTCATTTCTACTCCACTTCATCTAATTCTATTAGGAAGCGAGCCATATAACTTAGCATTGCTGCAGTTTAGCACATCCACCTCGTAACAGTTACATGTTGGTCAAACTGTCCTAGTATACCACCATGAAGCCTTGGTCTTCAAATTAAACACGTCCCACCAAATTCACAGATTGTGAACACCACTAATAATGGTTAAGTATTTTCACATTTACAAGCATGAAATAGATGCGCTAAACTGTAGTTGTTAAACATCTATCAAACGACTAAATGACTGGCGACGCCATTTCACTTTTCACAATATCTCTGAATGGCTAACCGGGTAACCATGCGACATTCATTTTTTGAGGAGAAAAAACTGCCGTTGAACGAAAAGTTGATGTGCTGCTGGAGTGAGATTTTTGACTGAACCCGATTCGTACATCAAGTCCACTGTCTTCCACACCAAACACTTCCTAGGTGTAGGACAATCGTTGTTCATCCAGGGGACTCACGAAGAAAAATTCATTACTCGGAACGAACAGTTTCGGTTGGGACATTCGTGTCTATTAATGCACAGCAACGAACACAACTGCGTAGCACATAAACCCCTGGGGCTAAACGTGGACTAACTTGTGAATTTTAGATGGACACCGACTTGATAACCGAAGGGGCACACTTTGATAAGACGAGTGATTCTGAACAGTTTAGCAATCGGGCTGCCTTTGATTCGCTAAGATTGGCACTAGCGTGCCCATCCTTTTGGACCTCGTGAAGATGCTTTGCTTTAAGCGTCTCTCCCTCCATGCATTTTCTTAGCCCCAGCACAGACCACCTCCGTTAATTCAACTCGGCTGTTTAGTGCCTGGCATGAGTAATTCAAGCTACTAATGTAAGGGGAAGAGCCCTTCGCCGCGGAGTCGTTTATTAGAAAACGCCAACTAAACAGTTACAGACCATTGGACATTTGCACGTTGTTTTTAAAAACTGACTATCCGTCTTCTTGAGCGCGTCTTCTTGAACTCTCCTGGATATTCATTGATAATCACGCAACTGGAAAGCAGTTCCACACATTCCGTAATAAATCCCACCTTCCATTAGATCAAGGCGAAGTTACGAGAACACACATACTACTCGCATGCCTCGTCAGTAGTAGCCACCGTTACACTAATAGCAAGTGATGATGGCGGTCAGTCGGGATAAGATGAGAGGAGTGGAATATAGACCAGCACATTGAAAGTCCGTGCTTCGATGCTAAGCCATAGATACATCTGGCTGTCAACGAGCTGTCATACTTCCGACTGAGAACCTGTGTAGGTTTTATTGGGTGACAAATCTTGTTTCGGCAAGTCAGAACAATGAGAGATTATCTGCAACAGATGTAAACTAGGTCTGAACTGGCACGTAAACCGTGAGTTCTTAACACAATTTCTGAAAGATAAAAGCCACTCCGTTGAGATTTGCCAGTTTCCTTTATCTGAATATAAGTGATACTTCCTCAAGTTTTACACCGTGTAATGCGTACTGATTGAGAACTACCAGAGCGAGAACTTAACTAAAGGGTCCAAGGTCCAAGTTCGATTCTAATCCCAGTTTTCTGCATTTCGTCATTGTGGCACCGGTGGATTGTAACTCGCCTAGTAACAGGTTCCTCATCACCCAAATGAATGGTGCTGCTTATTATAATTATTCCTCCATTTTGAGTAATCAATCTCTGATTATCGATCGGTTGCATGTGAAGGTTTAATACAGTCTAGTAAGTACGTCTCAGTTCATAAGAAGCACACTGCTCTTCCGGCGAATGAATCGTAGTCGTGAGGATGAGGTCACAGCTATCATAGGGTGAAAGGTGTACGACTTGGTCATACTGCCCCAGTTCGTGAAAAGTGCATTCACTGAGTAGGCAAGATTATGTGCTCGTGGGTCATTCAGTTAGTGGCGTTGGCGAAACAACTCACATAATTTGACAGTTTCGCGGTATCACGTAGGCTTATTACGCTAATTTGGTTACAGTCTCCAATGTTCAGAGGCGCCTGTAAAATGAAATGAGCAAATCATAGAAGTACACGAATGCCAATGTTACATTATGACAGTTTTTTACTGTCACCTCAACTGTAAAGACACAAGCCTACATCAGTGTAGCTGCTGGCACAAGGATTAGCTCATTTGTAGTCTGTGAAGGTCAAGGCTGATTATCGAGGCCAGGTTATATGAATGCTTTGTTGTGTGACTTGATTAATTCCAACAGTTAAATAGTTTTTACACTTCTGTTGCTAACTGGCTGTGTGATTTTACCTTCATATAGTTTTACAGAAGATAAACCAGAGCATTCCGTGCTAGTTCTTCCGCCTTTGTGTTGGGCAATCCAGTATATCACTCAGGAACGACGAAGCCGCTTAGCTCATCCACGATCTAATGACGGATAGTCACATACCTCCGAACTAACTTAGCCCTAGCACCGAATCTTCCAAAAGCTTCGTTTGGCAAGAACAGCGAAACCGGTTGTGGGCTTTCCAAGAGCTTTCAACAAACTTATGAGTTGTTGTTGTTGTTGTGCGCTACGTCTAGAGAAGAACGTATCACGATATCTCGAATATTGTACGTAATGAAACATGAGGCAGCCTAGTGCAGCAATGTCAGTTGAAGCGAACTATAATGAACGAGAAATTCAGCTGAATTCCGTTGAGTCTCCCATCGAAACCAAACTCGTGTGCAAATGAGAGTATTTGTCGAAAACTGGTCAACTGTTTTAGTCTTGCGATGATTTGGGAGCTCAATGGAAAAGTGTCCCTCTACTTGGAAATGTATTCGTATGCAGCTGAGTTAGTTGTCTAATGTGACTAGACAGCAACAGGAGTTTGGTGAATCGATCGTGAACTTTACTACTGCTCAAACGCTGACCAATTTTATTCACCCAATTTTGCGACTTTTGTCGTGACCTGTATTCTGTTGCAAAACTCACAATTCGATTGTTTGCTGAATTCCGCTTGGTTAAATTGTTCACAACATGTATAAAGTGACTCACCGGCGAAAATTGAATCCACGGGTAATCGAACGTCCCCTGTCAAGTTTCCGACACACACACCTCCAGCGGATGCGTGACCGCTCAAATGTGTGCAAGTGTGTGACCTTTCATCCGGGTATGAGCAGGCCGCCGTAGCTTTGTCACACTGAAGTACCTCGAAATCACATTAAGCCTCTCGTGAATTAATTTGGAGACGTCTATGGAGTAACTTCAAATTTTAATGAACTTATTTTTAGTGTTACCGTAGCAACACGATATACCCCTTTGAGAAATCCCAGCAGCTCGCCCAATTACCAGGCTGACAATGAACGCACCGCATATAAATGCACATTCATGATTCATTCATAAGCAGTCCTGTGCGCGGTTGATTCCACTCGTCATTTCCATGATGGTTGTGTGTGAAAACTTGGCTGGACGAAAGAGCTTACTGTCATTGGCTCACATAGGTGAGTCCAACGGTCTCGCCTGTGGTGGCTCATTCGACTCGAACAGTTGATCGATGTCAGAGACAGCGCAGCGAACAGGTCTTTCGGCTTGACAGCTAACTCGGCAACAAACAGAAGTGAGCTATTCCTTGTGTTTGACTTTTCCGAGCCAAATTACTTCATATAATTGGTCATTCCATTGAAAGAACTCTTCTTCACAAGACTTTACCACAACTTTAAGGAGTACTTACACACTCTTGTATATTCGCTTTATGCATCCAGTACTGGTCGACAGTCTGTTGAGATCAGCTTCACGCAGAAGTCGGCAGACACACTTACGACGACTCGAAACCTGTGATAGTTTAACCCTACTCCATAATTTCATTTAAGTAGTTTTGTAAGAAACTGAAGGAAGTTTCCGGGGAAACACCTTTTAGGTAAACGTTTGGTCAAATCCCGAAAACCTAAGCTACGCCGTTTTTTTAAAAATTGAAACTGACCACATGGATACAGGGGGATCAGGCCTTTGATTACCAGCTTCAAACTGTGACTTCTGAACGACGCATCCACCTCCGGATTTGTCCAGCCCGTCAACCTGATTTTGAGGTGCGCAAGCCAGGAGGGACTTTCCGACTACTCACCAGTAGTCAGCTAACTGTCTGAATTAATCAACCGCCAGTTGGACCAAAAATCACACCACGAAACATAAGTTGTTTGGCTTAGGATTACGCTGTGGAAACAGTTTAACACAGCTACACCTCCAAAGGCATTTGTGGGTGATTTTTGCAGTTGCATATCAATGATATGGTCCTGTGGCATGGTGGAGATCAGTTTACAATGGGTTACATTTGTTAATCACCACCTGTAGCTTGGGAATGACTAGTTGTTGTTGTTATCGCAATTTATTCCAAATTCGTCTACCAAAATATCACAATAAGTAATTTTTAAAGGAAGCATTTGTCTTAGAAACCAGTTTAAGCGACTTCATCTTATCATTTTTCTAACGTTTTCTAACAACTGCGATTCTCAGTCTTGAGGCTTACCGAGCAAAGTGGATCGACAAATGAACAGGTTAGACGGTGCTCTCAAAAGATGTTAGCGACTTGGACGACGGACAACGCAACACTACACATAAGATTGCTGAAAACTCCCAGATAAGCCATTACCTGCTTCATTCTTCTTGAAGCTCATCAGGTAGGTGCAGTGTCAGCGTTTCCGTCAGCGTTTCCGTTCTACTTGAACTCAAGTTGTGCACAATACTCGAAATGCACTAGTTTGCAAACTTTTTCGTCCAAAGACTCGATTCACCTTATCGTGTGAGATGCTGCGAATTTGGCCTCAGTGTCCTGCGTTTAAGAGATCGGAAATGAGACCCCAGCTAATGGCCGCTATCCATACTTCGCTTCAAGTTATCGAAGTTCAGCGACACTTTCGCAAACTGCTATCATGAGCATATCATATGGTTCAGCTTGCCAATTGTACTTCTGGGGAGGCATGCGCGTAAAAATATCAAACATCGACTCCACTGAATAAACCTGACAAAAGGCAGTAGTAGTGCACAGCATTGACAACATTTGGAACTTCATTGGCTATCTCGATCGAACTCGTGATCTCCGTTGTATAGCATAAGTGCAACGCTCCAATATCCAACGTACCCAATTTCATCACTGATTTTGCTAGTGCCTGTGGTACGTGTCTCAGTCGTTAGTTGCCTCCTGAACAGGCTGCTAAAGCTGTGCACTACCAATAGGCAATTCTTCTTCAGCGGTCATTACTACAGAAAGATTAAAGGAGTCACAATAGGAAACACATTTGGACCTGATTTGACAGATACTTTCGTGGCTTACCTAGAACATTCCGCGTCAAAAATACCACACTAAACCCCACTTAAAAATGTTGCATGGAAACCTGAAGTGTACATCTGAAACAGACAAAGTAGTCGATTACCTATTTTTGGGCGCATCATTACAACAGCGGAGAGAGGGTTCGATCTCCAGGACCAAAAGTCAACATTGTTAGACAATTATTCACATTTTAACGGCTGCGATCCGATTTCATACAAACGTGGTTCGGATCGCACTCTACTTAGCAGAACACCCCCGACAGGTACACCTTAAAAAGTAACAGGAGAGTTAAGTCCATTGCAACAAGCATTGCTCTAGAGCGGATAACCTATCTGACTTCTAGAGAAGCAACGAAAGCTAAAGCTCATAAATCCTGGCGTTATAACCGTGCCATTCAGGTCTGTTCACAATTCTATGCCATTCAAATATTACAGCTTTTCTTTCTTAATCAGAGGTAGAACGAATGTTGCCGTCACCCGAACGCATGACTCTACAAGGCTTATATTCACCGAGGAGACACCTTACATCTCATCTAAGGAAATCAAGGTTCATCTGCTTAAGTCCAGCTAAGCCTACATTATCTACGGCTTTGCAAGTACACTTGCCAAACAAAAAAACAACCCGCCTACTCACGCTTCTGGACATGTCCCGTGATGGCAATTGGGCTTGCGCGAATACAAGACCGTATGTGCTTGCCTTGTTATACCATGTAAACCACAAATTTGGCGGAAAGAACTGACGAGGTTCTGAAAACTGTCATTATAATAGGCACCCTGTGCACTACTACACTCCTTTTTTATCCACATTTCCATCCGATCACCAATTCCAATGTGAAATCCCCTGACCTTTTTTCCCATGTGGACCCTAATGTATTCAGGTCCGTATATGTAATTTCCTGACCCTCGACTGAGTGCAACATCTACTCTTCCTAGAAGGCCACATTAAGTTTGGTTGGGTTTAGCAACTTTCGAAGAACCTCAAATGTCCCTGATTCCTACAGGGTCTTCATACAGGAGGCCAATACTCTTCCTAAGTGCTGCCTAATTTAACTCACCCATCTTCTTGGAATCCGTTGTTAACCTCAGTTTGAGCTGTTACTCGCTTGACCTCGCTTGACCTGACTAAACATTGACGGTGCAACAGTAGCGTAAACCGCAATATGATGGGATGATGAGCAGTTTGGGGCAGCACTTGTATCTGTTGATAGCTGAGAAGTGGTAGTCATGCATTTCCCACCAATCTTATGTCACAGCAAATTGTAACTATAAAATTTGCCCTGACATGATATTCGAAAAGAAATTCCACAAAATGCTCAACATACTTTCTGTAATCTCCCTTTCAGTAGCCGTAAACCTCCAACCAGCGTCACTTGACTAATGGAAGGATGGTTATTGAATGTGAGTTGTACTCATTGAAGTAACACACCTATTGGCACCAAAAATAGATCGTAATTTCTCGAAAGAAGGTTTTTCGTCATTTTGATTATGAAGTCTCAAGATTTCGAACCATTGTAGTTCGATGCAAGCATTCGTATCAGTGTGGGCAATTTCCCCATATATTGGTTGCCAAAGGCAAAATGTCAACCAATAACAGGCACCCAGATGACCAGGTAGATAGGATGTAGATTCAGTCCTCTTCATGTCAGGTATTGTACTCTAACTATCCAATGTACAGACACCCTCTCTACAACATACACTGTTCGAACCTCTGGATCGGTTCCTTCAGATAACAGCTCACCATGGCTACTTAATCTAATGCGTACAGAACTCTCCTGCGAATTAGCCTGTTGTTCTGTATACTGCCGTTCTCGTCATTTGGCATGTACTGTTTTTTCTTGATTTTGATGGTGTTTTATATCCACACACCTGCCGTGGCCTAGTGGTCTAGGGGTATGATACTCGCTTTGGGTGTGAGTGGTCCCGGGTTCAAATCCCGGCTAGGCCCCTTTTCCCAACTAGAACAATCAGAGCATGGCTCGTAGGGGTTGGGTTTCCCCAGACTTCTCAGGTATGGGGCATGTCCTTCCTAGGGGCTTCACGGAAACTTCAGTTTCGCTACCGGTGTCTAGCTTGGCGAATTACACCTAGGGCGTCTGGTGTGTTGTTAACTCTACTGACGCGTCGGTCCGTTTAATTGATAAATCTGGGGTTGTCTGAACGTTTTATTTGTAGACACTGGATGCATTGTCTTTCGAAGTTTCGTACGTTGCAGCGCGACCAAGAAATAGGCTCGAAACTTTTGATTTAGTGAATCAATGGCCTCCGAGGGCTCGCCACGAACAAGGTGACAACGATTACCGTGTATCCTTCAGCTGTGACAGAGCCAGCGGCAATTGAATCAGGCGCTTTGGAAGTTTGGGTATCCATGACGAGTGCATCTTATCCGAAAATGTTGTCGGTTTTGTAGTTCGGGGGCGATTCGTCAAAGCTGACAACCAGTGTCCTACTTAATTAACATAGTTACTGATAGCTTTGTTAGTAGTGTAAACTGATTTTAAAAATGGGATACGGGAACTTTTTGGCGACATGAAAATCCGGAGTGCACTCACCTGAACACGGAAGCCTTAGATGAATGCAGCTGCAACTCCCATTTATGATGTTTCGTCAAGAAAATCAGGAGGTTTTGGCAACAGTGATATTCTGACATAACCGTAAATCCAAAATATAAAATGTCTGAAGTGTTCACTTTCCAAAAGATGTGACTTTGTATAGCTTTGTATAGCTTTTTATAGCGAGATGGATGATATTCACTTGCCTCCGGAAGTTACGAGGTCCGGAAGCATACGGTTTGCTCTATATGCATCGGTGCAAATGTGGTTGGAGTAAGAATTTACAGAAGTATACGTGAAAGGTTTACGAATTTGTTTATGTGTTCAGAACGAAAAATTTCGTCCTATCTGGTGTGGGGATCTTCGCGATATCACACCCTACCTCGGTGACTTTGTCAGTGCTATTGGTTTAAAATGTGTTGGATACTTCTGTTGGATTGACTTCAGCGTTGGGAAGGGCAGAGGTTTCGCGTTAGGGTTGGTATATGATCATGATTTTACTCGCTCAGGGTTAGGTCACAATCTGGTGCTTCGAAATCTCGTAGGGGCCCTAAAGGTAACGTTCATCACTCTGTGGACGTTCTCCAGAGGAATGTCGGATGAAGTCCACCCACTGAAAAAAATATGGGGTGAAAGCTAACCGAAAGCGTGCTGACATCTTTCGTGTATAGCTCAGTGTCTATGAACTGCTGAATATTGACAGTATTTTGCATATTATGTAAAAATAATATTCAGTTGTGTTTGCTGTGTCTAAATAAATATCGATCCAGGCACAGTAAGACCTTCGAGGAGACTCATCCTGAAGAGAAACCGCTTCAAAGAGGGTCAATAAAATGAATTCCTCGCCATCTTCCTTCAGGAAATGCGATTCTAACCAAGTTTCATGTGACAAAGTTTATTAAGGTTGGATTTAGGTGTCCTGTGGAGTAGAAGAAATAGATTTCACTGTTTTCAAAGATGCGACGAGCTTGTAGCTGTCATTAACATTTGCACCTCTGGAAGAAACATCAGCTTAAATTTATCATAATACATATTTGCTTTTTACACGTGTGTACGTTTGTTGTACGTGTATTTTGGCACGCCGTTGTACCGCTATTCATTTGTACGTACGGTTCCCGTCAAACACAGCGCTTTATCCTGGGTTTAGTCGTCGCTTGGTCCAGATAAATGAGCTAGACAGCTCTAAACCCGGTCTAGATTTCCCAAGCACGTGAGTCGCGATGAAGCACAAGGTCGCATGCGGCCTCCACAGGCTTCATCAGAACCGCATGAGTTTTGCTGTCAACAGTATACGGGAATTCCGCAATTGAAAAGCAGTGAGGGTTGGACTCACTGATCGGTACTCAAAACCGTCGTTGTGGGAGGCATAAAATTATGCTATACGAAATGCAAAGGAAATCGGTAAACTTGTCCTTGCACATTTACAGTCTATTATGAGGGATTACACTAAAATATTTCCGTATGAATGGGATGCACTCAAAAGTATTCGCGTGAAAATTGCTTAGGAGAACTTCGCTTTACTGTGAAGTACCTTGACAAGAATTAATATTATCCCACCCTGTCGTCATAATTGGTTTCATAACATTGTAGTTAGGTCATTGGGTGTACAGCAATACCACAAAACGGTCAAATCTGTCAGTTGCCTGAGGTGCAGCCCTCCAGTGATGTCGATATCAAGCGAATACATCCGTCATCTGGAGATGAATGCTTACTTAAAGCTGTCTGTCTGTCATCGTTTGCTGCGTGTTTTAACCAACCCTTGCTCACCTACTGGTCCTACGAAGATGGAGGCGAACTGCACCAACAACACCCAAACTTCTCGTAACGTCCTTCACCCCATTCTGCCATGTCAAATTCTGTCCAACTCTAGGTTCCCGCCCTCAGTCACGGAAAACAGTACTCATCTCGGTAGTTCGTAACTCAATATGCGTAACACATGACCCAGTAATCTTAGCCTGCAATGATGGATGCATTCTTTCGGGAAAGTGCCCTCTAGTTCACCGAAAACCCGTCTCTTGATCACCCCATTGCAAATTCCATGGTTCCATCCAAGTCCAATCATAGTTCTGAGACATCGACGGTCAAAGACCTGAAGTTGTTTCAGCTACTCCGCCCGAACTGGCCAAGTCTTGCAGCCAAAGAACAATGCAGCGTCTTTTGACACCCATTGAGATATTTTTGGTGCCACAAACCAGCATTATAAGTTGTATTGGAGCAGTTTCCCTATTTCTTCTACCCAAAAGGCGAAAAGTTGGTTCGATAGTAAGCTTCTGTACTCATCACACTTCCAAGCATTTCTCAGTACTTGCTGAGAAATACACTTCCTATCAAGTTCGCGAGAAATCAGAAAATTATGAGTAGAGGTGTTGTAATTGCATAATAAGGAAAAAAGCGGCGTCTAGATAGTTTTATAAGCATGGTTTATGTACGTGTTACAGTCCCTGAGAACTGTCCGAATAGCCATCCAAAGACCGGACATTGAAGTGACCAGTGGACGGTTCGAGAACCTGTCAGATGGATTTTCACGTTTTGGTGGCGAATAATTCTAAGTCAACGCATTCAAAATCTAAAAATGGGGAACAGATTAACCCAGCACTCAACCGGGCTATCTTCTCGGGTCTGTCATAAGTGTTAAAGCAACTGACTTGTTCAGTCAGGTGGGAGGCAGTGGTGGACTGGTTAGTAAATAACAAATAAATAAAGAGCCCCCCCCCAACAAAGCTACGTTACTGTGCTGATGCAGAGAAACGCGAGTAAAAGTGCTGTCTACGATTGCCGTCTAGTTGATCCGCAAACTTCTTCAGTTTGATCTGGATAAACTGTACGGATTCGTGTTTAAAGTTTGAAGTTGGTGTATAAACTCAACAACACAGGAACATCGACAAATACACTCATTTGCAAATCAATTTGGTTTTCATGGGAGACTCACATGAATCTCCCCTTTATGACATTGTCCAACTGAATCTGCTGCACAAAGACCTCCTCATGTTGCAGTTGGTACGATATCCGAGATATCGCAGTATATTTTCATAAAAGAAACTACTCACAAGGTTGCTGTCGAAGAGTTTTCAGCAACCTTGTGAGTAGTTTCCTTTATGAAAACACAGGGACGTGTTTATCAAAGTCAGTTGGTAATATTTTCTCATTAGAAAGCGAGTGAAGTGTATCTCGATCGTATGGATAAATATAGATCTTTTGGAGGGACGACCCGCAAGGACCGAGCAAATGTGACTTATCTTGGTAGGTGATTCTTCCTGGGGGGGGAGAGAAGTTGAAGGATCTTTTTAAGGAATCTGTCGACACTGGTCCTTTGTAGCGGCAGTACTATTTAGAGGTATCTTTGGGGATGGTTCTGAAACGTTGCTGATTTAAACCTATCTACCCGCGAGAAACCATCAGTCACCAAAAAAGACTTTTCGGCCATTTTTCCATCGTGGATCTTCCTGGGAGGTTTCACACTGCTGTGTTCACGTACTCACTGGATTCAACAAAGGAGCTTGCCTTGCGAATTGGGCAAAAGGCACGTGTTTGTTTTGACTGTAACTGGACTAACATGACAGCACGACTGGTCGCATAGGTGAACCCCTCCGAAGAATAGATCCTTCCGACCGGACTGAATCTACTGTAAGGTGATAAGTCACTTTGCACGTTGCCAATGTGTATAGATTTTAGTAATGTTCATCACACTGAACAGTATAACTGAAAACCGGACTTCGGCATGAGTAACTAGCCACATCAAATCTCTGCGATCGAATCCTTTCGTGATCTCATATACAAAATCCCGCACCCTCTGTAGAGGCCACAATCTCCTGTTGCACCTGTGCCCCAAGGTCATCTGGCCGGTGGCCTCTTCCCAGCTGTCCTAGGTTGTCGAACAATAGCTTTGCAGTGTTTTTTCATCTGCTACTTTACTCTCTCACTAGTGCACATCTGAACGTTTGAAACTGCATACTTGCAGAACCTGGAGAGAAATGATTAAAACTATATGTTGGCCAAACTGTATACACTCTGTCACTGCAAATGAACTTGGATAGCCGTGGATAGCCGAAAACTAAGAGGAGGATAATCTCGACGTGGGCCAAGAGGCACGTGGATTTCAATAATCAGAGGAAGTTCGCAGGCACTATGAGGCCTTTGATCTGCAAACCGACTGGCTGGTCAGGTGATCACTATCATCGATCGACAGAGGATCGAAGTCTGTGGTTTAAACACGACTATTTAAGAGATACCACAGACTGACGTGACCGGTTGAATGGGTAAAATATTACACTCATCATTCCTCACTTCAAACAAGCAGTAATTATCATATTAACTGTTTTACCAAACACAATGGTCCGGTTCCATCAGTTTGGACTGGATCACTTCACTCTATGACTGAGATGTGACGGTCTATTTGTACACATTCCGTCCATTGAACTTTTCCGGTGCAGCTAATGAGAACGCATAAATAATATTGCCAAAAGAGCAGAAAATGGATTATAGGACGAACCCACGTGCTGACGATCCGAACTCTGCGTACTTGTTTTCGGACCGTACGAACTCGGCAAACGTTGGTCACCCTGAAGATGAGACAGACAATGTTAGTATCGTGAATGTATCCAACTTAGATGAACGCATTAGTATTAGTCCAGAGCCAATCATAACCTACTCACCGGATGGGAAACAAGGATGGATTAGTATCCAGCAGGAAATCACCTACAAGGTTCCATTTGTGCCTGAGGCGGATAGTTGTGGATGTTCCCCACTGGAACGTACCCACTTGGCCTATCGGTTTGAGCCTGAGGACTCGAGGTCATCTATTCCGATAGATAGTTGGAAGCTAATGCATGATTCGTCTGAAGACAAGCTCTACAAGGTCTATACCTGCAGCCAGTCCGTAGATATATACCAACCGCAGGTAAAAAGTGTTCACGGAAGGCGAAATCGAATGCAGCAATTTAGACTTCATGCGAGATCCATGGAGAGAAAATGCTGCTGTGCACACAAAGGGCATGAAAACATGTCAGAAAAGCCTAATTTGACTGTGAGTAAGCTGAAAAGACCTTCTTCAGCAAGACCTGCTGATTTTACTCAGGACATTTCAACGGTCGACTATGAAAAAGAGGCAAAAGTCGAACTAGCTGCGGAAACGGAAACTTATGAGGTTAGTCAGGAACATTTCTTAGTTCAAGACAAGAAAATTTCTGGGCTGGAAGCTATGAGTACGGCTAGAGGGAATGAAGAAGATGAGGTGGGTGTAGCACACAACCGCATAAATAATATCGCGCCCTGTCCCATGGAGGTACTAGGGAATGCTACAGACCGGAAAGATGCAGCTGGCCAAACGTCACTACTGACAAATGGGATTTTGACCGGAACGCATTCAGACTCAGATGCTACTATAGGATCCCCTGTTTCTTCCCGTATCCTCTGTGAACAAACCGGAACGCACGAACCTATCACAAACTCTCCACACAGTTTTACACCAACATATCCGATACAAACTCAGGAGGAAATAAGGGAAACCGGAACAGCAACACAATCAAAAATACCAACCATCAGAATCACCGATAGTGGAGAGCTTCCGGTAGAGACAACGTCGTTTTTGACACCACCGATGAGAACTGACGTTGAAGAAGATCGAAACACAAGAGTGCCAAGCGTACCAAGAAATTCTGGTATAGAGGACTCGTTATTGTCGAGTAGCGTTGATTATTTTGTATCGGGCAAGGGGATCAGAACCGCCCGACATGACACCTCTAAAGAACTCATCACTACGCAAGTAGATGGACACACAATTGAGGTGTTGGATCAGGCAATTGTTATAGCCTCAGAACAGAACCCACTCCAACAAATAATCTCAGAATCTGTATCGCCCGACTCAGTTATTGAAAACAACCTATTCAGTGGGGCACAAGAAATGCCTGAAACTCACCCAAACGGTCAGGATCGTAATCTTTTGTCAGAGAGTGACTCCAGCCCAAAGGTACAAGATGATGTAAGGCTTGCAGTAGATTTATTTCAGATCTTAGAAAAGCCAAATAACGCTTCGGGAGAGTCCCAGCTCCGTTTAACTCAAACCTCGGAGAAAAAGGAAAGTACGAATACAACTCCATGGTTGGATCCAACAAGTCAAAAGGAACTGATCAAAAGGAACACATCATTCGAAGCAGACGCAGAAATTAGTATTATCACTAATTCTAAGGTCTCGCCCACCGAACGGGAAGCTCAGGTACTTAAAAGCTCCCAGGTTCTCACTAGTGAGTCTGACACAACCGATGATGTTAGAAAACGGCTGAACTATATGGTGAAAGGTCAGTTCAGACTGGATTGGCCGGAGTCCCCGTCGACTCTTGATGCACCAAGTGAGTCGTTAACCGAAAATAGAACATCATCAACAACAAGGGTAAAAGCCAGTGAAATGTTGGGTGGGTGTTTTTCAAAAGAGATCCTACACCTTGATGATTGTGATAATATGGAGCGGGTAATTGAATCTGAACAAGCCGCTGCACACAAAGGACAACTGCAGGTGACTGAACTACAACCAATTACCGATAATACAATAAATGCTTCAGTAAAGCTGAATATCAATAACCAACCGGCTGTCACCACGCATCCTGATGAAAACCTACTCCGGATAACACGAGGACTGAGTAAGCCGCATGTCGCAGTGCTTCATGAACCCACTCCAACAGAGAAATTACACGACACATTAAGTCCTACGAAGAGATTAGCGTTAGTTGAAGAACAGTGTAGAAAATATGACTCAATCAGCACCACAGAAGAAGCTACAAAGCAGGAAGGCAATGTAATACAACCCGAACATTTGCAAGTACCACTGGGAAATCATACCAGAGAGTATGGGGCAAGGCAGGCCAAACAAATTTCACCAAAGAATGTTGACGTGTCTTCCTCAAGTTCACTAGAATCGCCTAATAAGATACAGATCCCCCATGTTACTCCTCAGCAAAATAAACTCTTGACACACGACACCGAATTATGTAAGTTTACTTCTCATGCAACAAGGAGTAGTTACGCCTCACAAACCCAATCGCCATTTAAACAGGCGATATCACAGTGTACATTTGACGCCATTAAGGTGGTAAAACGTCTCAGAGGCAGCATACCCAGACTTAACACACATGAACGTGATCCATTAGAACAAGTCATTGAGATGACCGAACACCCTGCACAAGTGTCGCACGAAGGGGCAAATTCACAGATGGAACAAACAGAACTGATACCCACACAACGAGTGTCGATTGCGAGCAAAAGTCAGGAAAAACCAGAGGTAGAAGAGAGAAGAGAAACAACTTGCGACCGAATTTCGCCAGCCCATGCAATGTTAGACCAACAACAAACAGCGGTGACACTAACCGTATCAGGATTCCAACCAGCGGTAGAGTTAGACACACCAATCACTACCGTGACGGGAATAAATGTTGACAGTAGTGAACTGGGTCCGACTATAAGTCTATTAGAAGAGGCAAATGTCACCAAATACCTCACCCTAATCTCAACCAACCGACCTGAGATGACCGATCAGTCCCTGGTGCCACGACGGAGCAACAGCACATCCCTATCTACAAGTGAAACACAGAATATCAGTAAACCAAATGCTGCAGTGTTCTATGAACCGACTAATGAAGAAAAGCAGCTGGATACGAAGAGTTCCTCAATGATTGGAAAACTAGCTCAAGAAGAAGGCATAGATTCGGTAGGCAGAGAAAAAGATACACATAACCTATACGAATTGGTAGGCATAGATACAGGAAAGAACAAAATAAATCCACACTTCTCACAAACTATCGATTACTCTGATGAAAAATCCGGACAAAGTGCCCTCAGTGTCGAACGGTCCAGTCAGTCGTCGGTTGCGAAATCACTCCCCCTAGCACCAAAGATCTCAGATGAAATACAAGTGCCAGAGAGGGAGGCTAAGATAAAAGAAGCTCAAGGTATACAGAGTCAAGCTGAAATGCTTATCCCAAGACTGTTACCACCTTCGAACGTCGTTTGGGACCTAGATAAACTCTCCAGGGAAAAGGAAGAAAGTTCTCTAACGACTGATGACCTTGGCCTGCATACGACGGATAAGGGATACTCACAAAAAGATATGATATTGCAAAAAATTATGCAGAACAGCTCAGTCATTCCATCGGAGGAGGATGAACTGAGTAGACTAGATATCAGTGTGCTTCATGAGCTCGTACCAGCGGAAAAAGTACAAGGCATCAAAAATTCTGCAAAAATGTCTACCCAGGTCAAAGTAGGCCGCAAAAAATGCTACCCACATAGCGTCGCAGAAACGGGAAGGGTGCGTGAAACTAGGAAAGATGTGAGCGGAATTCTGGGGCACACCAGAGGCAAACATGACCATCATCATGAGTCAAAAAAAAATACAGCCAGAGAGAACAAGATGAGGGGAGCCGAACAAATCTCAGCGGCATTTATTGATGTCGATGTTTCCTTGGAAGTCAGAATACTTTCAGGGGCATCAGATTCATCGGATAATGATCCAACTCCAAGAACGCCTTCCCAACAATCGGAAATGTTGAAGCCAGAGACCAAATCAGTGAGCACCGTTTTGCAATCAAAGAATTTTATCGTCAGTACTGCGGGCTTTGGGGAAACAGATGAAGTACCTGATCAGCCAGTCCAAACAACACTTGAGATGCACCGCATCAGTGCACAAGAAATGGAGATCACGGGCACGTCAATAACTCAGTCAGAGCCTGAACGCACAGTGCCCCAAGATACTTCGGTTTACAATAAGTTGGCAAGTGGTATTTCCGGTAGTGCATCCAAGCCCGATATGACTGAACACTATCCTGTAGAGCGGCTTATCGAAACGATTAAGTATTCTAGTAGATGCGTCGATCTACCAACACAGAGTGTGGATCAATCAGATCTGATAACCACACAACGATCACCAACTGCCTGCATACATGGGGGAAAAACAGAAGCAGTTGAGGAATATGACAACAGTTACTATTGGGTTCGACCGGTTGATACATTCTTACAACAAACGTACGGAGCTGCAGAACCAACAGGACCGGAGTTCCAACCAGGAATAGAGACAGACATGTCAGACTGGCCTGAAACGAGAACAGTTCTTGACAGAAGTTTATCGAGTCCCTCCATCATCCGATTAGACGAAGATACGAGTGTCATCGGGTATCTCGTTCAAAGCCCAACAAACCGAGGACGGAGACACAGTGCAATGGCGTCATTTACGAGGGATGACCAACTTCATATAGTACAAAATATCAGTAAGATAAAAGACACACCAGTTTATGAACAGGATAACGGGAAAGTGCCATCAGCAAGTGAAAGTCTTACTAAGGGAAGAAAGTTAGATCAGAAAGAACACCCAGGTCTGCCTAGCGGAACGAAAGACACACCTAGCCCATATAGACCGGGGGGAATGGATATAGAATGGAACAAAATACATGCACACGATCACCGTGAACTACTTTTGAGAGATTTAAGTGACAGAGATACAAAGGTTTTCAATGAGTACAGTATGAAGGAGGACTGCGGCGGGAACTCCGAACAAAACACACTAGACGTCACAGTGCTCCACCAGCCAGTGGTAGACAAACGGCCTCTCAGTTCAGAAAGGTCAGTTGACGAAACGCAGTCATCGGAGGCGATGACTCGAGAAACCAAGGAAGTCGAGGGCTCCTTTATGGAAAGGACAATACTCGTCGAGCAACCACTAGCACATCCAGTTGCCGTATACTGTTCCCCTAAACCTGACAGTAAAGTTATAGAATGTTCCTTAATGTCGGATAATTTTGACCAGCAGAAAATGCTCACCATCCCAGACTGGACTGGACTAGAACCCCAGGGAGCTGTTCAGGAAGAAACTGTTGTTATATCAATGCCTGAAAAAGGTGTTAAAATGAGCCTATTACATTTCAGTTGTACAGAAGTAAATCAATGGACACCAAAAAACACATCAGCCCCTGGTAAAGTAGTGAAAGCTGTTCCAGTCAGTTTTTCCGAACAGTCAGAGGTTATCGAAACGACAGAATTCCCTAGCGAAGGAATTGAGGTAAATGAGTATATACGACAATCTCTACAGGAAAACAGTATGACACTGGCACACTCTGTTACCAACCTAGGTGTGATACTGGGCAATATCGATGAACAGGTTGTAGTAAGGCAATTTGTCGGAGGATCGCCAGATAGGATGAAAGTGTTAAAATCAGTTCAACAGGAACCTGGAACAAACGGTGAAGGAGTGTATGATGTAAAGGATGCCACAAAGATGAAAAGAGCTGAAAGATCTGATATACATATTAAAAAAGTAACAGGAAAACCTAGCAATAAGTACGACAGATATTATGCTGATTTGTCCAATCAACTACCGGGAAAGCCCGTCGGAGAGAATAACGTGGAGGAAGGTGAACAATCCCCTATCGTTCCCGTCGAAGTCCATATTTCTTTGAAACAGGAGGTGGTCTCAGATGCAAAATCTTGTGATAATATTCAAGCTCCGGAAACCACCAACCCACAAACTGAAAGAATCGAACTAAAGTCAAAGTTAAGAAAGCGTGTCCTGAATGTTACCCAAATCCATGCTGATACCACTAACATGGGGAAGGTAGAAGAGAAACATGATCGGGCTGTCCGAACGACACTTAGGATGCACCTCACCAGTGCACGAGAAAATAGGAAAAAAGGTACATCAAAGATCCAAACAGAACCTGAGCGAATGAGACAAGATACGGCGGTCTCCAATAGGCGGTTACAGGGCACAGCCGGTCAATCAGAACGGATTATCAAAACGATTCAGCCTAGTACCATGTCGCGTGGAGGGCCTCGGATAACTGAGCACTCAGTGAATGACAGTTTAGGGTTACCGGCTGATTCTGGTGCCAACCCAGATACGAAATGGAAAAGCGCTAGCACACCAGCGGAAAGTTCACTAAGGAGAATACCACCCATAAATACGTCGAAGTTCATTCAAGAAGTGGACAACGGAGAATATGACCAAATGAACACCATAACAGCGAAAAGAACGGACACAGCTGGTGGTCACAGAACTGACGTACAATCTAGTGTTCGAAGTGGCAGATCCGATTCTGGTCCGTTTAATGATCCATCAGATAAGATCGTAAAAGATCATAATGCAGTACATGCTGAACACAGTGGCAGGCAAAGCGAGGCTTCTCCGATTCCACCCAGGTCTGATGTACCATTGCAATATAAGGTAGTCTCGACTGGAGCACAATCAGCTGACAGAGTTCACGTTTCAAAAACGACTCCCCAACAAATGAAAAATACTGAATCCAAGGCTGAATCAAGAGCTCTTTTGGAGCGACCACAGCACCCTCTCTTCCATACGATGAAATTCGGCAGGGAGGTTGGAGAACTTGATCGATTATCTGTGCTGGGCATCAGTGGTGAACGTGAAAAACTGAAACGCTATGATAGGGACCACGAAAGTCCCACGGAAATGGGGATAGAACGATACCGGGAGCTTGTTTGTCCCTCTTGTGGTGAAGTTATTCAGCAGCTAACTAGTCGTGACGGTCCACAGCAGTATCCTAAGCATTCGGAAATGACGGAGAGAATGCATGAATTTCAAATGCCCACTAGTAAAATAGCTGATGCGTTGCCCGTGAACGTTCCGCATGACGAACAATCACCTACCTCCCTGCTGAAGAAACCAGACACTTCTGGCATCGGCAGCCTTTCTGAGAACATACTCCATCCGGAATTCCTCCCAATCTTGAAAACATCTGAAAAAGGCTTGGATCAAGCACTGTCTGCGACGCCGAATTACCTGCCACCGCGAGAAATGAAACCTGTTTTAGAATGCCATTCAGAGGAGCAAACAATGATGTCGGAACTCACTAAAGTTAGGCTTGCTCAAGACGAAAAGCAAAAGGGAAAGGTAATTTCACCCTCACATCTAGATGCAACCTCACCAGAACCCACTAAATCGGAAATTTCAAAATCGATCTCTTCGACAACTTCGTCAATCTTTAACTGCGTTCCAAGAAGTAGAACAACGACCAACGGGCTAGCTTCGTCGACACCAGGTGCGAAAGCTCAGTCAGGCAAATTTGCTCAATCGATGCTATCGAAGTTACGAAAGATGGGCTTTAAAATGAGTGAAAAAAGGCAGCTTCATCCTGAACACGGGGAATCCTTCATATCATCTAAAGACCAGGCGATTTTCGAAGGTGAAACTTCTCCCATGACCCCTCTTAGCTCAATTTCGCAAGCAGATGAAACACAGGGCAGAGTTAGCCGAAGTCTGGCAACATCAGCGGTGACATTAGAAGAAAAGGGAAGTATAAATGACATGACAGTTATCAAACGCGGTATCTCGTCTAATTCGGATGAGTCGCTAAAAGTTTTCAGCGCGCAACCAACCTGTGGTGGGCTACGTCAACAAAGTATGACTTGTGAATCATTGAAAGATTCGCTATCTCGAAGCAGTTCGGTTCCAGTTTTCTCTGCAAGTAACCTCAAAGCTCATCAAATGTCAGCCGGCCTTACTCCGATAGAGCAAGAAGTAGGTAACCAGGGTTCAGATCCCGATGACTTCGGATCACTATCAAACATAAAACCTCATGATTGGAGTATACCGTCCTCATTCGGTAGAGTATCACTCGTGCATGGTGCTCAAGACCGTGCGCATGAAAATCCCTCTTTTACACCATCATGGAGCAAACAAGCAAAATATACCTGCAACAGAAAAGCATACGTGGACTTTGCTGAAGAACAGAAAACTACAGTGAACCCCTTGGTAGACAAAGTCGTATCTTTCTCGTGTGTCGTAGAACGCAACAATACACAATTATCTATTCCCAACAAGAATTCTCCCACTCATAGCACGAAAGAGCAGCCTTTTGAACATTTTCTCCCGAAGCAGTTTACGAACTCTGTTACGTCAAAAGACAGGTATGAGACCAGGCTAACGGAACTCACTCAGGTGGCTGCTGAGGAACCCAAGCCAGAATGTACAGGGACTCACATTATTAGTCATACGGAGGGGATAACAGAGGGGAAAGCAGTAGAACTTCACACTATTGAGTCACAGTGGTGTTTGTTTGAAACACAACCTCGTGAGCTCGAAGCCGATGACGTATCGCGACCTTTTGAGTACATCTCTTCTGCCTCAGAAAAGCCTACTGACACAGTAGTTTACCAACCACAAGATGTATTAACTTTGACTGACAATTTACACAAGGATCAGGAGTGCACGGAACGAGCTTGTTCAATGAAAATTCGACACACACTTCATCAGACGCCGAAGAAGCAAACGTGTGCTCCATCTGTCAGCACTCCGCTATTTGTACCAGCCAGCATGAGGGTCAAGCGGATGGCTTCAGAAGAGTCTTCCGTCGATCAGACATATAAGTCGGATGGTAAAGCAAGCCCAGGATATCGGAGCGAAACGACTATTCAGAAAGACGTCATTCTTGCGAACACTGATTATCCAAGTTCATGTTCTGACTTCTCACATAACTTTGTTCAGTCCCGCTTGCAGATGTGCCTGGAACCCGAACATGGTCGTAGCAGTCACCAAGTTTCAGGTGATTCTCCTCAACGGAACAGCGAAGAGCCCAGCTCAAATCCAGACCCCGTCGATGATTTCGAGGTCAGTACCATGTCTGTTGCTTACAGTCCATGGGTCTCAAGCGAATCCGAAAGTTCCCCACCGCAACTTGACTCGGGAACTACATGTGTGTCTCCGTTTTGCGAAAATCTTCCAGTGGATTCCGACAGTATCAAGAAGCTTCGGCGATCACTTCGAATGAAACTTGCCCCAGATGAGAGACCACAGAGACCACATAGCACAGTATTTTACGAGGGAAGAGCATACGACAAGACGGGCAGGGTTCTGAACGCCGTGGAATGTGTGGGTTGTGGAGGCGTCTGTACTAGGCGATTACGTTCACCTACAAAAGAACAACCCAAGTGTGAAATGCATCAGCGTAAGTCACCCGAGCCAAAATCCCAGAGGACATGTTTATGCAGTCGATCAAAGCCCCAAGACCAGATAACTCAAACAAAGGCCTATACTAACAAACCGAGATACATCAAAACTTGCGCATTATGTTTGAACGACATGACTGTTAGTGCTTTTCAAATGTCTGCTCGGAACATGAAAACTTCCAGCCCGCTTGTTTATCGGGCTCAGTGTTTGCATGATCACGATGAAATAAACACGGTTGCACCGCGGTGTAGAAACCAGGGAGGGCAGAAAGCTGACAGTGTTTCGCAAAACTGTCCGTGTCATCACACGTACTACAATCGTACCACAAGAGCTTCGCATAACATGCCACAGATAGAATACCTTACAGATAACCTTTTCCCAGCCACAAGAATCTCGCTCTGTAAGCACAAGAAACCGAACAACGGGGGACGGATAGAACCGCTGCCACCGATTACGAAAATCCAAACTCTGTTACCTTCCTCGACACAAAAACATATATTCAAAAAAGAGGCTTGACTTAAGGACTGATGACAAGTTTGAGTGTACAGGTTGGACAGCGATGACCTATATGGACATGGATTAATACGAAGGGCGAAACGGGTACACGCAGACCATATGCACTGCATAGAGACAAATGACCCCAATGATTTTTAGATTGCTTTTGTTCGGCCTCAGCGAACAATGGTTTCAACAGTTTTACTGTCCTTATTTATCGACTTGCTTCCCGCTTTCAGAGCGGCTCCTGGTAAACTCTTTGTTTGGAAGATATTCTTCTGATAAACTGAATTTGCCGCACTGATGCGAGTTCTGAGCAACGACTTTACTGTGAATCATCTGGCACAGTGCGGTGAGGTCGTTCGTTGGTTCCCAGGGCATGTTTGCAAAATGTGTTTTCATTTACGACACTCTACTGTAGCTCAAGTTTTAATGATGACTGAGGTGAGTAATTTGGTTGCAAACGTTTTACCACCAGTCGAGTTGACATCATCCGTGCGTTGGGGTTGAGGTACTTGATTGATATAGGGTCCAACCTCGAAACAGTTCCACTCATAACGCGCCGATGATGTCACCCCGACTGGTGATAAAACGTCCGCTCAGCGAACAAACCATCGACCACACAACTGTAATGGGAGGATAAACTCGCGTTAAAAATGTTCCTAATTCGTATCGTTTTTGAAGAGTTCGGAAAAAAACAAAGGACGTTATGCAGTAAATTCTACGGGTACCATCTTCCAAAGATTGGACAAGCAGCTTATTTTACCGTGATGGTCTCTTGAGAGTGGAGAGACAAGCTCGTGTATCACACTGTGGCCAACTAAATTTCACCTACATTTGCAGAGTTGCGCTTCCACATTTATGTACCTTCTTTCATATTCCGCATCAAAGGGGCGGCTTACCCTCCCCCCCGGAAGGGCTTGTATGACCCTACCTGCAGCCACGTTATCATTAACCCTCGGCACGCACAAAAGTGTGTTGCACGCTCTTACAGAGACGTAAGCGGATGTCAGTGGTTTTCTGTTCACTGGGGACCTGCGACGGTCTTGAAATGTCACACAGAGGACAGTTTTAAAATTACGGTTCTTGAGGCACGTCAAACTGAATCGACCGTACCCTTCAATGGATCGGTTCAACCCAGTTTCTGTTCCTTCTTTTAATGTATGAAACAAATCCATTTTTAATTTTTCTAGTCGAAGTCAGACCGCTTAAAGTAAAATATACCGATATACACTGTCAACCACGAAAACCGCACTCGCTGGTTTTTCGAGCCCAGATATATAAGTTTCCTTCCTGTCAAGATGTCCAGGTATTTTAGTAGATGCTACCTTAAAATCTATAAGACCGGAGAGAAACCTCAAGATCATCCGAGGTGAAGTTAAGTCTGGAGGGGTGCCAATGAGGACATGTTAACTTCAGGCCAAGTCATCGTGAAAGGCCTGTCGGGAAAACGCAAGGCCTCTATCAGAGCATTTCGAGGACCTTATAAAAACTCCTCAGCATCACGACGCGGAAGAGATATGGCCAGACTAACTCGCTCCGCTGACGAACTGAGCCGGCAGGCCTTGTATGTCCTATGCGATTATCTGGAAGTTTCTTCTCCTTCAACGTCAAATACCAACAAGCGATGTCCTTCGGGATCGATTGTTCTATTATTTTCTGAAAAAGCTGTAACCAGGTTACCTTTCCGAAGTAATAAGAAACTGTATGTGCCCACAAGTAGTCACTTGGATCTCGTCTTGCTTTCTGGATGAGTAACGTCAGACACGTTGATGTCCCAAAAGAATTACTAGTTTATAATAATCTTCAAATGAATGCGTGCACACAGGGCCACCTCATGTTTCAGTTGGAAGCGATATCAAAGTATTTTTCTTAACATAACACTACTTATAAAGCTGCTAAGGACTCTTCGACAACCCACCATTGGTTCTGTTTTTCCTGGATATCTCCAGATGGGCGGGTTCACTCCGATTTCCTGCTTGAATACCAAGTTGTACGTAAGTGAGCTACACAGTCATTTATGAATAATCCTGATGTTAACGGGAGCCCCAAATGAATACCAGCTGAATCATTTTTTTCATAATACGTAAGGAATAAAACAGATAGAAACTCGGGCGATGTGCCTACCTGATGAGCCCCAAAAAGAGTGAGACCGATAGTAGTTTGTGGAAGTCTAACATGTTCAAAATTGTTCAACTAATCTTCCATAAAATCATGCGATGAAGCCAATTACCTAACCGTCCCTGCAATACGCCACAGGGGCGTTT
This sequence comes from Opisthorchis felineus, assembly GCA_004794785.1. NCBI lineage: Eukaryota > Metazoa > Platyhelminthes > Trematoda > Opisthorchiida > Opisthorchiidae > Opisthorchis > Opisthorchis felineus. The sequence continues at coordinate 526,614 of SJOL01010039.1, forward strand.
ACTACAGCCGAAACAAAGTGGACAGGTTCATCAGGGCCCACAGGTAGCGCGTATCCTTGGTCGCACTTGGCTTCCAACTGTAATCACCCGTCATATCGCACTTGAACACCAGCACACGATGAACGAAGCTGAATAGCCGCTTTCGAACGTGTCCTACGGTCCCGACAATTGCCTGATTGTGTCGGGACTTCTCTGTCAGATTGGTTATCTTCTTCGGCTTACAGTTTGCATTAAAAATGAATGGACTGTTTAAACAAGAATCTGTACAAGACTTAGGAGAGACTACCCATGCAAACCAGACTAAATCGTTTCAAATCCGCTCAGGAGATAGACATGTGACAAACCGTGTCGGAATAGAATGTGCCATTGCACACTTGACAAGTGTTATACTGAAATACTGAGTCCAAACTAACAACTACCTTATGAGATTTAACGGGAACTCAGATGCACAATGTAGTTGAGAAGATAACGCTGAAATGGAATCGAACCTGCGGCCCGGTTATCAAACAAGTGTTACAAGCCGAGCTATGTAAAATGCCCACGCAAGCCACTAATTTGGATAGCCCTCCTAAACAGGCTAAGAGCTAGAGGCAGCAAACGACACCAAGAGATTTTTCCACGTAAATTCCACAACAGCCCAAATCCAGGTCCGTCCGGCTAACAAGCAGACGGGTTTTATTTAATAAAATGAGGGTTGTGTTGACTGCAGTGGTAGAGGGGGAGAAACCACCGCTAGCGGATTTTTACGTGATGTGGCACTCCAACCCCTTGGACAGTTGTTAGTATCTTGTCCAAATGGCTACGGGAACAAGAAGTGCAGTGAAGAACGGATGAACGAGGATAACTAGTTAACCATGCTTCGAATGTGATTTGCATTTCCTCTGTTTGTAATTTTTACATTGGGTCTCCTGAATTTACTTATGATTTCAGATTATCGTACTAAAAGAACTGTCCTACTTCAACTCGGTCCCGTGTGTTGGGTTTGCCTTGGCACTCTTTTGACACAAGGATGTCATCCAGCCCGTAGGAAGTAGGAAGGATGAAATATCACCAACGGATAAACTAGGTTAAATAAATGAAAGCGAATGATGCCTGAGGATAAAATATCGATGAATTCCAACCCAACACCTGTTCAATGTCAAGTTTAAATCAAATGAAACTGAATCGTATTTATGAAGACGAGCAAAAGATGTCAAACTCGACAGAGCTCTCTTGCACTCATTCGAGACAAAATGGAATCGACAATAGTCTGATGAGGAAGTGGAGAGGAATTGGCGGCAGCGAGTTCCATCGAAGTGATCCCATATAGCTTGAAGATCCGCTCCTTTCCTTCCAAAAGCGGCGACAGATCATTGTGTGAAGGTTTTCCTTCTATTGTGGAATCTAGTTCAGCAAGGATATTGTCTGGTTCGGCGGCGGATGAAGCAGTGGAAACAGGGATTATGACAACAACCAGAAAATGTTTCGTGGACGGATTGGCACTGAAGGTCTTCAGCGCTTGATTCAAAGAGCGCGTGGGTGAAAGGCAGTAAACTACTTCCGTTGCCAGTTCATGAGTAATCATGGCGTTAGACGAGACATGTAAAAGAGCCTGGGTAACCGCACATTCAACCTTGAGGAAATAGGAGTAGAAGGACGTGAGTGCGATGGACAACATGTCAAAAAAGCCTCAGTTGTTAAAAATATGGCACGATTTACGCAATAACCAACGAGCCTGACGGACACCATTAAGACACTCTTGAGGTACACGTGGACTCATTCTAATCAATAGAAAAGGTCAACAGAAAACCAACAGAGCGGTTAAACTAATATCTGACGCTTAAGAACTAGAAGAAATCGCAAGAAGATCATTCGAAAATTATGGTAGCATAAGCCTGGTGGCCCTAGAATTCATTATTCTCCCCCGACATAGACTGGCCGATTAGCCGGAGAGACAAAATATCGTGCTCACTTTATTAATCTCATTAGGACCGTGGTCTGTTAACATTTCTTTTACGTCATTCTGTCACGAAAATAAAATATGCGAATTATGTAAAATAAACAGTAGGAGCAATGTTGAGCAGACAGTGATTGGTTAATTTCTGCATATCACCTGATCAACATGCCAGGGTAACTAAATCGCTTGCCTAAACTGTTTTCGTGCATTCGATTTGGCCCGCAGGACTTCACTCGTCGCTAAAACCTTGAGGTTTGTGTTGCGCGTCAAGATTTGGAATAACTTTGCAGGTTCAATTTGATGGCATATTTTAACCGACAATATGCTACCGATGACGCAGGCCTGCGAGTTGACCTCTGACCTGGCAGTTGTTGTCCTGAGAACCTTTGGCTCGAAGTAGGTTCTGCCGAGCGTTGCGCCAGACGTCAGCCTATCCTATCACCGTGAGTGTCCCCGCAGCCCCAGGAGGACTCATAGACCACACCAGAGCTAGATATGCTAGACAGCCTGAGTTCACGTTTGTGCAGAGCAATTCCTCTGATGGTCGGCATCTGTTCATCACATACTGCGTTTTTATATAAGGCTGTCGTCATCCATCTTCAACTTCGCCACTGATAGGGTGATTGAAACCTCTCCGCCTGTCTCTAAAACCTGGGGGTTGAAGTGTTCTTGGGGAGTTCGGTAACAGGCATTGAGTACCCGGACGATGTTGCTTTCTTCGAATCAGATCTTCTAAAGATGTAAGCCATTATGTAAGTTATAATGCAAACAACGATGCCGCACGATTTAGCATGCGTTTCACGCCTGCAAACTAATGTGCTGAATGAATAGGACCAAACCTAGGCTTTGCGTTTGCAGACCAGCAAATCGACGTGCTAGATTCATTTGTCTGGACGGTTTCAGTTCCAGTGGACTGACTGATGACGAGGTCACTTCTCGATTTGACAAGGCCAGGAAAGCCTTTATCAAGTTTTCGCACCTGTGGCGCCGGTCTTACGTCAGTTTCTGTCAAGAGCAAAAGATACAGCGCAATGGTGCGACCCATACCGCTGTCTGGATCAGAAACATGGCATCTGCGGACAGGTGAAATACGAAGATTTTCGGTGTTCGATCATCCGCGGAGAATTCGCCAGGTCTGGTGGATTGGTAACGCTGAGGTTCTCGTACTTCATAGGCTAGGCTGGTTATGACATGTACTTTGTAGTCAGCGGACAGTCTAACCCGCAGAGCTCTTTTTAACTAGTTCTGTGGCGAGTGGCAGCGACCAAAAGGCGGGCAATCTATGGCCTGGTAACGAAATATGACACCACTAGCCAGTAAATTCAGTATGGCTGACAGCTGTCACCTCTCTGGATGTAAACCTAGAACGAACTGCCATCACCTAACCCACTGAGTTATCGACGACGACCGGTTATTCCTCCCAAAGAGCTGATGGTAATCAGCTCTCAACTGTGTCAAGAACCACATTGTCAGTTACCTCAAACGACTGGCGCACGTGGCTGAATTATAGTTCGATGACTGAGTCCAAAGAAATCGAAGTCAGTTGGGTGAATAACTTTCCACCGCAAATGGGTTACTTTATTTTCAGCATCGTGGAGGATTAACAAATTTGAGGTTGCCCAATAAGATTAGCCTACTGTATACCGGCGACTAAGTAGTACAGCGGCAAGTTATCGTAGATCTGAACCAGTGATGGTCCATAACGTCTATGAGGTTAGACAAGAGGGACATTTGACGAACTCGCAAGCGTGGGTAGCGTTATCTGCATCTTTCGGGCTCCAAACCCGATCATCAGATGTTTGCATCGTTTTGCTCTTCGGATCCCCTCTTCCTCATTCTATGGTATTCCGCCATTCACACGCTAAAAAGCGTCTTGCGCTGGCTGGATGTAAACCACCGTTTAGCCAGTGAACATCTTCGCCTACTGTGATTCAACATCAGGGACTAAGGAGAAAAATCAACAGGACTGGCCCATTCCAGGTGGGTGGGTGTGCAACTTACTTGAACTGGGTCCAAAATATAGGATGCATCGAGAAGAACACAGGTAGACATTGGAGGGATTGGAAGCCTTTTAGCAAGCACCTGCTTGCGTAAAAATTCGGCATTCTGTACATCTCGGAAATAACCCAAATATAGGGAATAAGACGGAAATAGATCCAATGCACGAACCTGCCAAGGTATTCTCATCAATTAGGCTGAAATGAGCAAATGACTCGATGGAAATGCAGCCAAGTGGGAAGGTGAGAATTCCATGATGATGCGTTGAACAAAAACAAAAATACTCATTTACGTACTATATTACCGTTAACCCTCCAACGAGAAACTGACTCCCTAATCAAGTCAGCCGATTGTCAAAACCATCACTCAACTTGACAATTTGTCAAAGTATCAGTGGCTCGGATGCGCTTACTGGTGGCTGCAAGCGGATCGATGGGTTTACGAAAAATGGACACCTCAATGAGCTAATCGATTCAATAATTATCAGATACGTTTTGAAAATAATAACCGCAAGTAAGTAAGGAGAGATTACTCAACCGCACAACGATGAAGTCCTCCAGAGTGGTTGCGAAACGCTTACAAGACAATTACTAAGCTCACAAAGGTATCAATACCGACCCGATTAAACACCACCACCGAACTAACAGCCCGGTAACCAAACCGCAAGAGAAAATGCAACAGGAGCGGTACTAAAGGAATATCGCTTCCAAATGTCTCAAAAGCCTGTGAAACGGAAGGACAACTTGGCAAAATCCATGCAACAACTTCCTCATCAATCGCTCACACTCCAAATATCCGCACACCGGTGATGATTCCCCATTAACCGTTGACTACATATAAATATGCGGAAGAATTTCGAGCAACATACGACAAAACACACAGGAAGTAACCTAACCACCATTCAGAATTCCACATCCCTAAAGAGCGAAAAAACCACAACACAAAACTTACCCAAAAGACGCAAAAGTACATGCACCCACACACAACGACCATGCATGTGCATACACATGCACACTGGACAATCAACCCGACACTCACTTTCGTCCACCAGCGAAACTCGGAACTTACCACAAGCACCAAGCATTAGTGTGGACCAGCACTGCACTACCAAACAAACCAAACTGGATGTGTCACAACACAATCTAGCCTAACACACACACATAAACACACACTTACATACATACACACTTACATACATACAAACATACACAAAAATAAGCCGCTCATACAGGAAACTACCCACAAGGTTGCTGAAAACTCTTCGACAGCCCACGACCGGTTTCGCCATTCTTGGGGCTCATCAGGTAAGCCCAGTCCCCGAAGTTCCGTCAACCTTATGTTCCACTTGAACCCAAATTGGACTGATTTCGACAAATACGCTCATTTGCATACCAATTCGGTTCTCACGCGAGACTCAACTGAATCTCTCTCGAATATCGCACCAACTGAAACATGAGGCAGCCTTTGTACAGCACATTCAGCTGAAGAATATCATAAACGAGAGATTCAGTCGAGTCTCCCGTAAGCAGCAAACTAATATGCAAATGAGTGTATTTGTCGAAAGCTGCTCATACACTTTCAAACACCACATATCATCCTTGCGTCCAGACCGACAACAAACGAGGCAGCCAATAAACGACAGGGATACTCCATCTGGCGACAGCAAGTTTAGGTGAGTCGTGCCGATCCCGACACACCGTCCGGGCTGCGCAAACCCAACTGCGAAGTGGGCTAACACACAGCAACAACACAATTATCTCGCAATCAAACAACAAAACACTCTTCCGCTATAAAAAAAGACTACCCGACCAACAACGCGCATTCGGCCCACACATCGACAAGCGACACCTGCCAACAATAATACATCAAACGATAGCATGAACAACCACACACTCTCTCACACACACGCACACACAGCGAAACTAGCACAACCACACGCACCAACACAATATCAAGGCGGCACACCTATGCAACACGTGCTCAACCAACAGAACATCATTCAGGCCTCAAATCACCGTGTACAATAAGATGGAAAAACCTTATGAAACCGAATGTCCTCATGACCGAACATGAGAAACATCAACATCAACACCACAATCACAATCACACACGCACTACGGCCACATACGAACCAGTCCACACGGGAACACACAGACGACAAACTCACTTATGCACACAAACAAATGCACTATCTCTAAACCATCCGGCGCCGAGCACTGGAAAACGCAAGAACACTGAGTTCCAAAAACAAAAACACCTCGCACCAATCGGCCGTCCGGTACGAAAAGGCAGCACGCCTGGGCAACATTAGCTGAAGCACCTAATGGTACGGACTGTGAGTGCTAGTAAATTGGTCTTTTTGGCTGCTAGATAATATGAGGGTGGTGACGTTGTTCCCGGGGACCTTGAGGGTATTGAATTAGCATTAGTTTTAGGGAGGTGAAAAATGGCGCCTGGGAAATGGGGCAGGGCTGAGAAAGCGCTGTGGACATGGGGTAAGGTGTATTTGGAAGTGATGCGATTTACATTGGATGAGAATGAGGAAGATAGTGACACCATTTATCAATGACTGCTGGTGTCAGTGAAAGGTTTTGATTTGTTTTCCAGTTTGGTCGGTTTGCCAGAGAGGTCTAGCTGCGCTGACGACGACGGTAACTTTGAAGAAGCAAGTGAATTGTCTGTAGATGCCATTTGGTTTCTCTTCTTTCTGTTTTTGTGGGCACGTTTTGTTGACTCAGAGGCGTTCACGGAAGGTCCATGAATTTTCTCACGTTTCCTGAAGCCAGTAAAGCAAGAACGGGATCCTAAAACTGGGTATTGTTAAGTGGATGAAGAACAACTGGCCAGCTATTTCCACTAGATGTCTAAAGTACATGTACACAACGAAAAGTTTCGTTGTTGGGTTCATAACGAAGAGACACGTAAAGTCCCTGTTTGAGGTGGATGCGCCATAGTGATTTACGGTTCTTAGTTAGATGAGGTGGATAGATGACGGATAAACTTATGCTTCGTTTTCTAACGGTAGGTTCTGATGAAACGTGTCTATCGAAGGCAAGCTGCCTAGCTCGTTTCCTCGAGGAATCCTTGCCCGCTGAGGCGATACTTCTATCGAGAAAACAATCATGGAGGCACGAAATTTTTTCCACTGCAACTCCCTTCCCTCAACTGCACAAACTTTGAAATCGAACCGCAGACACATGTTGAGTCCCCAAACGACCACCACTTCAAGACATAACTGATACACTACCAAACCAAAGTGGAATTGACTGAACTTGGTCTCGGATACACATGAAAGACTTATTTGTCAAGAAGGTCAGATTCCTGAAAATAATCCCAGAATGTCCGAAATCTACTGAGACCCTCAAACTACATCAAAATCGCAGTGGAGAAGCCGTTAAGCATCCGGGCCAGAAAAGCCAGCTGCCGATTGGACGCTCAAGCAATCAATCAATTCAGCGACGACTGACGATGATGAGTGTCTAGGCATGCCATAGAGGCATGGCGGACGATGATGAGCGTTCACCCAAAACCGATCGGACAGCCTGGATTCAAGGCCAGAAGTTTGCTTTAAATACCGCGATGCCCCCTGTAATTTTTTCACTCGCAATAAAGCGGTTGTATTCCCTCTTGGCAAGTATATTTCCAACACTAAGGCACTGGAGCGGGGACAGCAGTTATTTGCAACACAGTTGAAACACCGACTGAAAGCGATAGAGTCTAAGTATGGAACGGAACAACACACAATTCAGAACTTATCGGGTTCCCAATAATTACCGTTGTTTCCACTGCCACATAAGCATATGCCTTTGTGATCGTGAATCTCGTTCAAGTTTAGTCAGGTGAAAATAAACTACCTCGTACTGACGGGTTCACCATGCCGCGTCAGTGCGTGAATTGCGGAAATTCAACAGCACTAACATCTGGAATACTCATTCCACATGAAATGGAAAATCTCCCTGAAAAGCGCCAGACTAGCAATTAAACTTCCTTACCCTGTGGGCTCGATTTAGCTGTGGTTAAGGCGCGAACTTACTGACCAGGATGTCCGTGGTTCGAACCCAACTCCGGTATCTCGACTGCTACTGTAAAGGCTTGGGCAACCTGGCAGTATCTCAGCCTTCGTGCTTCCTTCGGGTAGCATGCTATCTGGGTACCGAAAGAGTGTTACAGCAGAACGATTATTAGTATTACTATTCCTCACCCTGGTGCAGAAAATATGCGACGCAGTTCTTATTACACTAGTAAGGAAATATCCCCTCCTGTGGAAACACTTTGAATTCTTCTAGAGATTTTCCTGAAAAGCGGAGCATTGCACCAAAACATTTTAAATCAGTTCAATGAGCAACTCGACAACAAAAACAGTATGAAAGATTACCACCTACTTGCCGGAAATCCCAGAGTCTGCTGTTACCTGTGACGAACCCGGATGTAACACAGACAAGGCAGTAGGTTTCCTGACCGAAGTATCAAAAGTCACTTGGATTTTCCGTCCAAAAAGTTGTAAGTGTCGAGCATTCTGCCAATCAAGTGCACAGTCCTCCTCCAGGTCATAGTGTAGGTAAGCTTCTCCTGTCTTCGGCTGTATGGACACCGAAGCAGCCTGTGGAAATACAGTCTGTAGGTCCGTTTCTGTGACTGATTTCTTCAGTCCACGAACAAACAGACATTTTCTAAATGATAATAAGATAAAACGACCGATCAGCTACTCACCTCGGTGAATGTTGTTGCTCAGTCTTTCGTAAAAACCATGTCATATTAAATCGTCTCCGACGAATCGTACAACTTTGTCTAGTATCGAATGCAAGCAAAGCATCCTGTGGGGTGGGGAAAGTCAGATAGGCCAAAGCTGGACGTTGTCGATCCCACTTTTTGTGGTCCGAAGAGAACTTAATAGAAGTAGTCGATGGAAACCGTTTTGCGATTTCGCCAACATGTGTCTTGTAATGAAGTCCATGTAGTACGAGTGTTTTGCAATCATACCGATCTGTGTTGGGGAGAAAATGAGGTTGAATGAGAACCGCGCGGGTACCTGCACTTTCCGGAAGAAATTTTCCGGTCTTAGCCGTTAAAGTTTTGTGTTGGAAAGTCATACCATCAAGTTTCGCTTTGTACTGTTCGACCATGTCAGCCGATCCGAATTCAACATAAACTATGCCCGTACATTTGTGAGTTATTGTATTCCATTGTATACGTGCTGTATGTATATCTGGGATGAGCTGTTCCATCAGATGGAGGTTGGTTTTTGGAGGCAAGCCTGACACACACAGAGTGCGGCTATTCTTCTGCTCGATACGTTTCACGATTTCTTCCGCAACCTTTGGATCTAGTTCAATTGTCTTTTCATATGGATTGAAGGTATTCTCTTCCCGAGAAGTTCTCACTGCTGAGTTGGGATCTATGAACAAAGATGGTCCAACAGGAGGGGACGCGACATACCTTCAGCTAACGAAGAAGAAACTTCATCACTTGATTTTGTACGCTTTGTATTCCCAAGATGATTCAACGTCTTTTTCCGTTTCTGAGATTTCTTCACAAATCCATCCGGGGAGCCCATCTATGGAAGAAAACAAGTCGAGCGCACGATAAAGCAACAACGTCAAAGCTGAGAAAGCTGAGTCGGGCACTAAAGGGATTCATCTCGCTTGGAAAATGTGCCTTAACATAGTGGTTACTTAATCAAGAAGCAAAATTATTGTTCCATTGAGAAGTGGAAAATGTGACGATTACGAATCAACTCATAAGCCAGAAAAAATGAGAGGATACGTGCATCGGTGAATCGAATAAACCGTAAAGCGTTGATAAGGATTGTCCGGCATCCTGACATCGATTTTCTCGATAGATGTGTTTTCGCAACAAGACTTGACAGTTCGTAACGCCCCAGTACACTCATTTAAGTAATCTGTTTGGTGGACGATCACAAACAAACTATGGGAGTCTCAGTTCACGTACTGGTGGTTTATAGGTGCACAACCTGATTAACTTGATTGAGTAAAAATCGTTTCAGGTACAGCCAGAAACTAACAGTTAACGGACTTCGGCGTGGAGACCGGCCTTTAATGGGGTGTTCCAAATCTGGATCAGACTACCTGAATCGGCTAAGCGGTAATCGTTTCCGTTGAACCGATTATCAAGCAAAAGAGATGGCCCAGATTGTTCTCTAGAAACTTTCTGAACGTTTGCAGACACGCATGCTATGAGAATCTTAGGTATTTGGAGGTCCGTTTTCATTCATCCAGATGATATATTCCAGTGCACAAGAGACTTCCCACAAACAACCAGGGACGAATTGGACCAGTGAAACAGAGTATATAAAGCGAATGTTAATGAGATGATGCAGCAAGGAACCTCTCCAGCCTGTTGAGCAACAGAGACTGACACATTCAAAAAAAATGTTTACGAAATGAAACGCATAAGTTCAATATTTTCGACGAGGAACATCTACTCGCATACGTTTTTCATTGCATCCCTCACGAAATACACCACCTCTAAAAATATACTTTCAGGCGGTCTGATCAAAAGGTTCGGTTGTTGGCAGTTTGATGGTCGCATCACATAAGTAGTTTATCACACTGTCTAAGCTAGGAAAACGCTATATGGACACGATCGACATGTGTAAAAACCGAATTCGTGAGGAGGGTGTTAGCAAACTGCATGAAAGCAAAGATATCTGGAAGCTAAAGAGGACCGAATTGACGTCATTTCGTTTTCAACTATGCGGAGTAATGATTATCTGCACATATACTTCAAGTGATATACTTAGCCAAATGCAGTGCCGCCTGTCCCAAAAAACATCACCTAATAAAATGACAAACATGCCAGTTGATCTTGCCTAAACTTCTTATGCCGTGAAACAGCGTCGACAGAGCACAGCCTACTCGCCAAATCCACGGAGTAACAGGGGAATATTTGAGTGAACGATATTCACAACGTCACACGGAGGATGCACTTCTTGACACGCTTTGACACGACCGACCACAGACAGTTAGGCTGTTGGACAGATGCGAAGGAAAGAACCTACACAGGTTGTTAGATCTTGGATCGATCCTATCCACCCGTCCCGTTAAGCCTGGTGTTTATTCGAGCTCACTACCCTAGCTCTTGCACCCAAGTGCGATCCATGGGACAACCGGGTTGCATGATTGTCGGTGATCGTCATACGGTTCGTATCTCAATTTAGTAGCCCTAAGTCCTGGTCGGAAGTTCATGTTTTTTTCGTAGTGTGGTAAGGCAACCCTCACCAGTTCGTCATGCCGTCACTAGTCCCATGTGACAGTTTTGGGGAGGCTAGGTTGCCAGCAAAGAATCCACTTGGAACCAGTGGCGGCACGACAGCGAGAACGACAGGTCATGGAAAGTACTCGGCCAGAATTGACAACGGGAGTAAACCAGACACTCATTTAGGCAATCTGGATAGAAACTGACGACAAGATCTCCATCGACACCGGTTGGAAGCCATATCTTGCAGCGTCTCCAACCAAGCGCAGTGAGGATCACGCGGTCCCCATCCTGGAAGGCGAGTAGCACCGGCATCACCCAAGCGTTTCGTAGTCTCCTTCATACCCATCTGCAAGGTCATGGGTTGGCGACCTCTCTGCTTCCGCCACTCTGAATTGGGCATGGAAAACAGCACTCTTCGGCAAACGATGGTTTGGCATACGCAACACATGTCCCAACCAACGCAGCTTCTGGTGCTGGACACATTCTTCAATGGAAGTACCGTTACACAACCGAAAACTCGCTTTCTAATTGCCTCGTTACGGATTCGCCGACACCAACCCACACGAGCTATGGTTCTGAGACAGCGATTGTCAAACACCTGAAGACGTCTCAGTTCCGCTGCTCGAACAGGCC
>SJOL01010039.1:550231-568978 GCA_004794785.1 Opisthorchis felineus
TGCACGGCAGAAGTTTCGAATCCACGTTTGAGGTTCGGGATTCCTGGCCCAGTAGCAGATGAAATCAAAGGTCAGCACACAGTGGTCACTATGTCCCAGTGGAGCGTTAATTGTCACCTGATCGACGAAGTGTCTTTCGTTGGTGATGACCAAATCCAAGAGGGATGGTTGTTGGCCTGCGCGGTATCTGGTGGGCGCAACGACGTGTTGAGTCCAAGCGCTCTGTGGAACGACTCTGGTCAACGCCGCTGAAAAAAGTCCACTTGGTCCGACGCGCCGGAGCTCCATCCAGGAGGCCTTTGGAGCGTTGTAATCACCTACCAGCAAGAGATGAGTGAAGTAGTAGCTGGAGGAGAGTTGCTTAAGTGTTTGTATGAGGGGTTGGTTATCTTCCGGAGGACTCGAGGGGCAACGGTAGACCACACCGACAAGGAGGGTAATCAGACCCGCACAGCGGGATTTGAATCCACAGCGCATCACAAAAAGGTGCAGGAGTGGTATCAGGGAGGACAATCGGGATGGGCAGGGCCGTATGTAGGTACAAAGCTACCCCACCAGCCCTCCCTCGTTTTGAGTCGGCTCGAAAAATGGAGTAGCCGTCTATCGGGATCTCCGCGTCAGAGACATCTGGTGTGAGCCAGGTCTCAGTGAGCGCGAGTATGGACGGACGTTCAAGGTAAACTGACTGTTTAATATCGCAAAGTTTGTTGAAAGGGCTGAGGCAGTTAGTGGACAAGCATTTCAACACTGTCTCTGCTGCCTCCGGTCTCTGCTGCCTCAGATCTGGTGTTCATCATCCATCCTTCAGCATTCTCTCACGGATCCATAGACTGATACAAGTGATCAAGGGGTTTGTATCGGCTCCCTCGATATAGTCCTCTCTTGTCATTCTGCGGTTCAGGTCCACTAAGTGTCTGAAGAGCCTCGTTTGAGCCTCTTAAATGTATACCTCAGTGATGTAAATATTTGGGCCCCGCCACGAAGCACGATTTCGTTAAGCGCTTACCTAATTCTATTTTGAGTCCTTGTCCGCATTCCCCCTCCAAATAGTCTGAATTCCAGTGGCACACGGAGACTGCATTTAGACGGCCGACACCCTTCTTTCTCTGTTAAGTCACGACCTCGCCTCGTGTTGTCCATTCGATACGTCCCATAGGGGCCACCTTTTGACTTTCTGTGAGACCGTATAGGACTGTGGCCAATCTTCACGTGACAAAGCCTTCAACCCTTCGATCGGCCTGGTTGTGAACCATTGTATTTTTCTGGTTTTGTCTACCTCTCATCTTGGGCGTGAACACAGAACCCCTTCCAGATGAGGCCGAGTACGGCGTACGGTGGCCAAAAGGCCAATGGTGTTGGGCGATCTACTGATTGCTCTCAGATTTATTCTTTTAGAGGTTCAGATGGCTTCTGTACTGTCTAACGATTTGCTCGGGGTTTGCGTCATCATTCTGCGGCCTAGAGTAGACCGACTCGCTGGAAATGCTCTTGCATTGACGAGGAATTGGAGCAGCGGGTCTTTTTGTTTGGCCTGTAAATGGCTAATCCTTAGCCGGAAGATGCTCGTTCCTCCGAAACCATTGTGGGTTGTACGAAAGATTTTACGCAGAAATGTTGGATTTTTCTGCATGTATGCTCAAACCAAAGAAAGCCATTATCTGCCTTAATTTTGTGGGAATTTGTTTTGTTTCACCTCCCTTCTTAATTTTTGTCGCACACTCAATTTTGAAGTAGCAGCGCTATGGTTTCAGATATGGCCTCAGATAAGTTTTTTGAGAAACTGTCTGCTGTCCAGTTTTCACCCATCGTGACATTTGAGAATGCGTTAAATTAATACGTAAACGATAACTATATGGCAGTTGTGAGTGCAGCGTATAATTGAAGCACCGACACCGTTTTGCGTTACGAGCGGGCATAATACAAAATGCATCAGGTGACCAGCAAAACCATCGGAAAGTCGAGGGATCCAAAGAAGCTAGTAAGTTGAGCGCATTTGCTAATAACAAACAGCACACGAAGCACCGGCTCCACTGATACGCTACGTGTGCACACATATCATCTCTTAATTTACGGCCCGCTGGTTGTACATCACCCGCACGCACAATCCGGGACGGTCCACTTTGGCAATGTGACCAACGACCGTCTGGACAACGGTAGCCTGAAAAACCGGGTGCCCGCTATCCAGCGATGCACTTCAGGCTTGTCCCGAATGTGAGTCCGAAGATGACTAGTTTACTTTTGGTGCCTAGCCTCCGGCCAGTCCAGCAAACGCTAAGAGTGTGCTTGCTAACCAGTCCTCAAAGAAGGCATCTTATGGTGTTGACCTCGACCGAGGCACAGATTCCCAGAACAGTGTGTCCCGGGAGTCTGCGTGCGTCCGTATCTTCAGCTCCAAGGAGAAACTGATCGGCAGCCGTGAGTTAATTGCATAATACTAGTGCTAATGCTGTGTAGCGCCAGTTAGAGGTGAGAGACGACGATGAATTAGTGCGGTGCATGTAAGGCCCATCAGTACCAGACTGTTCTTTCGTTATTGAGTCGTCATGTATTTCAGGTATGTCTCGTATTTATTGAAGATTAATAGTAGGCATCAAGCTACAAAAAGTGACGCAATACGAATCAGCCACTGAAGCTGGCGTTGTGTGGATTGTTGCGGATGAAGTGATACTGATAATGATACTGATAGTGTTTATTCCAAACTTGTGGGTGGCATGCCGTCAGGCATGATCATAAGGTTACAGCCAGAATAAAAGCATTGCCGGCGGGGATTGCTGGTACAGGGGTTTTGGGAAAAGGGACAGCGTCATAGGCCGGGGGCATTATCCGATGTAGGCGTGGTCACCACTAAGCCGGCACGGGCAGGGAAGCACAGGTACTATGCGTTTTTTGAGAGAGTACCGAGCAAGTTCGGATCGATAGGATTTGAAAGTGGCGGGCAAAAAAAGCAAGGGAGGGCAAAACAAGCGGCTTCCTGCTTGACACATGACAAGAAAAGTGTAAACGGTGGAAAATAAGGAACCGGAACATCAGATCTGGTGAAGCAGCATAGTTGGCGTCATCCAGCCGGTCAAATTGAACTAAAACCTAAAACCACCGCCGAGGCCTCGTGGCCTTGGGCTGTTGGGCTCATGGCCGGGGTCACAAAAAGCGTAAGTGGGGGTGATGAAGTGGAGGGATTAGCAAGGCGGATAAGTGGTAACAGGAATCTCAGAAACATGGTGTACAGTGAAACTTTACAGACTCACAGTTGTCGCTGTCGTGGAGTTGGGCATAATAGTTCCTTGGAAGAGTGAGCTGGTGGCAACCCACGAGCCGGAACACGAACTGTATAGAAAGTTATTGAGTTTTGCGGGAAGCATGGACACAAAGAAATGGTTAGTTTCGAGCGCAAGGTTCCGCAAATTGGAAGGAGGCAGCTGGGGCTAGGTGGGGAGCTGGTTCGTATTTGCGGTTAATGGAACGATTGGGCGTGAGGGTACGGTCGAGAGTAGGAAGGGAATAGTTGCGGGTGTGCTATCAAATTGGGTATGGCAGTGCCGTGCCATCATTGGCCTGGCGTACTTCGGTTTTCGGACAGCCCCGTGACGGACGTCACATTTAAGGTCATTGGGCTGGGATGTGCGATTCATTTCAGGATATCAATAGGGCTCAATGAAAAATGCGCACCAATAAGCCCGTACGCCTCCCGCCAGAAAATATGTGCTAATCAAAACGCTCAATAAAGTGCAACTTCTCATCTCGTCCAAGTTGGTCCTCCTACTTTCCGCAGTCGAGATAGATGGGCACGTGTCGGAGAGGTGATTAGCCGCATGTTGGTCAAATGCGTCGGTTAGATCCGTTCAGTTGTCCGCAATAATCAACGTACGTTCCATATGGCTAGTTGATCAGACATCGAGGACCCCTAGCCGCATGTTAGTCGTGTGCATCAGCTGAGTCCCCATTAAGGTTTTGTGCAAGCAACGACATCCTCCTTCACTTAGGTTTGGACCTAATGGTGGGTGTTATTATTAGCAGATCACCATGTGCACCTCCAGTGGCAAACTATCTGTCAACTGCTCGGATCCGGCTATGGAGCACATGGTGTGTTTTGCATTTTGCAATGAAGAGCTACCCTACAAGTAAACAGCACCTGAATACTCCAACGCTGATATCAGTCCGTGCATCAGAAAACTCGACCCGCTGGCAGGGTTCATTATCATCTACAGCCTTACGTTCTTGATACACAGTACGAGTTGTCCAACTATAATGAAAGTGCCTACAGCGGCGACTACTCGGGAAGTGTATTCCAGGAGTCCGAAAACACATGATTCGGCATCCGTCTTGTCGATCGGTAGATACAAGTTCAAATTAAGTTACAGAAGTTACACTCGGTCATATTTGTGTCCACGGGTAAAACGTGGGCTCTAAAAAGTTCCATAACTTATTACAGTTGCAGAACTACCTGCAACCTTCGCCCATTGAAGCCGATTCACGCTTTGCCGCAAGTCCTGATATCTCATTACAGTTAGACACCACTTTCAAATTCGAGGCAATTATTGACCTTGAAGATTTGCTCGCTTAAACTGATCATTCATACAGAGAATTTGCAGGGAAACCCATTAGACATAGAAATTCCTAACTATGAATTAGTAGCTGCAATGGGCAAACGGTATCTTCGAGTGACCCGTAATACCAGAACCTCCAGAAAGGCAAAGCAGAGTCGGAGCTGGGTTTCTATACGGTACCATTAACATAAGACATCAATTCACAAAACGCACAAACCTCGACAGCAGATACTCGTCAACATCAAATGGTCCACTTGAACTACAAAAGTAGGAACCAAATAAGCAAACAGGCTCCCGCGTGAGACAGTCACACGTGCGTAAGGTTGACCACAAATGGCTGGATGACCTCAAGGCCAAATGGGTGAAGTGGTAAGGACAAAAAAACGTCAGTTCATATAGACGCACTAAACACAAAAGTAAAGCGGGGGTTACAAATAGGGACAGAGGGCACGTGGGTAATTTCAAATGTTAAAGTAATGGACGATACGGTAGCCTTGAACACACCGCCATTTTCGATAAATCGATTCCATTCAGCGAATACCGATAGGCCTTTAAGTGAACATATTTTTAGAGTTTAGACGTCTCTCGGTGTATCCTGTTCCATGCCTCCATTTCATTGAGGTATGTTTAATATCGCGCGATGGCGAGTTGACTAGATCGACCTCCATGTTTCGATTCTGCCGGCATAAACTAGACGTAAAATGGTCAGTACAGGCGGTTCGTCGAAGTTATCAATATTTGTGGAGCTGTTACAAAGCCTCGAGAAGCGCTACTATCCGTAGCGGTCCATGAGAGGGCTTCCTGGCCCTTTCCTGCGCAGATTTTTCCTTAGACGTGTCTACTGTTTGCTCAGGAAGTAAACCTGCAACACCTAGAGGTCAGAACCCGTTCAATAGTTTCCTGCGTTGTACCATACCAAAGGCTTTATTAAAGTCAACGCAGGTGATTTGCATTCCTCTTCATATCTGACCAAATCTCTCCAGCCAGCAGCAGACCAGAAGCGCTCTATTTCCCCTTTCAGGACCCATTTTGTTTTAAGACCCGCGGGTATTGAGACTTCAGATATCATTGGAGGCCTTGGGCAGTTTCTGAACCTTACGGTTTTAGCGTAGAGTGATGACCAACTTTCCCCACCCAGATCGTTCCATTCTCCACAGCGGTTTGTTGAGTAAGTGGATCAGTAGGCTCGCCAAGTTGCCGATGGCTTCTCTAATACTAGTGGATGCAAGCCGTCAGGGCTGGATGACCTTTCATTATTGTGTGTGACTTTCCTTGTACTTCCTCCCCTGCGATTTGATGCACTGCATTTAGCGGGCTGTGTAGCCACGATTAGTTGTTAAGATAATGGCTCTGACAGCCATAGGCAAAACAGTGCGTGGTGAGCGGAAGCCTTTAGACACCTGCCTTAACAACTTCACGGTTTGTGGCTTAAAGATCAGAACTACAAGAGGTGCATTCACTTTATCCCTTACAAGAGCGTAGGAGTTTGGACGCAGCACTGTATTTATGTTCTGACCGCTCTTCAAAGGCTTTAAGTTTTAGGGCTTTTGGATAGGTTCATTAGCTTAGTGTTTGTTCGCAATCTCCGTATCTTTGATCCGTCAGGACTGTTTCCTGGCCCAGTTGCGCCCTCGTGGTCATGCTGCCAAGGATTCACGCATTCACTGGTTGAGACACAGAATCGTAACCTTTGCCAAAATTTCCGAGCCGGGCTTGTTCTTGCCGTTCAGTGGCTTCTGTTCACCTGAAAGGCACAAACAAAAAGGGTGCAGCGCTGCTCTCTGGGTTCTCAGCGCGAAGCAGTAAGCTTGCCAGAGCGAAAACTCAACTAAAAAAGGGTCTAATTATGCTTTCAACTGTGTACCAGATGTGGCTTGAACAACCTTCGGAGGAGGGTTATTCTACGTACCAACTACATGGAATGAGAAAAATTGTTGCCTAAACGGTGTGTACGCTCTGAGCTTGAAAAAATCACCAGTGCCCGCCGTGTGTTAGCCAGGTCAAAGGTGAAAAACCTATTGGCCAAACCTTGTTCAAATAGAGCATAAGTAAGAATTAGGTCTCCTCGGAGGCGGCGATACTCGAGGGGTAAGAGGTCAAGCGCCGTGAGACGCATTTCCTAGTCCACGGATTTAAGGCCCGCAACCATTTTCGTAGCAGCTCGCTGGACACGCTCAGTGAGGGTTGCGTCATTCGTGCGCCCTGAGTAGTCAACTTGGTTGGCGTATTCAAGAAGCGGTCTGTCGTAGGCCCCTAGAGTATTTGGAAGTCCATGCGAGTAATACGGGAGAAGGTGCGGCGAATCATCCGTAGAACGGCGAATGCCTTTTGGGTCGATTTCTTGTGGTGCAGTGAGAAGGACATGCTTGAAGAGAGCCAGATACCCAAATCCTTTTTGGTATCTACCTTCGTGATGTCTTCTGGTCCATTCTCACCATGCGCGACATAGGCATTCGCTGAGTCTCCTCCAAATTATATATGGACGCACTTTTCGTCATTCAGAGGAAGGTGCCAGTCCAGCAACCACTGCTTGTAGCACCTGCATCTATTTGTTGAGCATTGTTATTGGTTCTCCGGGATTTCAGGTCGTTCTTGAAAAGTAGACATGAACTTGAAGGAACACCTTGAAGGTCGTTGGCGTAGAGCAGAAGCGGAAATGCTCCCAAAACAGAGCCTCAAGGAATTCCAATGGAAACCGGAACCCAAGAAACAGTGTGTCAACACTACTTTCAATGGAAATGCTCCTTTTGATTGTAACGCCCTAATCTAGGGTAGAATTTCCCATTGTATCCTGTAAGACTTGAGGTTGTGGAGCAGCGGGATGTGCAGAACTCTTTGTATGCCTTTGAGAAGTCGAAAAATATGGCATCTGATATGAGTCCCTCGTCCTTGGCTTGGGTTAAGCTGTCTATAAATACGAGCATGTTCGTCACGTAAGAACGGTTTGGGAGGAATCCGTTTTGCTCTGGGGATTTCAAGTTGTTGTGGAGAGGTGGTTTAAGATGGCCCGCTTCCAAATGCGTTCCACTACCTTGCACGGTACGCTAGTGGCACCAATAGGCCTGTAGCTGCCGGACGATAGGCGGTCACCAGTTTTGTAGATTGGTGTGACAGCTGCTTCCTTCCAAGCAGAGAGAAGGTGGCCTTCGTCGAGCGAATGACGGAACGCCAGGTGGAAATGCTTTGCCAGTGTAAGCAGGATCCATGAATGGACCCCATTTGACCCCAAAGCGCTGAAGTGGTTTGTCTTTTGTGAGAGTAGACGAATGCCCTTCTCAGTGAAGATCAATTTGGTTGGAGGCCATCCGTGGTTACGTCTTGACAAGATTGAATGTGACGATGTCTCTGCAACAGAATACAGGCCTGCATGGTTTCGTTCAGATACCACTGTTGGGCCACTTGTGTGTTTCCTGTTTCTGTCCCTCGAGGAGCAGGCGGTTGGCTTATTTCTAGGGTGGTGTCTCGTGTACTTGAATAGTACACTTTGTTTTCCCGGGCGAGGTCCAATATCGTGGCTTGTTTTCGCACGTTCATTTGGTGGATTTCTGGTTTACAGCGGTTCTGCATTTTACGAAAAGTCACCTGCAGTTAGCTTTTAAAAAATAGTTGGGGCATCTCTTCCAGAAGACGCCGGATCCTTTTGAGTAGCTCTTTGACCATCCGGCTGCGACCTGTTTTTTGGGACGAACATCGCGTAAGCTTCGTGGATTTTCTAGACAATGATCCTGTATAACTCTTCCACTGAAGCTGGTCTCAGATAAAATTGTTTAAGTAAGCTACTCATTTCTGGGAAGTCTGCACGGCAGAAGTTCCGGTTCTGCGTCTGTGGTTCAGGATTCCTGGTCCAGTAGCTGATGGAATCAAACTTCAGCACACGGTGGTCATTGTGTCCCGGTGGAGCTTTAATCACCACTTGATCAATGAAGTGTCTTTCATTGGCGATAACCAAATCCAGAAGGAATGGCAGTTGGCCTGCGCGGTATCTGATAGGTGCGACGACATGTTGTGTCCAAGCGTTCTGTTGAACGACTTTGGTCAGCGCCGATGAAAAGGGTTCACTAGACTTGATGCGCTGAAAATTCATCCGGGAGGTTTTTGGGGCGGTAAAACCACCTGCCAGCAAGAGATGTGTGAAGTGGTAGCTGGAACAGAATTCCTCAAGGGTTTGTATGAGGAACCGTTTATCTTCCGGTGGGCTTGAGGGTTAACGATAGACCGCACCAAGAAGAAAAGAATCGTTAACACGCAGCGTAAACGGAATCTACAGTGCATCACCAAAAAGTGCGGGATTGGTGTAGGAGAGGACAATTGGGATGGACAGGGGCGCATGCAAGCATACAGCAACCACACCTGCTCTCCCGCGTTTCCAGTCAGCTCAGAAACTGAAGTAGCCGTCTATCCAGATCTCCACGTTAGAGACGTTTGATGTGAACCAGGTCACTAAGTACGATTATGGATGGGTATTCAAGGCAAGCTGACGGTTTAATATCGCGGCTTTTGTTGAAAAGACTGAGGCAGTTTGTGGGCAAACATTTCAACACTGTCTCTGCTGCCTTCGAAGGTGGGGAGCCGACAGCTCTGCTGCCAGAGATGTTGGCAGATATAATGGCTGTACGTCTGGCCTGAGTCCAAGGGTCCGAAAGAGCCTCTGCGGCAAACCTGTCTGCTTCCAGCCTTGTTTTCCAAGAGCTGCCCTTCGCTTGAGGGGAGTTTTCTCTCCAAGTGTCCGATTTGTACAGGGTTTTGCCCCTAGAGGATATAATTTTCCCCTTGTGGATAGAGCTCGATGGCTGCCGCCTGTAGCTCGTAAAGTACTACCTTTTGAACGTCTGCATTTGTTGTTGTTCAAGGGTTTGCGGTGAACGTGCGTCCTCTCGGTTTTTTGGACTTTTTGGCGAGGGGCGATAAGATTCCTCTGTGAGGCGCTGTCAGGTCACTTGTGCGTTGCATGGTATCACCAAGGGGTAGTCCTATCGGTTGCACTCCTGAGGGGCTCGTTTTTGCAGAGGAGTGCACCTTAAATCTGGCCAACAGCTTTCGGTTGGTCGAGATTTACGTATTCGGCCGCAGTCGTTTTCCTTTTGTGTTTGTGTGGACCCCTAGGTCGTCCGCGACTAGCGTGACCAACTCGGTGTATGCAGAAATTTCCAGTACACCGCTGTTGGGTTTGTGGCTTTGGCTGTCGGGGTCATGAGTGACGACTGTGTCCCCGGTCAGAGAGGCCGCTTTCGACGGAGTGTGGCTGACGGCTGGCAGTGTCGTATTTTCCGTGGTTCTGTGGTTTCCGCAGCAGATCCCGACGCAGAGGTCAACGTTTGTGGTTGATCGTTTAGTGGAATTTACTTCTTCTTTCCGCACAGCTGACCCAATCCAGCTTGGAACTTGTGAACTGGGTGTAGGGTTCACCGCTGCGTCTTTGTCGACCGGTAAGGAGATAGGCGACGATAATTCCACATACGTTGAATGCTGCATCGATGCGAGGCTCGTCTCCCCGTGAGCATCACTTTCATTGGTAGTCGAGATGTCTGCAGTGGTTGAGTATAAACTGCGATCAGGAGTTGCGGAAGGTCGCATCGGCGTGTTTTTGAGAGTACGAGGGTCTACAGCTACCATCGGATTCGCCATAAGTTTGGGGTTAGTTGGACAATCGCCAAGCGGAAGTTTGTCACGCGCCTCTCGTCTGGGACTGTGTTGGCTCCGTTTTTGCGCCTCTAGAGGGCCACCCGCGGACGTGCGATTGACGTTTGGGTTGGCCTTTTGAATGCTAACAGTCTGCGCCAAGATCCTCTGTAAGGCAGTTGGCGAGGAGAGAGTGATTAGAAGCCTAAATGTTCGCTTGCTCCCCTTTCCGCGTAACCACTCTGCGTGAAGAGATTCATTTTTAGGCTTTGCGACGAACCCACCAAGAACCGACCGTGCCGTTCTGTTGGCGTGCTTGTTCTGCAGAACGACCCTCAGATGATCATCTTGCCCACCCTCGAGCGCCCGTCCACTAGGGACGCCGGGGTGGTCCTAACTGCCGCGTCAAGGAGGTGGATAGCCTTCTTTGCAGCCGGCGGACCCGGAATGGATAGCGCTAGGTACTTGTTTAGGGGGAAAGTTTGTTGTCGACTTTCGTCCAGGCCGTTTGGTTTTTGTGATTGTATCTTCCAGAGCTTTGGAAAGAAGCATCATTTTTTCTCGAGCATGATGATTAAAACGGAACACTTACATTGGTCTTTCCCACCCGGGAGCGAAAAACTGCTTCTGTTTCTGATATCTGTTCTGTTTGTCGTGGAATGCATCACACCCCTAAGGTGAAGGCAGCTGGCGCAGACCAACGGGACAGGAGAATTAGAAAATCGGTTTATATAGTCATCCCGCATGCTCATACATTTAAAATTCCACCAGGCCTAGCAGGCGTGACATTGCATTCTACGTCTAACATTCGATGGATGCCCATTTCGTCCACATCTGTTGTGGTCCACCGATAGATGTGGAGGAGAGCAGCTTGCAGTAACCTGGCTCATGATTGAAAGTGGGTGCACCAAAGAAGTGAATTGCAATCTGACAGAGTTTTTCACCCACAGGTAATGCTTGAGTAAACAATTCAATATACTGATACCTGTTAGCTCCGTCAATAGATTAAACAGCGAAAGAATTCTTTCGCAAATTCGCACGAGCGAAAAACGAAACCCATTAAGAACGTACTGTCTGGGACTCGCCAGGAACTAGTCCACAGAATGTGGCGTTTGCTCAATAATGAGAATATCAATAAAGACTATTCCCAGCCGGTGCGTTTCACCCCGTTAGCCAAGTTAGGCTAACTAACGCCGGTTGATTCTGCCTAGAATTGCAGGCAATTAATCGACTATATAAAGATGGGCATCATTCACGTACAAAGGAACACTTCAAAGTTGTTACCAGCAATGAGCGGCACTCTAAACGGGGTGGTAACCGGGGGACTGTGAGGAGAAAAACAATGTGCATGGCAGTAGCACGGTAGGACCGCGTCTGCTGAGATAACGCTAAACATTTCCTTATAAACAGATAGTTCTTCACGCCCGATCTCTACGCGTCCTCGTGACATCCTAAGAGGGGAACCTCATTAACACTGCAGGAAGGGAGGAGTGCCACTTTATTTTCTTTGAACCTTTCCAGTGGATGCTTCTGAATATTAAAAACAAGCCCCACCTGGGAAATAAGGGTTAAAACCTCGATCCTGCTTATCAGTCCTTGAGTCCGTGAGCAACTGTGTACCACGAAACAGTACGCAGTATTTAATTTTGCGTCACATATATCCGACCATTTTGCCCTTACGGAGCGTGACATATCAGCATTCATATTTTGGCTCGCAATATGTGGTGGTCAGCTGAGCTGAATAAGCTCCAAATGCTTTCTGACTTTCCAGGTTAGACACAAGTTCATTTAATATGTAGAGCTTCATTGTTTAGTTTCAGTGGAGTAACGTCAGCACTTAATTTTCCCCCCCTCATGGTGGTTGTTGAGCGACCCCCGCCTTTTCAAGCGTGCGTGTATGCCACATCGCACTTAATTTAATCGACTGGAAATCAGTATATACAAGGAAGTCCTCCAGTACGAAATCTCGTACAAAAGTGATTAGAGTGCCGCGCACAGTTAGACCAATCAAGCTCTACCATGTGATGTAATAATTAGAGGTCATAGTCCATCTAATCATTTGCCATTTCGCTTACATATCTGTAAAACACTTTGGGCTCGCAGGCCTGTGGGAGCAACAATGCGGAGTATCTCGCGCCGGTCACAATGCTTTCGCATGCGAGCACTCCAGTGCTCCGTTTTATGACCCTTGTGCGCTTTATGGAACCATAATCGTTCACAGAACTATTTGCAAACAACTTAACCCATTACATAGGTGCAGAGTATGAACCAAGGTTGCCGCAACCCCAAACATTAAACAGTGTAACAAGAATCACGAACAATGGAACTCAGTAGGTGGTTCGTCAGGAAAATTGTGGGTAAAAGCACTTTGTGGGGCCAAGTTAGACGTATTTTTTTATAAAAGACACTCTTTAGTACCAGCTTTAAGCCAGAGTTTTGCCAAGGCTTCCAAAACTCCCTCCTCTTGGTGACTTACAGTGGCTGTTATGGTCCCAGATTGAGTACGAACATAAATAACGCAGTCTTTTAGTGTCACTCAGCATGGTTTTGTCGCGAGAAATCACGGTTCCTTAAAGACTTGCGCAGTTCCTTCGAAAGCGGCTAACATCCTAATCAACTCACTGACAACGTTTAGCCTCTCAATCTAAAGACTTCCAAGCCATCATGATCATTGTATATCAACGAATTTTAGCGCTACTACGATGGTCCCAAACTTCAGGAAAGGGCAAAAACCAAAAAATGATCCGCATTTGTCTAATCGGTGCAGATTATGGGTGGGTTTGTGTGACAAAAATCGTGCGGGGGAAAATGTAAAAAATTTATGAAGACGTCGGCGTGGTCACAACCGTGCTATCCCTGAACGATGCTAAAAAATTCGGCGCACCTTTTTAAACCCAAGGAAGTAGGACGGCAAACGATAATGGGTTCTAGCGGACCATGGTGATTTTGGGGATGCAACTTTATGGATATAAATGTCTATGCTTTGCGCGTTTTTCTGCGACTTCCTGGTTTGGATGATTTGTTTAAGCGAGCGAATTTTCAAGGTGTTCATGTACCTCGAATTAGGTAAAAGTGCCCAGTAAAATATAACACCACAGCTTACTGGATAATGGGATTAGTTTAAAATCGGCGTATTCTGTCGTGAGTGGTTCTGTAGCCAGAATAGTTTGTAGAAATTGATACTGCCTGAAAAACACTCATGGATCCCAAATCTTCAGAGAACATGAACATAAATATGCTTCTACTTTCAGCTGGAATGTACAAATGCGGGGCCTGGAAAAGCCTTGTTCGGGGCAATCACCATGGTAGAAACATTCGTTAAATTCCGCTAATTCACACTAGGGTGCACGAACGTAATGGTCGGACTACTATCAAATTGCTTAGACTGGAAGCATTAGGCCACTTACCGGCGACAATGTCGCTGTTTTCAAATGAAGCTAAAGAATAGGCAATCAGCAGTTGGTGAGAATGAGCCGCCACACGACTAGATGTCACAGCTGTTAACCGTCGGCTGATAAGCATAACTTCAACCGTCAAACCCTACGGCAAATCGATGGTAGTCTCAGGCTGCCAGTTAAAAGCAATCAGTTATAGGAGCGAACAAGCTCACAACTCTCATACCATGCAGTCAAACGTGTTGAGCTTGCGTGCACGTGTAACGTGCATCTCGTGGTTAGCATGCGAAACGCAGCCTACGTCGCTCATACCGAATAGCTAAACGAAACTGTCACCCGTAACGACTGACATGTGCCCATGCACCTAAAACAGAATAGATCAATGGTCCAGCTGTGACGTTGCACCATGGTGCGTTCGTGTGCTCGCCGCCCCTCCATTAGCACGGGTTCATCGCCCATCGCCGGTGGCTCTGAGCCTGGCCCTTAATTCAGCAAAACCATAAAAGAGCACCGTTGTTGCTTGTCTCTATCTGGATTGGAATTGCCCCGGTTATCACTTGTCTGGCAACACCGAGAAATACAAGCGAATGACAACTGTCCTTTCGTTTGATTTATAAAGAAATACGCATGGGGTAGCCTGAAGTTCCTTGGAAGTCTCAAAGATGCACCAGGCCTTACTGATCATATCCCGCTCCGTCTTCCTCCTAGGCTTCGACCTTTGGCAATACTTGATTGGGACGTCCTGTTTGGCTGTTATCCACTCCTCCTGATCTGTACTTTACACCCAAAGGAATCCAAATCTGGACCGAAAAATACCTGCGATCTTACATTGGCTTTGTTTTGCCCCTGCGGAATCCCTTGGTCAACCCAAAAAATTCTGCTGCTCACAGGATTGCACATCCCCGCCCATTCACCTCAAACATTTCGCCCGTCACAGGGCTGTCCAGAAACCGACGTATGTCAGTGCAATGATGGCACAGCACTGCCATACCCAGTTTGATAGCATACTCACAAATATTCACTTCCTACTTTTAACTGTGCCCTCTCGCCCACTCGTTTCGTTAACTGCAAGTACGAACAAACTCTTCACCTGGCCCCAGCCGCCTCGTAGACGAGTTCATTCTAATCTGCTGAGCCTTCCGTTTGGATCTAAACACCTCGGATAATAATGATAGGTTTATTTCCCAGCGTGTAGGGAGCGTGCCGATTGAGGCCTGATCGGGTCGTTACAACCTGGACGTGGCAGGCAACTACAATGTTCCCGCGCGGAAACTAAAATTTCAAGGTCAGGTGTTGTAGAATTTTTTTTGTATTCTAGCCCATCCATAGGTCTTCAAACATTTTTATACTAGGTAACTATTTATTTACGGTGGTCCCTCAATGAGCTGCGATCACAAAGGTTAACAAGTCTCCCTTCTTCAGTAGGCCTATTCTTGTCAGTGTTGGTCCCCAGTTGGTCGAGCACGTTAGTCCTCATCTACATAATCGTCCTGTCGACGTGCTGTTACTGTCCCACGTGTCCACAGTCCTATCTAAACTACCAGCTCACATAGGTGGCTAAGATCGACTGAGACCCTCGCAATAAAATCTAGAGTTTTCCTACTGCCCTAGAGCTCTCTCAACCGTATTTTTCCAAATCAATTATTCCTCAAACTGCTCCGGTTATCACGTTCTGACACCGCTCCCGTCTTCCTCCACAAAGCGGTTGCTAGACCCTTGATCCCCATCATCTATCTCCCTAGTGTGTTCAAAGAAGCGCCACAATTACATGGCAAGTAATTCAAATCGCACGTACCGCGAGCTTGGCAAAACCTCACATCTCCAAATACCGACGGCCAGCTCAGACCCTTATGTGCTTCTACCACCCTGCTCACCCACTTCCGTCCCAACTGTAGACCAGTTTCGGATGCCACCCATCCCCCCACACCCACCGCCTTTTTCTGCACCATATCACTCTCCACACCTTCTGCCGATGCGAATGATTTCATGTCCCAAAACCCTTCACGACTCCCAAACCCTTCCAACTGCACCCCTGCCTTCCAGAGATATTCCCTACCCCATAATGAACCTCATACTCTATCTTCTGCCGTGGATTCAAACCTACTTCACCCACCATTCACCCCCCTGCCCCCAGTGGTGAATGCACTTCGACCTATTCCGGACACATGCCTAGTCAACTCTACTTCGTGTACCCTTAACCCCCCTATCCATTTCTCCCTAGTACCAAACTCCACCATAAACGAGATTAGTAAATTCCTAATTAGTATGATGTGCCCGGCAGTGGACCTATCAATGATGCTGTTCAACGCTCGCTCACTGCTGCCAAAAGTCCATACTCTCCGTGCCATTATCGCCTTTGCGCAACCAAGTTTGATTTGTGTGACTGAGACATGGCTCTCAGTTGAAACTCCAGACACGGCTGTTTCAATCCCTGGTTATAATGTCCACCGCTCTGACAGGTGGAACTCAAGGGGTGGAGGCTGTGCCATCTATTCCAAATCGGAACTCCGTGCAACCCACATTGATGATTCCAGTCTAGAAGGGATTCCAGAGGCCATCTGGATCTCCGTAGAACAGACCAAACGACCTGTACTAATAGGTTGTATCTATCTACCACCGGCTCCCTCCCCCGCTTCGATAACTGACTTGTCCCGTATTATCTCCACTGCACATGCCCTTCCCCATTCGTCTAAATTCGTGCTGGGTGACTTCAACCTACCGGATATTTCCTGGTCTCCTATTTTGGGTCCTACTCGTTACGCCTCGCTGCTTGCCCAACTTAGTGTAGAGGGTTGGTCCCAGATTGTACGCAGCCCCACTCGTGGCCAACATACCTTAGACCTAATATTCTCAAATGAGGGTCATCTGGCTACGGCCGCAGTTGGTCCATGCTTCCCAGGTAGCGATCACTGCGTCGTTTCGTGCAACGCAGTCAGGTATGGAGAAACTGTTTCTCTGAGTCCTTCATTCTTTCACCTCCTAACTCCGGATATTTTGCGGGCCTTTTCATCCCTGCTGGCCTCCCGGGACTGGAACGACTTCTTTCTCTCGACAAACACACAACGCATTTGTGATATCTTCTACCGAAACCTATTGACCTCTCTCTACCTTGCTTCTCCCATTAAGAGTTTTCACCCTGATATCTCCCGCCATGATAAGTTATTGAAAACCTTGGACAATAAAATCCTCCGAGCTGGCAGAGAATATCGGAAAACTCGGGACTTCTCATTAATACTCCTCATCAGCAAACTTTCAACTAACCGAGAGTCCTTACGGGTATCCCTCGAATGCCGTGAAGAGAACACCACTCTCAGGGACCCGTCTCGCTGTAAGTTACTGAGCCGCCTATTCCGTGGGCGCTGTACCCCAAACAGTCACTCAGTTACTTGTCTGCGTTCCACCGACGGTAGTTTTATCACCGATCCTGTAAATATAGCTGACCACCTGAACGCTTACTTTGCCAGCTGCTACTTGCCCTCTCCTTCCAAACTCAATCCCACAAGCCCTGCTGCACATTTCACATCTCCACAACAGAGTAACCTCCCGTCACTTAGCAACATGACCATCTCCCTAGCTGATGTATCAGCCCTTCTTCAAACCCTCAAGGACTCCACCGTGCCGGGGGCCGACGGCATACCATCACGTGCCCTGAGTCAAGGCGGTCAAGATGTCAAAACCCTTGTCTTAAATCTTTTTAATCATTCAATCAAATGTGGAATCGTCCCCTCCCAGTGGAAACGATCTGTCGTTCGCCCCCTTTTTAAATCCGGATCGAGGCAAACTACTTCCAACTACAGAGGGATCCATCATACCCCCCTTTTAATGCGAACCCTT
This sequence comes from Opisthorchis felineus, assembly GCA_004794785.1. Taxonomy (NCBI): domain Eukaryota; kingdom Metazoa; phylum Platyhelminthes; class Trematoda; order Opisthorchiida; family Opisthorchiidae; genus Opisthorchis; species Opisthorchis felineus. Next base: position 567,624 of record SJOL01010039.1, read on the forward strand.
GAACGGCTGGTCAAAGGCCCGTTAATCAGGTTCCTCCTAGCTACAAATGCCATAGATGATCGACAGTACGGATTCCTATCTCAGAGATCCGTCAATAGCTACCAACTTCACTTCTTTGAGACCGTCACAGCAGCCTATGATGCCGGACACTCTATTGTTACAGTCTATTTGGATATCCAGAAAGCCTTTGACCAGGTCCCTCACGCATCCCTACTGAAAAAACTTAATTCTGTTGGCATCACTGGGTCCTTATTTCAGTGGTTCACCTCCTATCTATCTGATAGGTCACAGATAACACAAATAGGTGACAAACAGTCATCCCCACTACCGATCACCAGTGGAGTCATTCAGGGGAGCGTGCTAGGTCCCATCCTCTTCCTACTATATATCAACGACGTCTTCGACGCCGTATCCCATGGCAAACCCTTCCTTTTCGCGGACGATATAAAAATCACTTACACATTTCCCCCCTCTGCTAAAGATCTTGCCCTCCGCCAGGTCCAACAAGACTTAGACTCTCTGACTCGCTGGTCAAGTGCCTATAGCCTAAGCTTCTCTTCTTCCAAGTCCCATATAACTTTCTGCCGCTGCTCCGTGCCAGCTGATCTGTTCACAATTGATGGGAACCCCGTCGCTCATTCCACGGAGATCAAAGACCTTGGTCTCAGACACTCTTGCACCTTTAATTTTTCTCATCAAGTCCAGTTCCAGGTTGCCCGGGCACGTAGGTTCGGCTTTCTAATATTACGCTCCTTTCATCTTCCAGACACAAAGGTCGCAATTTTCAAGCTATGCGTGCGACCAACTGTGGACTTCTGTCCTGCTTTCTCCTCCCTCTATACCCAAAGTTGTAAGCTGGTACTCGAGAACGTCCAACGATCATTCACCAAAAAGTTATTCCCATGGACCAGCCCTCTCTCCTACCGCTCCCGCTGTATAATCTTAGGCCTTGAGCCACTATGGCTCGGACGGTGAAAGCTAAATTTAACTCTCCTACACCGTCTTTTACACCAAAAAGCTTTTATAGCAGAGGCTAGGCCAAGAGTAAAGTTATATGCGCGCTATAAAATCCGTAATTCCAGCAACCTCTCGGTGTGCCCTCAAGCGCGTACAAACCTGCGCCACTACTTCTCCCTGGTCCGCTACACTCGCATCTGTAACAGTCTCCCCGATCGGTTTCGAGGTATCACACACCACCATACGTTTTCACAGTCTGTAGATAACTTCCTTACGTGTGAAGCCGCAGCCACCCTACTCAATACCCAATTATTTCCCGATCTCCTTTATGAACGGGGTCCAGACCACCTCTGAGTTTGACGAAGGTATATTTAGTGGACGCAAAAAATAAATAAATA
>SJOL01010039.1:569527-647027 GCA_004794785.1 Opisthorchis felineus
AGGTCCCCGCAGCTGTGGAAACCGAAAAAAACGAGGACAGTGGGCATGAGGTACGACTATTTGAAAGATAAAGCCGGCTGACCTGAACTAAGACTGAAAACCATCGCTGGCCACCAGTGAACTTGGGCGGTCGAGTAAATGGCTAGGGTCACAAAAAGCAAAAATGGAGATGGAGATTGAAGAATTCGATCTGGAGACAAATGACAAGCTTTGTTTCAAATATGGTTAAATTTGTAACTGAGTAGACTCACTGGTATCACTGTTGCAGGGAAGTCAAGTGTAAAGGATAGTTATGATGAGGAGAGTACCAATGCAGAGGGTCAAACGACGCCCGTAAATGAAATTGAACTTGTGGAAGAGGCAAACTGAAATTGCGGCAGGAAACCAGGCAGGTTTAATCCGAACGATATGTTCAGCGGTTTAGAACGATGCGGTTGTGGCCAAGTGAAAAAATTGCTTGTAGCTGCTATTACAGGCTCGACTGGATGGGAGGTTGCGGTCGAGATTCTGAGGAAAATGTTTGCGGGAGTGCTATCAGACTGGGTATGGCAGTGCCATGCCATCATTATGCTGACATACTTCGGTTTCTGTGCTCCTAACAAAATCAGTCATTTTCCGTGCAGTTTGCGTTCCGTCATGCGCGTTAGCACTAATTCCCTCTCCCACGGGACGTTTAAACTCGACTCTACTCCAACAGCGAAACAAGTGAGTCTCTACAGTTTCACTGTACATCGTGATTATGAGATTCCTGCTATAATTTATTCGTATTGTTAATTCGTTGACTTCATCATCCATACTTACTATTTTCGTGACCCTGGCCACAAGTCCAACAGTCCAAGGCCGCAAGACCTCAGCGGTGATTTTAGACTTTAATTCAACTTGACCGGCCAGATCGTGGCAATTCCGCTGCCTCACCAGATCCGCAGTTCTGGCTCCTCATTTTTCGCGAGTTGAAGTTTTCTTATCAAGTGGCAGGCATGATGCTTCTTGTTTTGCCTTCTATTGTTTTTTTTTGCTCGCCACCATCAAATCTCATCCATCTCATCTTGTCTCAGCTTGCTATGTTCCCCAAAATCCCTGGAATCTGTTTCCACGCCAATGCCGTTTTAGGCGTTGTCAAGTCTACATCGGATAATGCCTACTGTTTATGGCACTGACCCTTTTCCGCGCAATCCGCAATACCACAAATGCCGCCAGTCGTGCTTTTGTTTTGACCGTAACAGTATGATCATGCCCGACGGTACGTTACCCACTAGTTGGAAATAATCATCATTATGTATTCTGGGGCACTGTCTGACCTCGATCTAAGGCTGTCTGATCTGCGTCCAGTGGAGTTTGAGGGTCTCAATAGGTTTCGGCTACTCTGCGATGATCTTCAGGACTCTGACCTTCCTGACACCATGGATGTTGCCGTGGCAAAAAGCTAGTGGGCGGACGGAAACTTGGTGCCAAATTTGCTCGTTTTGGGCAGAAAATCCTAACTTCCCTCCTTTTCTGCTTCGATGACACCTATACTCTGTAGCACAATATATAGGGTTTACTATCTCGTCAGCGTTTATCTTCAACCACTTCCACAGAGTTTGGCTACTATCTCGTCAGCGTTTATCTTCAACCACTTTCACAAATTTCGTATCCGACCTCATCAATGTTTACCTTCGACCGCACGCATGATTTGTTTAACAAATGCACACCCACTATTCAGCTCCTGTTGTGAGTACGTCACGAATAATCATTCCACGACTAACCGGACCTTATCACAAGTCAAGCAATGCAAGCGCATCCTCACACACAAAGCAAACTTATATATATACAGAGCGACGACAGCAGGACGCCGACGCAGCCGACGCGACCGACGCTCGACCTACGCTCGGCCGACGTCAGGCCGACGCTCGTCACTTCACACAACACGTTGACCGAAGTCAATTCAAAGCTACGCACGACTCACTGTGCGGGAAATGTCTGGGCTCAATATCGTTTAAGTTAAACGACAAGAAACAGGCCACACTTCCACACGCTCGTCCAAGACCCCCTTCCAATACAACTGCGTCCAGCAAACCCCAGCATCTTCCACTACGACTTATCAAACGGAGAACTCCATAAGTCCCTTTCTTTTTGCGTGTGATCCGATTGTAACACAGTGCCTCTGGTAGGCACTATACCCAACTTGCTTATTATTAGTGTTTCTCACCTTCTGACACAACTCCGAGTGAAAACAATAGCACTAAAAAAATGTAACAGCTCCGTCTTTCTCCTTATAACTTGAAACCACTCCATACTCAACCGCAGCAGCACTCTCATCAGCTGGGGGCCCCGTTTTTGGGAACCACCTATCATATCCCGTGCTTGCATTCCTAAATCGACTCTTTCGGGATCTAGAGCATCCGGTTATAGGTAAAAAGCTTCACATCTCACGCACATAACACGTTGAAAGCCGCTCTCTTTCAGTTTGCAGTGAGGCCCGTTTCAGTGTCTGTCGTATGGGTTTAGTCCGCACCTAACTCAATGTAAATGCCAAACTATCGCCACCCATCTTCATTTCCACAAGCAGGTCCAAATTATCCAAATATATCAGCAACTAAGACAGCTATTCCTAATACTATATAGCTATCTCTGATTAGGATAATCTACCTGGGGCCTGCAAACTTTACTCCATCTCATTGCCTCAGGGACAATTATCCCTCAATTCACATCCGAGTGACATACATCGCCACAATTCCACCAATTCCGTATTTGTCTTCTAGGCGGTAGATCGACCCTGACTCCATATAACCCATCTTCTAAATGCGCCTTATCTGCCCATCGACATTTGTCCCATCTGACCGGCGATTTCGGCCGCTACTAAACCTTAAGCGCCCACCAACTCTTCCCGCATCATGTCCTGACCTTCAGTAATTCCTTTCCTCGAAGATGCAAGACTGTACGGTTAACAATTCTCCTTTCAAGAGCATGCCATCCGCCCAAAAACTCTGCCTCCCAAAGCGCCTACACCCCCAGACACTCATTCAGGCAATCTGGATAGAAGCTGACAATAAGAAAGCCATTGATATCGAGTAGCACCCATATTTTGCAGCGTCTCCAACCAGAAACAGCTGGGTTCACATGGCCTCCACCCTGAAAGGCGAGTCGCAGTTATTGCTCCCAGAATTTTCGTAATCTCTTTCATACCCCCCTACTAGGTCAAGAGTTGGCCACCTATCTGCTTCCGCCACGGAAGCACGGAAACAGCACTGTCTTTGGCAAACGATGGTTTGGCATGTGCCATTCATGACCTAACAAAAGCATCTTTTGGTGCTGTACACATTCGTCAATGGAAGTCCCCGTCGCACAACCAATAACACACCATCTAATTGTCTCGTTAAGGATTTGCCGACACCAACCCACTCGACCTATGGTTCTGAGGCAAATATTAGTAAACACTTGAAGGCGTCTCAGTTCCGCTGATCGAACAGACCAAATTTTACAGCCATACTACTAAACAGCCCACACTGTAGCTCAATTCACACGTCCATTGTGATTCAGGGCTACACGCTTCAACGCCATGGGTGTCTAAAATTAGCAAACGCGCCCTCAGCCTTGCAGATTCGTGCACTGACCTCCTCTGTCACACTACAATCAGGACTAATACAACTTCCAAAGTACGTTAAAAGCTCCACAACATCGAGTGCCTCTTCCTGGGTTGTGAGTGGCTTAGTCAGCAACCGCATGCCAAGGAGCGTGACCATACAATTCTGGGTGCAAAGTGCACGCCAAAGGACGGAATGATTTTGGTGAGCTCAGACAAAAACGCCTGCACATTCTCCTTTTTGAACACGAGAACGACGTAAACCGTGTATTCTTGAACGACATGGTTTTCTTCAGCAACTAATTGAACACTACGGTCTTGAAGACCTTTCAGCGTTCGTCTCATTATCTCATCGACAACGAACTTGGATGAGGATGGAGAGACGAGGGGAGTGACAAAAGTAGAACCAAGCCAACGTAGAGTCACAGGTACTTCGATTCAGTCAGAGGCCCATGTGAGTATCAACGGGGGACCAGCCGAAATGAACAAAGGTCAAGCAGAGCGTTCGGAGCAGTTACTGCCGAAGTTTGAAGCTGGGGAAGAGGGAGAATGGGGTGAGGTCAGTAGAGTCTGATGTGTGTCGGGGTAATCAGGTAAAATGATGTCCATACATTTGAAAAATATGAAGGGGGATGACAGCAAGCTAAATGAGCCTGAAAACGGTTTCTCTGGCACATTAAGGATGTGAAGACTGGATCGACGCAAACCCCACCAGGCTGGAACCCGTCCTGCTGTCATGGAGTCAGCCCACGCTGGCCTTGTTTTGTCACGATTCACATGCCAATCCAACCTTCCCCGATAACCCCAACTGACCCATCCAAAACGTTCAGTTACTGGGTTGTCCACGGACCTAAGTACGACGTCGAGGCAACGCTACCATGACTGACCCAATCAAATGGCTTGGCAGTAGTTCAACATATCTGCCATTTCCCGCCCGAGCGTGTTGCACGCACGAAAAGTACCATCACAGTTCGATGAATTTCTGCCAAAACTCCAAAGAACTGGTCACCCTATTTTACTGTCTACTCGTGCCGCCCACAAACACTTATTCTTCTCATGACACCATCATGGCTAAGTATAATGGTGAAAATAAAACTTGCCGGTCACCCTATGCAGAGTGCAATGACTACCAAACCTGCTAACCGCGTTGGATTCCCTGGCTCTGTCTGGCGGGATGCCAACTGCAACGTTAAAAAAACATTCTTCTACATAGGCCGCGAGTGGCCGCTCCAGGTTGAGTCTGCATGGACAAGGACAACATAATTGTCGTTCATGTACTCTTCCAAAATATTTCCAAATCGAATAGAGGATAGAACTTGTGAAGAAACCAACTTCTCTGCAAAATTTTTCACCGTCTTCAAGGAGGCGTCTTGCCAAGCGAAGCTAACCACTGAAAGTGTGAATTCCGCGGCCAAAGTGGGCCTCGATTACCCTTAAAGTTTAGCAAAACTGCGACTGTCTGATGATACTTCAATTGTTCCAACATATGCCGTCAAATGCCAAGACTTCATGTGAAAATGACCTTCGTTCAAACTAAAGTTTCAGAGAAATTCGGGGTGCACGCCTAATGGTCGGCCTCGCTAACCTGCATATCCAACCGTCTGCCACGCCTCTCGTCCCTTTTCACGTCTCACTACGTCATTCTCGGATGCCCCAGCACATCTTCCGTCAAGCGGGGGATTTCGGTCACGCACGCTGTCCCGCCTAAAGTCGCATCCGAAATACGTCAGCAACACCTCAACGGCCCAGATCTGCTCCTCGGTGGACATCGGTCGTTTCCCCTGGATCTCGTCACTACCATAACAAACGATGTCACCAAGCCTTTCCCATAGACGCCTCAACAACGCCACTCTATCCAAGAGCCTAATTAGTTGCCGGAAACCTTCGGTGAAGTTAGCTGACTAATGTCTTTCTGCTGGCCGCGGAACGTACAGGCAAATGATCGAAGTCGTGGGCAATATTTACAGACGCCGGTTACTTTTTATCCCAAGTAAAGAGCGAGTCTTACGCGTAACAGGAATAATATTGAGCGCTCGCTCCCGCTCTGTTACCCTAATAAACCCATCAGCAAACCAACAGCCAAGTACTGAAATCCTCCTCAAACCCTCCTTGACTTAATGTGTGGGGCCGCAGCTAGGGTGCATTCGTACCAGGTGCCTGCTTTGCGATGACCGCTGCCCACATTTTTGGAGAAAATTAGGACCGGCCATCAGACCCCACACGTGTCAGAAAGAGACAAAAATCCTCTTCTGAGCACAGACTTACCCAAGCCTCTTTTCTGTTACACCCAACGTAAAAAGTGGCTAGACCTTTGTCCTTGTCCCCCCTGGCATGCTCCAGAAGACTGTGATCCTTTTCTGATGGTGCTACCGAAATACTAGCGGAATCGAGCTGACCTAAACGTATTACACACAACCTTCCCTCTAACTGCAAAGCCCAACGGGGCTCCTTACCTTGACTACGCAATTTCGGGCTCCCAAAACCCGGCCACTGCTAGTCAGATGTTGTCCGAACGATCCGCTGTTCCCAGGGATATCCCGTTCATGATCTCTAAGGAGGGTGTTGCTTCCGGTGTCCTTGTATAGCATAGATTTTGTGCTCATTCCCCACTCCCAAAGTTCTCACATCCCGGAAGTGGGCGGAAACCCACCTCACACATCCTACTGGAAGTGACCGTGCTACATCTAGACACCGTTCTACCATTCCTGACGACCAGTGCCTTGCAAGTGCATGGGAGAGTTAATCAATAACGGCCCTCTGGTTTCTACTTTTGAAAAATCGTATGCACTTTGCTCAACACAGTTCCTTCTGTCTCCGCTATAACTATCTCGTTTAACTCTTGTCTAATGAATGCGACTGAGTAAAAGGAGTATACACCCTGTACGTCGTTTGGCATTTGGAAAATATTCTACGGAATCTTCCACAGCAAACCAGTTTGAGGCTGGAAAACCCCGACGTCACTGACTTCCTCACTCGATGTCTTTTCTTTGCAATCCAAGAGCCCTCGGCTTTCATACCATTCACTGCATCTGTGTTCGACTTCCTGTGGAACGCTTTGGTCACGTGCGGGCCTCCTGGGTTAAACAGGAGCGAGCCGTCATGAAAACTGCTCACAGGGAAGCAAACTAGATCCTTTCATCTCTTGACTATCTGTTTTATCTGTGACAGGAATCTCGACTTCATCTCAGTCCTGGAATAGTGGCGGCTCCGTGGATGCCTTATTCATCCATCCTACGTCTTCCAGGATGAATTCATCAAATCCCACCCATCATCCGCGCCGGTCTCCACAGCCATAACCAATTTCACGGCCATTCTGTCGGGGTCCCTTTGTGTGATGGAACCCCCTGTTTACGCCAAGAATGTCCACCTCTTCAAACGAGCCTTCTTTCCGAAGCGGCGGCCTTCGGTTTTATTCCCGGATCAAGTCCGTTAAATACTTCCACTTGTGCGATACCTCTTCGTATTTTCTATACCGCCACAACCAGGCTACCACTGCGCCTGTACAGTTGATTCAGGAAATGAGACACACAAATACCCAAAAAATGCTTTATTGGTGTACCTGTGCAGCCTCGTTGCCACAACAACCGGTAATGAGTAATTTTTATCTAGAACATAATAAAAGCTCTCAGGAGCGGTAGAATCTCACCATAACATCTTCATGGACTGCACAGTTTGCCCGCCGCGGTTTACGCACCATTTGTGATAGGGTTCATACTACGTGGCTTCGGCATGATCGTGATATTTTATATTGACCTCTTAGTTCTCACCGGTTTATACGCCTGCTGTACACAGTGCTGTCGTGTTTTGTTTTTAGGCGCTGCTGTTGTGTTGCAACGGCTGCTCGTGTGCGATCGCTCAGGCCCACTAGAGCACTTGGTTCTACCCCGAGCTAGTTTTGTCTCCGGCACACGAAAGTCCCTTAAGAACTAGGTCGTGTTTTCAGACATACAGAATTACTAGTGAACACATCGACCCTTCGTACACACTGAGCTCATTTGCCTACTAAGTATGTTGTGGAATTGATCAAATTCTTTGATGGCTGACCCATGTTATCTCAACTTCCTACCACCCTCTCGAAACCAGACAAAGATTTTGCGACTTAAAACGCCAAGAACTGCTTTTTGTGTATTACAGCTGTAGTGGTATTTGAACTGCACGTGCTCTGGGGCCTATATCAGCATGGTTGCGTTACCCACAGAGCTACACACATTGTGATCATCTCTAATCAGCTGAAAAATGACTCCTTCAAACCCAGTTAGGATGAGCTGTCTCAAAAATGTTCTCATCTTGCAGTGAATGTTCCTCACTTTTCGGCTTGATCGGTACACTGGAGGATACACCAATATGCGCTTCCACGAAATTCGGTTTTTCTGCAAGCATCAGACGTGGGTCGCGCAGTCACCACAATATTTGTAACTCACCTTTCAAGAACTGCGCATCCTGTTAGATGCTACCAACACAGTTATAACATCAGCCGCCCATTGCGAGAAACGGCTGCTTCATTCAATCTCAACTACTTATCCTGAACCGGCTATTAGGGCAAGCATTGTTCGGTTCCAGTCTAAGAGCCTCTGGAGACCTACTGATGTAGACAGTGAACCTATTGAACTACTGGTACGATCCTACGGGCCTTCCGCCTCTAGCCAGGGTACAAACCTACCAAACTTACCGAACGTATTGTCGTACTGGAACCAAATCCATAATCAACAAACGCAGGCGATTGTGATTAAGTCACAGCCACTATCGACCTAATTAAGAAAGTGTCGTTGTTTTAATACACATTTTGTTTCGAGCCCGCGCGTTTGAGTGTGCGGATCTCTGAGGGTTTGTCGTTTTCATCATGACAGCATCTCCTGAGCGCGTTGAAGAGGAAATTCCGAGTACGTGGTTCCTCATTCAGGATGATAAGTTTCTTCATATCTATTTCTGCCTGAGCACTTATTTTGATTTTGGTGTATGGATGAAGGATGAGCGGATTCAAACAGGTCACGTCAATTGTTGTGAAATGTTTTTACCACATGGCGTTTTGTAGTGGCTCGTATGCAAAATCAGTCGTCAATTGCTTTCTTCGCTCATTCTGACATGGTCCTAGTTAAGTTGGCTGGCTCTGATGTAAGGTGTCCTGGATTGTCATTATCGGGCCCAACACATTGCGTGTTGGCACTTGGAAGAATAATCCTGGTCAAGATGACACGCACACTTTTGCAGAGACACTGAATCCAGCCTCATTGCGGTCATAAAAATAGGTCATTTACAGCCACAAGGCCTAATAGGCACGTGTCTTTCCCAGCTGGTCTGCCACGAATGCGATCACTGTCTCACTCAAATCCTAAATTAGCTCAAGTGACGGTTGTGTTGCAAGGATAGTGTGGAAATCAGACCTCGAAATGAAACGCAGTAAACTGATGGCTACAAAGACTCACCCGTGTCAGTTCGGACAAGGTTGAACCATGTTACATTATTAGCTCCTTGTAGAGACAATCAATGTGACAATATACTAACAGACCTTGTTGGTCTAGGTGGCTCAGCGTTCACTAAATCCAAAAAGGCGCAGATGCTCGCTCAGTGTTGTTTAAAGTTAAAGACACTTGACCCACATAGATGCACTAGTCCCAAGTAGGTCGCCAAAATGGTAACTTGCTATGTTAAAGGAGTTTCATCATTACTTGGATTGGGGGTACCTAAGCGCTCTGACTCGACTGAAACTCGTCCACAGTGTCCCTCAGATAAACATATGGCGCAAAAGTCCCCACACGTTCCAATGGAAATGATGTTCAACACATGAAAGCATTTCGCATTTCATAACTAATAAATAAAGTTTAGTTGTCCTAGAGTTTTCGTCGTTTGGGTTAGTTAAATTTAGCTGATCCAGCTGAGTGTTATCACGAGCTTTTCGGTTCCGTCGCTTCTGAATTTTGAGCAGCCACTAAGCTATTACACTAGGGGGACAGCACACACCAGTGACTGCCCACTTCCCCACCCCGACGATAAAAACAATCGTCCGTTTGTGAAGTAATATCTATGTGCGTCAGCAGGTCCTCGCACACGGAACCCACGAAACGGACCTCGGCCACTGGTGACGTTTTGGAAAACAGGACCAAGGGATAGATCACAATAGACTATACCGTGTCTGACTACACTCACATACATGTGCGAATATACCCGTTCCTTGCAGCCGCTCCCATCATAAGACGGAGCAAAAATCTCATGAAAACCTGAGCACACCGTTTAGTGCCGAGCCGCTCCACAAGCTCAGAGAAGGGTGATCTGTTCATTGCTGAATTCATCCCGGACAGGAGGACTGTCCCACTAACACCGCCAACGCCCTCGTACTCCGGTGTGTTGCTGACTAATTTGGAACCTATTTCCGTGTTTGATGGAGGTCCCATGTCGGAAAACGATTTGATGTAGGCGTGGCAAAATCGCACATGCGCGATGTGGGCAGCGTCCGCGGCAGCTCAGTCGGAGACAGTGGGTTCGAGTCTACTCCAGGGTTTCTATTTTTGTCTGCATTGTGGGTTCCATATTCAGAACAATGATGTGTTAAATCTATAACACCCATCCCGAGGTTGTGAAATAATGGCCTCCATCGATCCTTGATATCAAAAATGACTTCGGTACGAGATATTTTTAGTTAGCTAAATGACTCCCTGTCTAGGCTTGGGCAACCTGGCAGTATCTCAGCCCTCGCGCTTCCTTCGGGTGGCATGGCAGCTAGGCACCGGAAGGGTGCTGCAGCTGAACGACCAACTAAATGACTGGATGTCTTAAACAGTGTCTTGTGTGCTACCTAGCACAGGTCCTGAATGAAACGTTCCTGCATACTAGGACCTAATCGTGAGGCAGCTGAATGACGGAAGTCCATGAAGATCCAGACATGAGTGTAGCCTACTTTCATTTGTCCGTGACTTGCAAATAAGAATGCTTTTACACCATGTCGACCATTGCGTGGTGACGTCTGGCGGATCCCCTTGTTCGCTTCATCCAGCAGAGCAGATAAGCGAGAAAGATTTTCGGCTGTTGACGTCGCGTTTTCGTTATTTCCCAACTCCTGTGCTACCTAATGATCATCTTCAGCTGCAAGTACATCGGCCAGGCGTCCAGGGCAATGGCCCCTTGCGCTATTATGGCGGTAGGGTAAAAGTCGTTCAGCTGTAGCACCCATTCGGTGCCAAGCTGCCATGCCAACGGAAGGAGGCACGAGGGCTGGGATACTGCCAGGTTGCCCAAGCCTGGACAGGAACAGTCGAAATGCTGAGATTGGGTTCAAACCACGAACCTTCCGGTTCGCTTAACCACAGCCGTCTCGAGTGGTAGAGTACCAGTACTTTTCTTGATGTCAGTGATGATGTTACTACCCTACCCAAGGTGTCCTTGCACTAATTAGTGTCCTGTGGTGTCGTAGGACGTGCTTCAACGCCTCCATGGTTACCTTGTAAAGTGGTTGTGGCGAATCCGCTTGGGTGGAGCGATATGATCCACGCTCAGTATCTCCAAGAGCGCAGCACAGATGAATGCTTTTTCCCTTCATAAACCTGCACATCCATCTATTCGCGGACGGTCACAATATGGCGATCACTATAGGTGCTCGAGGGATTTGCTGCATTCCAGTCCCACTTGGGCCTGTGACTGGAATCCAACCCCGGCATCTCGACTGCTTCTGTCTAGGCTTCAGCTGTCATGCTTTATTCGGGACGTTATTGCAGTTAGTAATTACTACCAGCATATTGCCGTCGCTTAGTAATGACACTATTGACACGTGCGTAAGATGTGACCAGCTACAATACAGCCGGCCTCTGCTTTAAAGCACACTCCTCAGTACTCAGCTTTATCGCTAGCCAAAGTTAGTAATAATCGTTTAAGTGTAACACCCTTTTGGTGCCTAGCTGCCATGCCACCCGAAGGAAGCACGGGGGCTGAGATACTGCCAAGTTGCCCGAGCGTAGACTGGAGCAGTCGAGGTGCAGAGGTCGGTTTTGAACCACGGGCCTTCCGGTAAGTAATTCCGCGTCCTAATCACTGAGCTCTCTCGAGCTTGGAGACAGCTGGCTAGACTAGGTTGTGTGAAGTATCAACCGAAGAACTTGGGTGCGATGGGCTATAAGTGGTCACCAGTCTTGTGGACCAATGAAAAGGTAGGCAACCTCAATTCCGCACTACCCGTTCTTGTATCATAAACAGAAACTCGGCGTTGACATTAATACATTGCTGTCATGTAACCACCTAGAAAGTTCCTGAGTAGGAAGAAGAGAATTGGTGTCAAAGGGACCTGATACTAACCTACCTTATCTTGAGGTGCTTACATCTCCCAACACACTCGGGTAATCTAGGTAGAAACTGACAGTGCGGACGCCAATGACGTTCGCTAGTGGCCATATTTTGTCTCGAGCCCAGCGCATTGTTTGGCAAAGATCACATCATGGACGCGGATCGCAACAATAGCACTCAGTCTTTTCGTACTCTACTTGGTACTCTTCCGTCGAACAAGATCTCGCAATTTGCATGATTTTGAAGGTATTCATCATCATCATCATCAAAGACAGCAACATCAGTGTTGACACTGATGCTTCACTGCCGTACAACCATAATTTTGAAGGTATTGAGAACAACAATCTCGACAGACGACGTTCGTTGCGCTTTGCCGAGCTGACTGCTTTTCTGAAGTTACATACTCCGTAACGAAGGCCACTTTCCTGATCATCCCAACACCAATTCACTGACTTCATCCGACACTGGCTGTGGCTCTGACGACCACTTCACTCTAAAGTATCTGGAACGCGTAAAGAAGACCGACAGAGTGAACCGCCTCGGCGACGATTCATACATTCAAAAAGGGTACAGGAACATCCTGCGAAAGCCACCGGGGCGTCAGTCTAATGGCCGTAGTTTCCAAAGTGCTCTCTGGTATTATTCTATAACAGTTGATCCATAATTGGAAGTCAGGTCTGCGAGAATCAAGCTGCTTTTCGCCCTGGCCGGGGTCACATGAGTAATATCTTCCGTCTGCGATAAGTGTTGGGACTGTGCCACTCTTTCCGGTGACCAGCAATTATCGTTATTATAGATCTCATCTGCTTTTGCACCCAGTTAATCTTCAGGAAGGGGGGGGGGCAGTGTTTGGCGGTGAAGGCTGTCCCTTCCAAATTCTTGTCTTATCTTCTTGACTCCTCCCGTTTACGCGTACGTGTCTAAGGCAGACTATCTCCTGAGTTCACCACACTCAGTGTTGTTGGGCATGGATGTTTTCTGTCCCCCTTTTCTCTTTGATTTTGTAACCTATGTGCTGCTTGAGTCTTCCTTACCCGCCTCTGCACTTCGGGAATCGAAATACTCCCAGGGTGCTCGCTTACGCTGACGATATCGCCTTGCTTGGATCATACTCTCAAGCAGTGCAAACTTTTAAGTAACCTAACTAATTCTACCGCAGAGTTCAGTATGCGCTTCACACCTGTAAAGTGTTACTGCAAGATTGGCTAAGGTCAAACCAAACCCCATGTTTGCAGGAGCTCTAGATGACTCAGTGGTTACGGCATGAAGGTTCAGGGTTCTAACCCAAACCGCCGTGGTGAAACAAAAAATCAGCTGTTCAGCTGTAGCACCCTTTCGGTGCCAAACTGCCATGCCACCCGAAGGAAGCAGGAGGGCTGGGATACTGCCAGGTTGCCCAAGCCTAGACAGGGGAAGTCGAGAGGCAGAGGTCGGGTTCGAACCACGGACCTTCCGGTCAGTAAACTTGCGCTCTAACCACTGATCCATCTCGCCCCCAACAACCTTACCACCGTGCGATGTACCCTCAGAAACCCGTTGAGTTATACTCCCAGGCTTGGACAACGTGGCCATATCGTAACCTCTTTGTTTCCTTCGGACTGCATGATAGCTATCTGTCAAGGATACTACGGCTGAACGATCAGATTAAGTTATACCTAGTTTCGTCAACGCAAAACCCACGGAGTCTCCCGCCAGGTTGACCAATGGATAGAGGTCCGAAATCACGGTAACTTGGCTCCCTAGGTTTTGGTTGAAACCGACGTACAGTTTGCTACTGAGGGAAATGTTGGTGGCTCAAGTTGAGTAGGTGACCGATGTTCCGTTCGCTGCAACCAAATCGACGAACGGAATACCAGCCACAGACAGGTGACTTGTTCTTCAGAAGTAAACTTGTGACGATCCTACACCGACCGCTGCCTGACGCCAGCCTGGTCGCCTCACCCGCTGCATGTAATAGGGTGGTTAAGCGGGAAAGTACAACCGATAGTGCTCCTACGGCAGCGAGGCATCGGTGTTGAACATTGATGTCATACTGTTGATGATGATGATGATAATAATAATAATCCTTCCCATCTTTGATAGTGTCTCCTGGCCTTTTTAACTTGTCGATACCTGTTCCGCGGATCCGATCTGCGCACCGCCGCTCCCACATACTGTTCTGTGTCATTTATTCGATCTTCGTTCTCCTGGTTTTAATGCTGCATTTAATGTCCGAAATGCCCAACAAGCTGCTCTTGAGCGCACTCTGTACTCTTGCTGCATTTTTGAAACAGCACTATCGATTGCGGACTCTCCCATAGTGTTCCTTAGCTTCTTACTGGCTGGGAATGTCGTATCATCATTACTGACAGCGACATCAAGTAAGAACACTGGTGTTTCACTGACACAACCATGTCAGTTGCTTTGAATGTCATGTGCATTTATTGTGTGAAGAAAATGCGTAACCGGAGTCCGCACAGGCTTTTAGGAGTGTCAAATGGCTATCGATCCTTACCGTGGATAAATTATGACAGTGCGTTCTGTTGGGAACCTGGAACCTAGTTATCGTCGTGCATCAACCGTTTTCCACTGTTGCGGAACTTGGTGATACAGCAAAGTTGGTGGTCAGCCCAACTATAGTGGGCGTCACCCATTATTGTCGAGTTTAACCCAAGACCGCCACCCAGTTGTGTTGCTCAGGTCACCTAATTGTTCACTTATCACCGACGACCACATTAATATCTGAGCTTTTAGCACGTTGTAAAAAGTCGCCGAGTGCGTCATGAAAACTGTTTTTGAGAAATAAGCACACAGTGAACAAGCAGCGGTTAAGTCATTGGTCTCGTTCTTCCCACAGACTTTAATTATCAACGAGTATTCGTGCGATGGTCCAGCAAAATATCGAGGCTTCCATATTCAGCAGTGGCGGCTTCTGCTGTTCCATGGGCGTGCAGTCGAAAACGGAGATTTTCCACTTTTTTGTGTTTAGCAGGCAGCACATGTCGGTGCGGTGCAAACCCAGCACCCGAGTAAGAGCAACCCATTGTCCCGCTTGCTTCATAGTGTGAATGTTAGCGACCGCTAAGTGATTTCGAGATATCTGAAGCCGGTACACTGACGCATGCGTTGCTATTAAAGAAACTGCAAAGCGAATACGACCGTCCGTGTTAGCGGTGAGGTCTGTAGATGACGTACTATCAACCGGATGTTGTATAGGTGTAGGAATACGTGGATGCTGCCAGGGGGTGAATAAGGCTTTCAAACAAAACATCTAGTTCAAAAGTCAACCAACAATGCACCGTGATTCTGATGTATCAAAAACAGATTATTGTGCATTTTCTATCCTCCAACCTTCAGGACTAGCAGACCGTTCATCGAACTTCCATCCATCACACACGCCATATCCAGCATTCATTCAGGAACCTTAGCCTGAGACACACGACCCTTGAGACCCAGTGATATGTCTTTTTGATTCATCAAGTAACGCAAATTGGCCTTTGAGATTCGTGCACTGGCTTCAGTAGAAACAATTCCGTCGGAGCTGATATAACTACTGTGTGTAAAATTCTCCACAACATTTGGTGATTCTCCTTGAATTGTAAGGGGTATGTTCAGAGACTGCACGTTACGAAGCATGACTTTGCACTTTGAAGATGCGAGGCGCATGCCGAAAGATGGTATGATGGTGGTCAGTTTATTTAAAGGCTTTGTGCTTCACCTTCACCTTCAAAGATGAGGACGATGTCGTCTGCAAACTCCAGATCAACAGGGTTCTCACCGACAACGAGTTGAACACCGGAGTTTTGAAGACTTTCCGGCGTTCGTCTCATTAGTTTATCAATGATGAAAAAAATCATTCAGCTGTAGCACCCTTTCGGTGCCAAACTGCCATGCCACCAGAAGGAAGCTCGATGGCTGGGATACTGCCAGGTTGCCCAAGCCTAGACAGGGGAAGTCGAGAGGCAGAGGTCGGGTTCGAACCACGGACCTTCTGGTCAGTAAATTCGCGATCTAACCACTGAACCATCTCGCCCTTATCAATGATGAAGTTGGACAAGAACGGAGAGAGTGGACATCCTGATCAGACAACACTTCCTGTAGGGAAGCTTTTAGAGAGTTCACCATACACTCCCACGCTCGGAAATATGTGAATATAGAAACCGTATTATGTTCACAAATTTCTGCGGCATACTATGTTGGGCAACTGTGGCTAACAGTACTGACCTATCGCGGTAATCGAACGCACCCTTGAAGTCAAGGAACACCTAGATTGTGGGTCCTCTGCATATATATATGGCGTTGCTCTAACACCTGATGGAGTACAGAGTTGTAGTCGACACAGCCTCCGCCCGGTCGAAATCCCACTTGATGCTCCCGGGTCAGGGATTCGCGTGCCGCCGTAAGACGATGAAGAATCAATAACACCAGGAGCCTAGGGAGTCAAGTTGACTTTCCGTTTTCACCATATTCAGTGCCACTGTTTCTGGGGATGGGTACTGTTATCAACTCACCCCAGTTATCTGGGACAGTCTTTCTCCCGGAGTGACTCAAATTGGTTAGACAGATATTGGCTGAATAATTTACTGCGATGCTTGAAAAGAGTAGATGGAAGGTCGTCGGGACCAGGAGGACGATAACGTTTGAGTAGAGGTATACAGTCGGACACTTCCGAGGCTGAAGAGAGCTCGATATTCACAGACAAACTCCTTATTTGAAGGCCGGCATTTCGGATTGTAGTCAGTAGGCGGCCAACTGAATTGTTCGAAGTACTGTGTCCAACGGTCCTGACGGTTTCTTTTGCTGGATATGAGGGCCATTTTGGTCCCTGATAGTTATGCTCACAAGAGACTTCCGAGGACCGGTCGGACAAACCAAGTGGGGTAGTTTGCGGGTGCTTCCAGCGTTTTTCGCAACTTCCGTTTCTTTGGCCATTCCGATTCACCAAACTCTCGATTTGTGGTGACTCAGCTTCATCTGGTGTCGGATGATGCGTCAGGCTGAGTTGTGGTCGCGGTCAGGAGGAATCTGTTATCGGACCTGCAAAACCACGGTTCTATCAGAGACCTAATTTTTAAATTAGTTTGGGTGGGTTGTACCGCAGACAGAAGTTCTGGCTTTGACTAGTGCTTTGGATATATGTTCTCAATGATCGTTTACATCCGACATTGGACCAGCAGGAGGGCGTTTGAGGAGCCGGTTCTGATAGGCTTGTTTGACTTCCGGATCCACAAGCTGGTCAGTTGTTAAGCAAGGTCTGCGCTTTTATGTGGACCTGAAAAGCGCAATGAAAATCAATAATGGTATGGTCGGAGTTCGCGCAGGTATTCCAGAAGAAATCGCAGTCAGTTATCGACCCACGCCACCGGTAACCGGTCTATTTGGACTCGGAGTTGGTTGGATACCAAGTAGTCAGACAATTTCCGTTGTTCCGGACATCGGTGCCGCGAAGGAACAGTTTGTTATCAGCATACATCTGCAGCAGGCGCTCTCCGTTGTCCGTGAGTCTCATGTCCAACCCATGATGATCACCCTGTTGGGCCTCAGCAGCGCTTAGTCTGCCTAAATGAGCGTTCATGTCACCGGTGACCACAACGATTCTGAGCTTTTAGCCCGTTATAAAAGAGCACCTAGAGCGTTATAGATTCAGCAGATTCAGAGCTGAAGTCCATCGGGGTGCAAGCAGACATTATAAATGGAGAGGGTGCCTTGATGGAGTTTCCCAATATAGTACTGTGGGTCACTAAGTCAAGGTCTAGTTTTCCCATCCTTGGCTCACATTTTTATTGCTTTTCTGTGCCGGTCTGATTGGCACATTAGATTGGTTTGTCTCCCGATTTCCCTGCCTGCTCAACCATAAGTGATATCAAACCAAAACACTTGTCAATTTTTCGATGCGTAGCTCCAGTATAACTCGCAGGGACTTACTGCTCAAACACGTTTTCCATGCCCGTTTCAAGCAAGTAGAGGTGTGTCCAAACCTTCGACCTGACAGAGAGGTATGAATGAGATTACGAAAAGTATGGGTGCAGTTGGTGCGATTACCCTTCCAGGACGGGGTTCGAGTGCCCCCCCCTTATGTACACGGTTGGAGACGCTCCACATTATGGCTGCCAATTGATGCTAATGGCGTCAGTTTCTATCCAGAGTGAATGATTCTCTACAGGTGTAGGCATCTCGGAATAATTGCAGTAGGTTAGCATTAAGTCCCTTTCTCATCAACTCATATTTCCTTCACCGTAAGGCTTTCAAATAAATTGTACTTGTACGGCAGCAAAACATCAATCTTGAGCACCGATGTGCCGTTGATTTGTGCTGACTTACTACTAGATTGCTGAAGCCTAGACGGAAGTAGCCAAATGGTCAGGTGTGGATTCAAAGGGGTAGATCCTTCAGTCAGACCCCGCACCTAAACCCCTGAGTCACATTGCACTTTCAACTAGAACCCATTTTCCATTGTCGCGCTTGCTGGTGTGAGCTGCGCGAAACACACTGCAGTTTTATCGGGGCAGTATATAAGGCTACAGTGCATACTTTTTTGTGTGCAGCGGCAGTCTTATGGGATGTGCAGTGTAGTTTTTTGACCGCGCATGTCGATGAATTCTGGTTCGACGCTGTCACGTGAGAGTTTCATATTTGTTTCACACCCGTTCTTTCGTTTATTCTTTCGTCATCGCCATTGCAACCACAACCATCAACCAACCAACGATTGATGACACCAGTGACAACCATAATTTATCTAAAAAGGGAGCACGGAAGAGACCTAATATCAACTTCCTATAAGTACCCTGAGGAATATATACTTTCAAACGCCTAATCAGACAAAAACTGACAAGAAGGGTGTCGTTGGCATCGATTGGTTTCCGTGTCTAGGGGTTTTCCGGCCAAGCACGCGGACGTTCTCCTGGATGACGGACCACACCGACGGTATGTTGGTAGTATGAGGAGATTGGGAATTTTCAGTTGGCATTTTTCGTACTGTGGGTGAAGTCAGTCTACGCGAAAATCCTAGAAGCGCTGCACAGCTGTTTCATCCTTATTGGGAATCAGCAATGTACATCTCACTAATCTCCCAGGAAATCCAAACTCGCAACCTACCGGCTAGTGTTTAAAGACAAAAACGTTCGGCCACGAGCGGATCACCCGCAATGTGAGTAACTCGCGCATAAACAGGATATAGCACCGATAGTGTCCAGATTTTTCGTAATTGCTTTCGCATCTTTCTGCCAAGTAAGTGTCGGGTCCTTTGTCTGCGCCTTGGAGAACCGCACCTTATCAGGGGATTACTTTGCATGCTCAGCATATGACCAAGCCGGAACCATTTATATTGTCGGATACATCCTTCTGTTAAGGTCCCCGTCGAATGACCGAACAGTCGTCCCCTGGTTGTGTCATTGCAAGTTCGTTCACACCAACCGGTGTGAGTTTTGGTTCTGAGACAACGGGTATCAAAAACCTGAAAGCGTCTCAGTTCTGCTGCTCACAAAGGCCGTGCTTCACAACCAAATTGCAAAGCAATCCATAATGTGCACTACCTTCGAGGCTCGTTGAAATACCGTTTTGTTGCCTTAGAATCTCAAATCAACATAGGTGATGCGAGCCGTGGGGATTCTTGCGCCGATCTCTCACACCTCAGTCAGAGCCAACTAAGACACCTAGAACGCCCCAGACCTCATCGGCCCCTTGGGGTCTAAGTGACATGTCCCTCTGGTCATACCCAGAAGCATGATCTTACACAAGGCAGCCCATCCAAAACAAATGTGGCTTTTTCTCCTCGAAGAGAAAAATGGTGTCGTCTGCACATTCGTGCATCATCATCATCATCATGATGACAGAGTTAGTTCGGCTACTATTTGAACCTTTCGTCTCAGTCTTCTTACGCATTGTCACACGTCCGCAAATCTAATAGAACGCATTTTATTCACAAACTTCCGGAAAACTCTTGGTGCGTGGGCGTACTTAGGACAACACACTTGTCAACGAAGTCAGGTTCATATCAGGAATACGGGAATACCAAGGTTTTGGTTCGTTTACATTTATTTTGGAATGTAAAAATACGGTCAGCGTAACACCGTAGTCCCACTTATTCTCTAGTTAAGGCTTCATGTCCTACCATAAAATGATGAACAAGTGACTTCAAGCTGCAACTGACACCTCTGCGATTGCTTGATCCGTAGTGAGTCCCTTTTTGAAAGTGAGCGCTAATCGATTCACTCCATTTGTCTGGAGTGAGTAATTCGAAGAGACCCCCACTTGCACAGGACAAGTGGGACAGCTTCCAGACCAGGAGTTCGGTGGTGCTCCAGTGGGGATACGCAACCGTAGCCCTTCGGGGCCGAAGGGAAGGCAGATCGTTGGTTTGTCGTCTTGGGTTCCATTGCATTTTGAATAGCAGTGAGAGGCCACATGACTTGTTCGGAATTGACCTTGTAGTCCAGGCGTCCTTTACTGTGGCTGACCGACGCTCGCTGTGGCTTGAGGTTGCTTTTGTCTCTATGGGCCGTAGTTTCAGAAGTGTCAGCACACCCCCAGAGCTTTCCAACCTAGAGAGAAGGGCCACTTGGGTCCTCAACCAAAGCCATTGGCTTGACAGCTTTACCTCAATGTAGTGGTGTCTTGCAACGGGTTTCTGAGGGTACATCGCACGGTGGTAAGATTGTTGGGGGCGAGATGGCTCAGTGGTTAGAGCGCGAATTTACTGACCGGACGGTCCACGGTTCGAATCCGACCTCTGCCTTTCGACTTCCCCTGTCTAGGCTTGGGCGACCTGGCAGTATCCCAGCCCTCGTGCTTCTTTCGGGTGGCATGGTAGTTAGGCACCGAAAAAGGGTGCTACAGCTGAATGATATCTGCTTTCAAGATACAAGGCGTCGCCTGTGTGTCAAACTTCAGTAATCAGGACAATAAGACATTCCTCGGACTTCCACCAATTAGCCCGCCCGATTGTTTCCATTTTCTTTCATATGTAATCCATGGAGATCTCGTTTTTCGATGCCATTAGCGTCTCGTTTGCTGTAGATATATCAACTGAATAAACAAATATTCGAGCAAGTTGATGAGAGGCCTATACTAACACGGGGAGAGAGATAACTCAGTGGTTAGGGAGCGAATTTACCGACCGGAAGGTCTGTGGTTCGAACCCGACCTCTATATCTTGGGTTCCCCAGTCTAGGCTTGGGCAACATGACGGTATCCCCGTCCTCGTGCTTCCTTCTGGCGAAATGGCAGTTAGGCACGGAAAGGGTGCTACATCTGAACGATTTATCTTTCAATTTTATGCTAACACGCGAAAAACATCCCACCGTTGTGTGATGCGAAGGTGCTGTGTATAAATGAACTGATCTTTTGGAATTTAGATACCTTCCTCGAACTGTCTTAACGACTTCTTGCGGTCCTATGGGCTCGACGTCTGGAGACTTTCCTCTGGGTGCGAGTCTAAGGTAGCGCGTAGTTTGCCGTTTGTAATTTTTCATAATTCTCTTGACGGTTACCCAGCATCACCTTGCTCCTCTGGTACGTATCATGTTGAGATCGAGGTGATATTTCGTTAGCAATTTTTGGCCGACCAGAAAGCGTGTACAACCTGGGAAGTTTAAATGACTGAGAGGAATTGAGACTTTCTTAGGCCTATTCGTCTTTTCTGTACAGAGAATGGTTGTACCAACCATGACATTTACAAATAACAATGCTCTCATGCCACATTGGCCGTCGCGTGGTGCCATCAGCCCAGTCGCCTTACTTGCTGCATACAGCAGGGCGAGCAAGCGAAAGCATGCTACATCAATACCTATACAGAGCCGTCATCAGCGGCTTGTCGCGGCTGTTGTGTTATTTACATGAAAGCCGCCAGTTTGCTCGATCATGTGATGCGGTTTGTTTAACTTGCGTGTAGAGCGATCTGACGCACGTAGCACAAATTTCCGTGATTAGGAAGCTGAGCGCAGACATGGTCAAACCGGACCTTAATCTTTAAGGTCGCTGTTCCCTACGTTTTCGGGACCACGCGGACTGTGAGAATGCCAACTGAGCCTCGACTGATTCACATGTGGGCTGCAAATATGTTAACAGTAATAGTAGTAATCGTTCAGCCGTAACACCCATGGATTATCAAGAGACGTTATGGCGGTTAGTATTACTACTATTGCTGCCGATTAGTAACGACACTCCTGACAAGTGCGTAAGATGTGACCACACGAATGTGGCTATTCTGCCAGCTACAATAAAGCCGGCCTCTGTTTTAAAGCACACTCCTCAGTACTCAGTTTTATCGGAGACAATAATAATCGTTCAGCTGTAACACCCTTTCGGTGCCTAACTGCCATGCCACCAGAAGGAAGCACGGGAGCTGAGATACTGCCAAGTTGCCCAAGCATAGACTGTAGCAGTCAAGGCGCAGAGGTCGGGTTCGAACCACGGACCTTCCACTCAGTAGTGTCGCATCTTAACCACTGAACCATCATCATCGACAGCATGACGTCAGTGTTCAACACCGTTGCTTCGCTGCCGAACAACCATGATTTTTTTGAAAGCCTTATTGTGAAGAAAAGAATAAAGGTGGACGGGGAATGGACTTGGTGCCAGCTTACTACAATCATTCCGAGGTGCCTACACCTCCAGACACTCATTCAGGCAATCTGGATAGAAACCGACAACAAGATCACCACCGACACCGGCAGTCATATCTCACAGCGTCTCCAACCAGGCGCAGTGGGGATCACGCGGTCCCCATCCTGGAAGGCGAGTAGCACCGACAGTACCCAAGCGTTTCGTAATCTCCTTCATACTCCTCTACCAGGTCAAGGGTTGACCGCCTCTCTGCTTCCGCTGAGCTATCCCGAGCAAGTGTATTACTTCATAGGAATGATTGTGATAGCATCACTTGTAATCTACTTATGTAGCCTGTTTGTCGTTCTACTTTCAATAACCTATCCTATAACCGTAAATAATGACCAAAGTGGCTGCAAGCATTTACTATAGGCAAGTTTATGAAAAACGAAATTAGCTGACGCGGAATCAGGTGAAATTCTCTTCCTGTTTGAATCAGCGGTTCCAAGACGGTCTCATTTGGGTAGGATGATAGAAGGCTGCAATTTAGAAGACTCAGTACGCTGCTTTGCGGAACGAACGATCTGTTGATACAATGTCGGTGTAGCTAACAAGCACGTTTAAGTCACTAGCTTTAAAGGGACTAAGGCGTCCGCTTGTGCCACAGTGCATTCTTTTGGTTTTGCTTGTTTTTGGTTGCAGACATGTAAACACGGAAGGATAAACTTGTGGCTTTGAGTGGGCGACTCGTGTTCCGCCGCACAGATCTCAGACGTATACAAATGTTGTGTTCTATTTTGACCCCATCGCACCTCCAGGAGTTGTACGCTTCTATGATTAGAAACACCTTTCTGCTCCACTCCTGGTGGGATTCTTCAGGAGCATACACTTAACGAGTCCTAATGCGTATATGGTACAATCCTCCGTCCCGTGGGATTGTAGGATGTTTGCACGACAGGATTGTATCCTCGTAAAATCTTTTCCAATACGAATCATATTACATGCTTCATACACTGGTGTAATGAAATCCCCTATGTATCCGGGAGTTTTTTAGCAGGTGTCGTGAGGAATCGTTGGAATTTTTCATTTCGTTCGAAGCGAATACCCCAGATACTCATATCCGTGATTGACACCAGCGCAGTATGGTGATTGTCAGTCCTGCTATGTACGTCACCGGAAGCCAATGTTTTTCATCTACTTAAACATGGATAAGGCCCGCTGTACACTTTGAATTATCACAAAGACGTATTATATAACAACAAGGATAAGGATGACTACTGTTGTGCGTTGTCTTACGCCGTTTTTCACTTGTAAAGTATAATCCGTAACACCGTTTCCTCGCCTAGCTGCCATGCAACCCGAAGGAAACACAAGGACTGAGGTACTGCCAGGTTGCCCAAGCCTAGACAAGAGCAATCAAGATGCAGAGGTTAGGTTTGAACCGTAAACCTTCCGGTCAGTAAGCTATCTCGAGCTCACCACTACCTTAAATCGATTATTCAACTGCAAAATATCGAGGCAAATGGTGTTGTTTCCATACCCAGTGCTAGAGTATCGGATGTCAACCCAATTCAAGAAGAGAGGATATATAGGCACATCAACTGTGCTTATGAAGTGAACTCCTGAAAAAGGTAGCCCACTAACAAATCCGAGCCAGCGGATGTGCATTTCCATTGTGATCTGTCCCCTTGGATGGGGGATGCGGGTACTAAATTGGCCATTCGAGGACCCAACATTGTTTCCTCTTTTCGGTTCCGGAAGGTGCGCTTTCTCGAGGGAAGATTATGGAGGAAAGTCCTCTACCTCTAAAGTTATCCCATCAGCTGAGACACTTCCTTTGGAGAGGTTTCTTCTGTGAAAGCGTGCCGTATACGAACGTACTGGACTACAGGCTGTTGGTGCTTCGCTCCAACTCCAAAAAGAACATCATGTGTAGCGTTATTTGGATCCTTCTGTGGAAGGCCTTTATTTGAAGTACGAGCGCAGAGCAGTCACTTAAGGACACGCGTGTTCGACTTTCATATAATGTCATTACGGGGCTTTTTGGCACTATAAAGAAGTTGGACGCGCGTGTGCGAGATAGTTCAGTAGTTAAGGTGCCAACTTACGGACCGGAAGGTCCGTGGTTCGAACCCAACCCCAGCATCTCGACTGCTCTTGTCTAGGCTTGGGCAACCTGGCTGTATCCCAGCCTTCGTGCCTCCTTCCGTTGGCTTGGCAGCTAGGCACCGAAAGGGTGCTACAGATGAACGATTATGGGGCTTGTTGGTTGGCTGTATTTATGGTTGTAACGTAGTTCTGAGGCGGTACCACCGGTCTTATATGTGACTTACAATTCTAGTCCTGGGTTAGGTTACCTTTTTCCGCGCAAACGGGGCTCCAAGAAAGCGGTATGTGCTCAGTGGAGAAAACCTAATCGCGTTCTACATTGTGTCTACTCTCCACCCGTACTTTTGAAGGAGCTTCTTTGCATCAAGTTCAATCCTACCTAAACGCCTAGTTTTATACGATAAGGAAGTAAAGTATTATTGTTGACACTAGTTTGGTTACAATCCCTAATCTGTCGTTGATAGCTAATTCGGAATATGTTTGACATCCAGTCTCTAGCTGACCGTGTGACCCGAAGTACTTCTGGGTTTGGGCGCCGTCAAATATTTCAATCCAAAAAGACAACTTATTTCGGACTAATTAAAAAAATTCGATCATAGTTTTGACTTATGGCACCGTTCCCCCTTTTCTAATTATACGACTCCTTATTTTCCAGCCCATACAGAACAATCACACTTTCAAAGTGGCGAAGAAGCCCTATCCCACTTAGATGACGTTATCGAATTCGTCGTCTCCGAAGCCATCGACTATGCGGAGAAACCTCCGGAAGAAAGAACTCTGCCCAAGCTTACCCGAAAGGCGCCTCCCCCTCCCCGACCCCGGAATTCTATGGTCGTGGGCAATTTCAATCAGATGCGACCAGATATGGCAGCTAACGGCCTAAACCGAATGCCAATGTTGGGTGCGAATGCTCAGTTCCAACAAAAGCTACATAATCAGCTTCCAACTATGGTACCTTTCGGCGCAAGCCCTCAACAGCAACAACAGCTGCTTATGCAATATAATGGTCAGTATCAAACGCAACCGGCCCACTCTCAGCAACAACAGTATGCCCAAGCAGCACATTTTCAAGCACTAAACCAACAGGCTCAGTATCAGGCTGCTAACGCGGCAGCTTTGGCACAAATGCAGCAACTCCAACGACAACAATTACAAGTAAGTACAACGGCTCCTCTTTAGATTAAGAACACCCATGAGACCGTTCTCTAGTGTGGAGTTTTCTCTCGGTCGGATTCGGTCTCTGTGACCATGGATAGATTTGGAACGCCTGTTTTGTCACCCATACATCCAAAGCGGTTTTTCCGTTTTCCGGTCATTTCTGAACTTGTATAAACCTTTTGTTGACGGAACGTACTAGTTATAGGGTTGCTGTAAACCCCTCGACAGCCGACCACCTGTTTCATACTTTTTGCCGCATTCCTCATGTTTCCATTAGCCTTATGTTCCACTTTAGCCTCAATTGGACGCATTTCGCGTGATGCACTCATTTGCCCACTAATTTCTTTTAACAGTTGACTAAAACCTATTTGTATTGTTGTCCCCCTCGGAGGCGAATTGAGTGTGAACGTTGACAAATATTGAGTGGCATTGTTTATTACTTTAATGTAACTCCGGTTGATGCATTTCATCTTTGTAACATTGCTGACCGCCTTATTCAAAATGATTATAGACGAAGGCGACGAACCAAAGCATTGATGAAGCCTCTGGTCGAGTTTATTGACCAATTTCCTAAGCTGAATTGGAACTAGGTATTAGGTCACATGTAGTTCCGTAGCAGTTCTGTTGCTAGCCGTCAGCCATCCTGAACACTATGACATAGAGCGCACCGGCATTATATTTCTCTTTCCTACCGAAGTGTTGCGTTATCCCTCAATCGCATAAAGCCGCACCTGTCCAAATATGATAGCATGCCAAAGTTCTAAAGGGGCACTGATTAACGTATCTTTTAAGTAATGTTAGATAACACGATATTTCACTAGCCATGTGGTTGCCGATAATGTGATCCATAGGGTGAGGATGGTGCTGGTCAGGCTTTCACTGTAAGACTGTAAGAACTCAATCCAGCAAGCAAGTCCATCGGTGTGAATATGCTGGTGACCCACAAGGCCGATCTTATTAACGTATGTGCGTCCGAATGTCGTGCATGGCCTTATATTCATGTCTGCACCGGGACGATAGCGTATCCGAATGGCCTGCTCGTTCTGCAGGATTGAGATGCGTCATCTCTCAATACTTTTCTTGTCTACTTGGCTAGCCAGGTCTGTGTCGCTCATCAGATTCGTCAGTCTTCATTGTGGCCTACGTTGGCGCCAAATGCTTTCGCATGCTTCCCATTCGGTTACGAGAAACAGATTGTGGCGTGCCAACTATGCACTGGCATCCACCGATGGCGAGCCAGTTAGTTTTGGATTCCAGCTACCCCTATTCACAAGAGAGGTTTCCAGTGAATACATTCATTTTATAAGCAATGATTTTTCTCAGTGCTCCACCAGTGGTATTCATATTTCTGTACCATCTTTGCAGCGATGTAGTAGCTAGCTTGACGTCACAGAGGATGTTGAATTCATGGCCTTCGAAATGTTACAAAGTGCTTTATTTTGTTTTGTTCAGAACCGGTGGGTTTGGTTTTTTATGATCATCTATGGTTTCTTCGCTTCCCCGTGCCATCAGTGAATTTCGTTCTGGTTCGATAGGGACAACCATCCATATGATATGCTTATTTCACGTGATTCCTCTGTACAGTGGCCTCTGAACCAGTGTTCCTGTGGCATTTAATTATCTTATCCAACCGAAGATTACACAGCTTTTTCCTCGAGTTTATTTAGTGGCAGTTGTTATCACTCAATTGGAGCTGTTGATTCATTACATCCAGCCTACTGTGGATACAACGAAGTAGACAAGAATCAAGCCCTACTTTGATGAGAGATACTGAATTCCCCCCCTATTCAGCATCATTTCAGATATTGTCTTGGTCACCGGAAATCTCAGTTTATGAGTAGGACTTTCCAAATCATCAGAGGCATGACTTGAGGGCCTCTTTAGCTAGTACTCAAGGTGTAACGACAATAGTGATAGTCCCTCATAGCTATGTACTGATCATCAATCGTTTCCTAGTTGTACCGAGTTCAGACGTAGTAGATGCCGTTACCCAACGTCCTTCTACTGATAAACAACCATGGGGCCAGTGACGATGCTCTATTCTTGACTGTCGATCTTCCCGAAGTACTCACGTTGATTCAAATTTCGGTATAAATCTCGGACAAATTCCCCAGGCAAACCAAATAAAAACCCTGTTTCGCTGTCAAAAACCTCTGACCCATATTTTAAACAATCTAATCAAAGTAGCCTATATGATATCCTAAAAGCTCCATTTTCTGGAGACGTCGGCCGCAACTGGGATGAGATGAGCACCACCACGCGTATGGCAAGGAACTCAGCCAGTTGTGTTTCTTAGCGCCCACTAACTAGGCACTGGATCTCAGAACACTCGCTGTCAATGCCCGATTCTAGTTGTACCCTTAATGATGCTGAGCATAGTTCTGCCAGAAGGTTTGTCAGACTTCGGCCCAAACACAACCTACGTTCGGATGGGGAAACCAGGTGGAATCAGAGGGCTCTGGAACTAGAGGAAGCTGCTGTACCTGAGAATGTTCGGAAACTGTTCCATCTCATATACAGGCTGGGATCCCAAGAGCCTGATGGTTGGTGATGTTATCAAAGGTACTACCCGAAATTTAATGTGACACGAAACAGCGTCTTGATCACTGGACTGAGTATTCTCCACAATAGTTCAGTTGAGCATCTGCCTCTATACTCATGTATCGTTGGACCCTCTTAAAGGGAGCCGTGGTGTGTGAGATTAGGCCCTCAGTTTCTAAGGTGGTAATGTCTATCTTGAAGTGCTATCGGGCCGCAAGGCCAGACGAGCTCCTACCAACGTCACTCAAGGGCGGTTATCAGCCGTAATGTTTTACCTTGACTAAGTTGTTTAAAGTAATTTGGGGACGACAACGCGTTTCAGCCAGCTTAACCGGTCAGTCGTTGTACCTTTATTCAAAAAAGGTACATGAAGTGATTATTTAAACCTTGGGGATACACGCCTTACCTCAGTTGTCACGCGGCCACTACCTTCAGTAATACTTCGACTTTTGGCCTCACGACGTGAGACTCAAGCCCGAGATCTCGACCAGGTAGGGGATGTATTGATCACACCTTCACACTGCTTCACGTGTTAGAGTAGCGTCACCCCCACCGCCGACCACTAGTGGCGGTTTCCTTTTTGTTTGAAAGGGCCTTCGATCGCGGAAGTTGATTGGCTCCCCTACACATACTTGGCCAACTGGGAATGCCGTCGAACTTTGAATATTTGCTGCCTCTTTTAGGTCCATAGCTCTGGTCGCATCAGGATTTACTGTGAGCTATCCAACTAGTAGGGCTCGTCAGGATTTCTCTCCTCCTCATTTCTTTTGCGTTTTGTCGTTGACATCATCATCCAGTGCATTCTCTAAGGGACTGCGAGTCTGTATAGCAAAATCACATCTAAAGAGAGACTAGTAGACTCCGATTATGTGAATTATGTTGTCCTGTTATTTGACAAGCATGATCCACATAAATTACTCAAAGTAAAATATCAGAAGTGGTTCCTTGTCTCTACATGAGGCTTGCATCTTCAAGCTGCAGAGTCCTACTTCAGGCTTTCCCATGGAATCTTCAGAATGAGGTCTATTTATCTAAGCAGCTGCGTCGGCTGTGATTGTACTGTGGTAAATGAAGTCCGTGCACGCGTCATCCAGACACGAGCAATATTTTCCAACTTGCATTGTGTTTAGCGTCAGAAACGAATTTCATTGAGGTCTTCGTAGCTTAGCAGACACTAACTGGGTGCAGCGCATCCATGATCAGCTGGTTCGTGAGCTTGTACTGGGTAGTGAGTCGGAATCACTTGAGAAGTAGATGAAGCTTATTAGGTTAAGTTGGTTGGATCATGTACTACGTATGCCTGACCACCGTCTACCAAAGTATGCCATGTGTTGCACCCCAAACCCTTGTTGGCCAAAGCTCAGTGGAGAACAGGATATGACGCGGCAGTGCGAAACGAAAGTGGCTATCGTCAATCCGAGCGCCATGCACATGGTTGGAGACTTTACACGATAAAACTTAACCGACCCGAGCGGCACGCTTACTATCACTTCACAGTCGAAGTGTCTATCTAAAGTTCGTCTGTTGTCTGTTGGGCTTGTGTTGAGTAAAGTTAATGGATGACTCTGGGTCAGTCCCAACGATGGCTTCTCGCCCCAACGTGATACTCAAATGATTATGGAAGCTGAGTGTGCCTTGCTATTGATCGTTTTCCCTGGGAGCGATGGGTCCGACTATCCTCTTGCACTCTTAACTAAGACCTTTCCCCACGGCCTCATGGCACTTAAACACGAGGTTCGATTACTGCTGTGTTGCTATCCTTGATGGTGGCGATGATTATGCTGACGATGAGTAATTCATGTGGGATTATACTCAGGCTTGAGGCATGACTACCCTAACGTATGAGTTCAGGGTCGTGCTTGGCTGTTAGGAAACCTGGTGACTTTCATCTTAGCTGACTGCAAGTGGGTTTCTTTCCCGGGCCTCTAATGCGCGCGTTCAACTGGGATGCTGGACCAGCAGACTGACGGTTCGCTGCTTATATGAGCTGAATCCAACCCCCAACTTTTGCTTCAGTTTAATGTGTGGTAATTCCCCACCCAGCACGTGTAATACGTATACCCAAAAAGTCTGCTCAGTTCACCAACCACCAGCTGGTTTGGTATGTGAGCTGGGCGCAACCCACCATCTTTGCTTTGTTAGGGTTAAAGTGCACTTTCCACCCGGCACCTATACCGCGGGAATTTGCAGGGGCAGGTTTAATCCAGAACACCGGTTGGTCGGATGCGTCAGCTTGTTAATTTGTTTCATTTAGTGGTAAGTGCATTACGTGCCCAACCTCCGTAACACGTTTGCAGTCGAAGCCAAGGTTAGACCAGTTCGACCGAGTGAAGGCGCTAGAAAGTTATTCAGAGTAGCGATCATACCATTCAGTTGCTCGCTTGGCCAGAAGTGAACCGTTTTGAAAAGGCTCACAATGAGTGAGATCCCTCAGCAAGCAATGAAACGGGCACCTTTGAAGTGTTCTACTGTACTTTGAAGGTAGCAGTGGTGGTCGATCTATTATTTGTTTGTGCTACAGCAGTTTGTATTATAGAGCTTGCGGTCATGGGCAAGACCGAAAATTTCCAGTACCACATACTACTGTCCTAGTTAGAGCTCGAAACGTTTGGATCGGCTGAATCTCTGTGGGTGAAGCTGGCATTACATCGTTGTCAGTTCCAGAAGAACATGTAGGTCGAGTATCAAACTCCTCTTATCAACAGGCTGTAAAGTGGATTAATGTTCCACAAGATTATTCGAAATTTGAGCTGTTGGATTAGATTGGATTCGAAGTGCACGGGAACAGCCGTTCAGTGTTATAGGTTAGATCTGGCTTTTGCAGTTGATTCATTCTTCTCCCCATGATGACACTGGAAAGTCTGTGTTCCACAGTCAAAACGCCTTGGCGTGAGCTGAATGCCACTAAATGTATGGATTGGATGTTTAACCATTTTTCTTGCGATGACGATGTATGGAAGCATCCACAACAATTCCCTTCCCGACCTTATCTGAATTCAAAGAAAGACGGTTTAAGTTGAGTGGAGATGCTTTTGAGGTGCTGGCAGTTTTAATTTAAACTCAGGGCGTGCTCAAATGCCAGGCCTTTCTTAAGCGAAACACTTCATTCCCCAGTCTTTGATTAGGCACATTTATCGGTTTATCAATTAGTTGTTTTGGTCATCGGTTGCTGCAACCGATCGACCTAGTACGAAGCCGGCTGTTAGATAAGGGAGTTGTTATCGGTTCTCGTAAATATCAGTTTTCGGTACTTTGACTGAAGCTTATGAGATGACTACGTACAAATCTGGTGGAGATGAGACTACCAACCGAGTATCCTAAAGCCGTTGAGGTCGCCACTAACGTCACAAAATCGCTAAATGTGACTTTCTTGTTGCCTACATGTCTCGACACTAAGGCAAGGCGCTTTATCTTAGTCATGTCATTGCGTTATTTTTTTCAACATTTATCCTACCAGGCTTAGACAGTGTGACCCGCCGAATTCACATAGATTTAATATCTAGCTCGGTATGGTTCAGTGGTGAAGGTGCACGATTCGAACTCGGCGTGCGGCTTTTGTCGTTTCCATCCGAGTTTGGGTAATCCAGCATTATCTGAGCACCATGTTTCCTCTAGCTTGTGTGGTAGCTGTATACCGAAAGAGTGCAAGAGCAGAAAGGTTTGATCGTGGTTGGTGCCGGAGCTGATATATATCTTGTTTACTTTATAATAGCAACAACAACAACAGCAGCAGCAACAACAACAACAACAACAACAAAATGCGGCTACTACCCGACATCTGCTCTATCCTACTGGAACCTCGCCTCCAATCAGCCCTGCCATAGCGAACTGTGCTGCTGGGGTTCAGCAGCAACAACAAGCTCTCGCATCAGCACAACAGCAACTTCAGCTCTATGCTGCGGCACATCAGTTACCTGGTAAGTTAGAGGAAGCTGCATCGCTTTTCCGAAGCTTCTATATTTTCTGCTGACAGTTTTGGCAGTCTGTCTATTGAACCGGTCTATTTACTGTCGCAGTGACAAAACCATACCAAAATGTTCACTTTAGTGCCACCTGTTACCTCTAGCGTTATGTTGCTATTGTGTAGTTTACGTAGTTACCTGAAGTTGCTTGGATGTACATGGGAGTGATTCCCTCAGTCTCTGAATGACGTATTAATACCATTCTATCAATGAATTTATTCTTAGTTTGCTAAAAATACGTCTCCGTCCAAACCCTTGGAATTTTAAGTGAGTGGCATTCAAAAGTTCTCTTGTGTTGTTCCCTCCATTCATCCTTTGTGTTCGATTGCTAATAGGGTCATCTTCTTCTTCGTCCAGGTATGATGCAGACATTCCCTCCTACACAAGGGCAGCACCAAGCGATGCCCCAGTTGCAAGTACAACCGCAGCAGCCACAACAACAACAACAACAACAGTCCGCCCAAGCACAAGTTTGTAACACTCGGGCATGGACGAACGCTTCAGCGGAACAATTACAAGCCCAACATCAACGACAGTTAGCCGCTGCAGCAGCTGCAGCTTTCAGTCCCAATGCAACAGCTGTTCACCAACAACAACAGCAGCAATATATGCAACACCAACAGCAACAAGCCTCTCCCCAACAGCAGCAGCAACAGCAGGTTCAACAACGGTCTGCCAATGACTTTTCTGCCTATGCATACCCACAACAGCAATAAAACATCTCACTCCAGGCGGCAATCTGTAAAGCTCCTTTCCCCCAGGAACCCCCCCTGCGTATGACGAGCATTGGTGCTTAGCCTACTACTTCAGGCAGTTGTGGTGTTTTGTATACCATTTCCACTTCTGTCAACGTTCATTTAATCCCCATAAGTAGCAGACAGTTTGTGTGTAAAGCGTCGACCATCGTTGTCAATACTATTTCCCACCCTCTGTTATACTGAGCACTGATCTGGGTGCCCTGAACCTCCTGTTTCTGTAGCTGATCTGATCACTGCTGCACGTAACATCGCGTAATGAATAAATTGCGCGTGTGTCATTCCTATCGTATCCACCCTTTGTGACCTCATACCTGACCACAAATGGGAATTCGTGCACACATGCAGAACTGTTCTCCTCACTGACCGACATGTGTCGTATTCCCTTTTCTCAGCCGGCCCTTTTTGCTCATCATTGTGTACAATTTTCAATTTCTGTGCCTTTTGCATTTTTTCTCCAATAGTCAGCTGTTACCACTTGATGGTGTTCACTGATATAGGGAGTGTTGTATAGTAATTTTTGTTTGTTTTTATTTCCTCGCGCGTTTTTTCTTAGAATGCGATCGGCCCACACAATTGCATTTACTACTCAATCAAATCCTCATTCTGGTTGAACATAATTTTTAAGCATATTTCCGTGGGTCTGAAGTCCATTGTCCTCAGTTGACCATGGGTCGGTAATTCGATACTGCAAACAGACTGGTTGTCTGCAGAATCAGTTTTGTACTTTACCGTCTTTTTGTTCCCCTTCCATTCTCACTGGGATTATCGACTTGGTGATTACTACCACTTCTACCCCTTCTCAGGGCTTTGTAAAGTTGTCGGCATTCCATGCATACGAGGCGTTCACGTCTTCGTTACCGCCACTACCTTCATAAAACCTTTATTACCAGTTTGTTTCTCTACTCTTTGCACGCAAGCTGCCTTTTATCTTCTGCAGGCGGTTGTTCATCATACACCCCACTGTTTATATCCAACCGACTAGTAGTCGCTGTCATGTTTTACGCCTTCTGATTGTATTGGTCTCGAACTAATCTTGTCCTCGCCGCTCAGTTTCCTTCGCTAATCATGGCGCCTAGCTGTCCAGCGTGGACGGACTACTCTGTCCTCCAATTAGCCCTTTGAAGCATGGTTGGGGTGCAGAGATTTCATCCTGGTAATCTTTTAAGGAGCACACCTACAGAGAAGACGTCCATGATTTCTCTTGTTCTTCGCTTCAGACTTGCTTTTTTGTTTGTTTCTGTTTTTGTATCGACCCCACCGTCCCCCTCCGCAATCTGAATTGAGAGTTTCCATTGAGAAACCGTTCCAGATTATTTCTGCTTTCATTCGGCCTGCTATTTTTGACACCGACATCCCATCCCATCCGATCGCCAACGGCAGTTTTCCTCTTTCGAGTACTTACTACTGTCACCGACACATTACTATTACTCTCACTCATACTACCACTGTTATTAGTACGAACATCATTATTCTTCCGCCACCGCCTGATCATCTCTTGCAGCTAATACTCTACCAACCACTAAGACTAATGTGCGTTTTTATTTCACTCCTCGTCGGATGCAATGTATTTTACGGCCGTCCATTGTATTTTACTCTTCCCATCTTTGTGTATTTTTGTGTGAACACTAAGACAGTGTTTAAACGATGTTCGTTTTTTTTTTGCGGGAAGTCGCGAAAGGTTATCGAGAGTGTTGCCCTGAGAGGTCGCATTACTTGTTTGGCGGCTATTGTGAGTTCTGAAGGTGTGATCACATACCAAATGTTTTCGCCTGAAAGTTCTTGTCCATTAGTATGCTCTTATGGAAGGCAAACGTATGGGTTTGACACAGAACAAAACCCAGTGTCCTAAACAACAGTTGACCGAGATTGCTGTAGACGGCCGACCGTAGGTCTTTCTTTTCGTTGGATAATATCACCTGATCCCCCTCAGGATGCATCGTCTATTTTATCGGTGGCGTTTATTATTCCCTGTACCCTTTCGGTCGGGGCTTCCGTCGTGTTCCCGTTACCTGAGCACTCCTAAATTTATTCAAGCTGGTTTACCGCGATGTTCGTTTTAGTGAACGAACCCCATGTATAGGAGTCCAGGTTGATGTTGGCTGAGAATGGTGTTTGGTTGAACTCAAAACTAGTGGGACCCAGCTTTGACATTTCAGCCACTGCTGCTTATCAGGTAAGCTTTCCCCTTGCTTAGCATATGAGTTTTAGACCTGATGTGCGTGAAAAAGGCCATGGTATTCTCATATTTGTGTGCATATCCGAGTTAGCCCAATCTACCATTGTAAGGATGAGTCCCTTCTAGTGTGACTGAATTTCGAGGTAGTTAGACAGTGTGAGTATCATATGTTTTTAGCCGCGTTGCAGCAACACCATCTTCTCTGTAGTCCTGTTCTTCGATAAGATCTAATTCTGATCCGGCTATCTTCAAGCTGACTTGTTTTGACGTACAGTGTAAGCTGGCTGCAGTTAGCTAACACTCAGTCCTATTGTCATTTTGGGAGACGTCTTAATGACAGGTCTTCCACGATGTTGTTTGTCTCCGGACAGTGGATTATGGTCACACAGAGCAGTTCAGAGTAGCGTTTTCGAGAACTCGCTGATTAGTGAAATTCGTTCAAGTATATGATTCAAAATGCCAACTTAGACACACTGGTATGACACCGAGTGGGCCTGCATAGTAGTGGTATGCACAAACAAGTGATTTATCCTGTGAGAACCGGTTATGGGCCACTGAAGAACCCAATTGTGTGTAATCTAATATAACGGTGAATGCAATTATAACCACTAGAACATTGATAAAGGTCGTGTTCTTGTGTATGGCTTGTTCCTATGTCCCAACATCATTTGTCTCCATTCCCACTTGATATGCTCAGGATGGTGCGAATGAACAGTAGGGCGAACTATGACGTTGCAACGGGATTGATCGAAATTCCGATCTGCTTGGTTGCTGTCCACTTTCCAAGATGAGGTCCACGTCATCTCCCCTGCAAGATATGGATGGGCATTAACTGATGCCAGTGACATCCGTGCTGTCAGTGTATATTGAGATTGACTGAGTGCTTGAATATGTAGGCACTTCAGGTACTCGTGGTAGGCTCCTTATCTTCGTTATCTAAGTAAATTGACATGTTTGTACGACAGTTAAGCACCACTGTATTCACATGTGTTGTTCTCAATGCTGATGAGGATAATACTACGTTCCAACAAACAGTACCGTGTATGAACCCCAGTTTAGTCTATTGTTCGAATCATTTCGGATAAAGCCTGCTGTTGTTGCGGGATACTACGGTGACTTCTATTGATATTGATGTCTAACAATCGACTTGTAAATCTAGGTTAACGGCAAGGGGGGTGAGCATTGTGGCATGACCTCGGAGGATAAATCGGCTGTCGGACATCAGAAAATATCTGTTTTTCGTCTTCCTGGGAGGGTTGCAATTTTTTTAAAAAAAACTGCTCCAAACAAGCGCTCCCTCTCTGGGCAGGAAGAATATTCAATCCAATTTCACCGGCTTTCAGTTTACTGATCTGTTTCTAGATTACATCGAATTTAACTCTTCCGGTCACTCAGTTCATAAGTGCCCCTTATTACCCTTAGCCATGTCTTGGGGCGCTGCAGACCTTTTGCATATAAGCAAATTGCATGAAACTGCCTGAGAGTGGTACACAATGCTTGTCCTACTAGGCACACTAACTCCTCTACACCGTTCACCTTACGACTCTTTCACACAGACTTACGGATCCGCCACACACTCCTATGAACTACAGATTAAAATGAAGTTCTTGTGAAGCGCCTGGTACATTTCAATCAGGTCACTTGACAGTAATGGTATTGAGTAATTTGCCGTTCGTGCTCGATGCCGCGACACTACTTTCCGCCACCTCGCAATTCCTGCGCTACGACGGTAAAATCTTGCTTGTTGTGGCCACATCAGTATACGTTCTCGGGAAAAAAAATTAGTGTCCATGAGGTTACACGAAACGCGTAATGGGCCTCGGTAAGACTATCCGATCCAAACCATTAACGAAATCGTTGTGTGCTCTGAACAGGTCCCTAGAATTCGCTCTCAGTGGATTCCAGTATTCTTGTGGTTCCCTTATTGGGTTAAAATAGTTGATTTACTGTGCGGTATCTCACCGTCTAATGCAGTTTCGGCGTCTACAGAGGGGCAAGCACGTCCAGCTCAGAATAACGAGTTGATCAGCTTATTGTTGTGCCCTGCGCAGCAACTGAAGACCACAGGGATATCTGGAACGTGCGCATGGGCTTCGAACGGCTCAACTGCAGTAGGTGATCCTAAATGTTATATTATCAGCACTGAACTCGGGCTCAACTGGGCATGTATGCTGTAAGACTTGATTCAGGGTGTAACTGTCGGAAATCCTATTATCTTGCTCTTGTTTGCTGCCTGTCCGTTCAGAATACTTTCGTGAAGAATTAATGCTGAATTCTATCACTAGTCTACATTGTGGGATGCTCCTGTACATGTTTTCAGGTTCATCCCTATTCCAGTATGTGTTCGCGTTTGTTGGATACATATCTTCATTAATACCAGTCTTCTGATAGGTTCCTCCACATACTTTCAAGTGTTCAGTTAACCTCCCAGTTTAGTTGGCTGTCCGGTAGTGCGAAATCACCTAGCAGCCACCTTGATCGCTTGGTTGAATGCATCTGGATACTAAGTTGACTGTTCATGCTTATATTCATTGTTTTTCCCAATGAAGGACAAACAGAGTTGAATATATACTAGTTAAGTAAGGTATCAAGGGTTCCAACACGAGATATCTTGTGCGGGTTGCGTTGTAATGCATAGCGGCTCTGCATTAAGACAGCGTTGACAGGGTATGCTATCCTGGTTCAAACAATCTGTTCAAATTACGAGAACTTGCGGTTGGTTCAGATAATCCATGGAAGCAACCAACTAGTCGTGCAATTCGAAGACCCAGTGTCACGTCGGGGGCCGAACAGAATAGTGCATGAATGGTGTAATATTTCAAGACGGGACTGTGCGTATATCTCTTCATTGTATCGCCTTCGGTCCCGTATCCGACTGCACTATACCGTGTACTGTGTAATTCAAATTGTTCGTTGAGCCTAAAAGGCCGAAGTAAACATTAGCACGTGGAACTACTCGCCACAATCACGTGACTGGACCAGCATTAGCATACAGCCACGTGGTCGTGGCCTCTGGATATGGTGTGTTTAAGTTAACAATGAAAACTACAAGGAATAACGGGCTGGGTATCATTTAGTCAATGAATAGATCCATGTGTCTATTAAAATGCATCAAATTCTCGATGGGCGCGCGTGGGCGAACACTGAACTACATATGGTAAGGAGAGTTTCAGTCACCCATTCGATCCGACCTTTTGCGTGAGTTCTACCTGCATACTCCCACGAACAATAACATCCTTGGAACACATGCCAATATCGATTGATGCAGACTAAAGGAAACATTTTGGGTGGAAATAAAACACTCAAACTCCATTACGGGCGTGTATTCTACCCGCTGAACTATCATATGGGCTTGGACTCCACATTGATCTGCCATACATCCATACAGCCGAAGAATCACAAGTGAACCCCTCGCTTGACTTGCATAATGCGCTAGACTTTTATGTCGTCTAGATAGCCGGTGAGTATTGGTTTGTTCTGATGCAGAAGGGGCGGGGCGTCGGAAACTGTTAGATGGAGAACGGCGCGCACAATGCATCTGAGGAAGCACACTAGGGGCAGGAATGGAACCGGTATTTATGATCCCCCCTTCTTATCCCTTCTACAACTGAGTGAAAGCTGAAGGGTCTGAGCGCAGCACGTCTTTCGTGTAAAAATTTGTGGTTCCGCTGGCCAAAGTAAAGCAGAAAGAGTGAGTCGTCAGTTGTTGGGCCGGTTGCTGTTGTTTTTTGTGTGCTAAACTTACCAATTGACTTGCAAACGTCTGATCAACAGTTGAGGACACTTCACCACTGCGCAGTTGGGTGAGCCAATTAATCAAACAACAGTAACAAATAAGTAAACGCGATTACGGACGTAAAAACTGGTATGTTCCGGTAGGCAGGCTTGCGAATACTTCCCAATGGGACTCGCCTCTGAAATGAGACCATTCTTCAGAAGGTTCCGTAACTCCTCACATCAGCCATGAACTAATGTACTGTTCTGAACGAAAGTTTCCAGAGGAGGCTAAGTACTCCCTTTTCCCATGGAAACCTCTCTTCAAGAGGGATCACTGATTGGAGGGTGGTATCGTGGCTGCTAATTATCAGACTAAGTCTTATGTCTGTGCCAAGCAGAAGTTCCTGTCTCAGCTCCTATTACAACTAAAAGCCTGTGGATTGGCTGAAACTGGTCTCTTCCTGCCAACGATGACGCCCCAGTTTCTTCCTATTCCAGATCAGCAACAGCATTACGTTAGCCGGATTAAGTCAGAGTCCGGAGAAGCGCTAGGTTGTCAAACAAAGATAAGTGGAATCAATTCAGCCGGTGCTGACTGAAGCTACGTGCAGCATGTTGCATCCAAGTACTTACTCACATTGTAACTTACAAAGCTATGTTCTGATGTATACACTTTCTGATCAGTTACAACGGAGCGCGTCCGTATGTGACACTGCCACCTGTCTCTAACTATCCTTCTTGTAACCAATCTCTCTTTGTTACAACCAGCCAGTAAAGTAGAAACCGTCACCGATTTGATATATGGCCGGCATGCAATACATCTTTTACTGATTGAACAACAGATGTTGAATGCCATTCGTAGCGCAGTCTGTGATTTGCTCTTTGACAATATATGACTGATAAAAAATGAAAACTTGGAAAGACTTACGTAGGACCATACAGCCCGACATCGACACGAACAGTAAAGCGCATCTGTGAATGACAATGGAATTCCTGCTTAGTACATCTAAACACAACTGAGCCAGGTCGGATTAAGGAACACGGTAATTCGGAGTAACTTAGGTATAGGACAACACCAAACGACCTTATCCATTATTGCAGCTGCGTTGTTCTGTAGAGAAGAAAAAATCTTGTTTATTCCAATCCTCTGATTGATACCCAACTCAGAATTTCGCCACGTTTCTATGCTCTGCTTCATGTAATACACTTTCACATGTGTAAAATGATTCCCCTAGGACTAGTCACTCCCCTCGAACGGTCACAGTAGCGTTCCCGGTTAGCCACAATTGATTGTAAAAGCAATGACAGACCAGAATGCCTCTGCTCATGGTCCTTCCTTCAAGTGGATCACTGTATTGGGTATGCGTTGGCACAGTAACACAGTACTTTAGTTGCACCCCAGTCAATACAAGTTAGGCCACTCCAGCTTCTTTAATCAGAATGACTATGGACATCACTAACAAATAATACGATGGGGAGCTGAAAAGTTCTCGGTTTCCCACTGGTTTTCGGTCTTGTAGAGCCTGACTGACGCCCTTGTACCGATTGTTATTTAGTTTCACGATCATAGTAATGTAACCGTGTTCCCTCAACTGTAGGCGGTCGTTCCAGAGTGTTGACACTACCTCTCTGGGAATGCTGCCAAATCGATTTGGAAGTGTTCACTCGATGCCTTTTCTCACCAGCATTAATCTATTTTGGCACTCACTTGGCTGACAGCTTTTGCATATTCAAATGGTCGTGGATTATGAACCCAACACGTTCCGCGGATATCTCAAGTTTCCCTGCAATCTATTTTGTTAATATTTGATTACCTGCTGGAATCATTTCATGGATCTGGTCAACCCTTTCCGGAGTTGACACTATCTAAGGTCCTACTGTATAAATCTCCTCGCTGAAAGTTTGCACACCACCTTTTATCAAATGAACATGGTTGACACTTGTCACACAGTGGTAGAATCATGCATTCTTGAATTTCTCTGGCTAATTTATTCTGCTCGTTGTTCCAGACCGGAAAATCCCATATCGTTAACTCTATGACCTAAAATGAATGGAAAATAGTGTTTTGATTTTGCGTCTTGGCATGTGAGGTTATAAATGCGCACTCTTGAGCTACGGTTGCCACATAATTTGCGGACTCCAATAACTAAGTTAGGATGAGAACTTTTCAACACCCCTCGTACACAATAGCTAAAAACGCACAAACGATACGCGCCTATCTCACATTTCTAACTGAGTAAGTTTCGTCCAAATTATGTGAACCGTACGGTTTACCTGAGACCGCCTTTCGCTACGCTCCTTTCCGGACGCACAGCACTAGCAAACGTCCGACACAACAGTAAAGACATGCATGAGTTGACAGCTGTTGCGCAATTATCTGCGTACGCACATGATCTTGGTCCGCAATGTTTGTTTCTGAATGCAAAAAAAAGTTTTTAAAATATTCGTTCGTTTTGGTAAAACTATTTAGAAGCACTCATTCAGGATTTGCACAAACATGGATATTGATGACTGTGTGCACATCGCAAGCTGCCACGCATTTGTGTACGACTCCAGACTAACTGATTCGTGTCTCAACACGAGTAAGCAGGAGCCAGACACTAGCCCAGGCCAGAATTAGTCAACAAGCGGGAAAAATCAATAACAGACGGGTAGTGATTGGCAGCAAGACAAGAGTGGGTCACGTGTACGGACGCTTTGGCGTACTGGTTGTGTCTGAAGCCAAACGCGACACATTAGATGAGACACAAAACCAGGGTGGTGAGCGCATATTTTGTAACAGTAGCGTTTGTGCCCACAATTTTGTGTATTTTGTGGAGAACGGGTTAACTTTATCCTGCACTGCAACGCTGAACCACATACCCAAGTGTCTCGAGAAATTAACGGCACAAATGTGTTCTGTTGCCCGATAATTTCACTGGAACTTATATGATATCAAAGCAACGTGATCCCCGGATCAGTTCCAACAATGGGGTAAGAACAACACTTTGGGGGGGGGGGGTGTAAATTCATTCCGTACAATATCATTTGCGGCAATAAGTGTAAAACGGAATAAAATGAAACATGTTACAGGGCTAACGGCATCGTTTATGTGGAACTAAAACGCAATGTAACTAGTCAATAAAACCATGTAAGTCCTGAACTAACACATAAGTCTTTCTGCTCAAAGATTACGGGCTTGAACCGACTACTCACCATTAGCTCAAGGAACTTTAGTTTATGTGGCCAGATGCCTCGTCCAAAGGCCTTAAACGAAGAGCAAGGTTCAACTCTGTGCCTCCAGTAGGTGTTTGGTGATCGATGAATTGGCATGAGGTCACTTCAGCAGTCTTCAGTCAGTTGTACCGATGCATGTATCGCCGTAACTGCAGCTGGATCGGTGAACTCAATGACTAGTTGGTAAAATTGACACCGGCGTTGTGATCGGCAGAATTGCCATAGCCCTCGTATTCGCCTTAAAGTTCAGTTGTACTTCCGTAAACGTCCGGCGCAGGACCCCGTTTAAAATTCAGGTTGACTAGAGGCATGGTCACTGGTTTTGGGGATCTCCGGGCTTTTCGGCACCGCCATTTGTGCTTCCACTTTACCGCATATCCTGAAATGCCTTTTAAATAAAACGGTCAGGACAGTTGTTCGGCCACTTTTGGGCAATTCAGTCTCCTCAGCGAGT
Source organism: Opisthorchis felineus (assembly GCA_004794785.1). Classification (NCBI taxonomy): domain Eukaryota; kingdom Metazoa; phylum Platyhelminthes; class Trematoda; order Opisthorchiida; family Opisthorchiidae; genus Opisthorchis; species Opisthorchis felineus. The sequence continues at coordinate 611,970 of SJOL01010039.1, forward strand.
CCATCCGGAGTGCTCTATGGAATAAGGTCCGGACGAAGGCACATTCATGTTATACGGGACAGAAGCTTGTGAAGTTTATGTGCTGTTCAGTCCAGGTAAGCTTTCTGTGGACGGAGCGAGATATGATACCATCAGAATTCCAAGACGTTCAAAAAGGAAAATATCCTCCACTTCAAACCCACAAGTATAAGCAATGTTATGGTAGAGTTCGTTAAAAACTGGGAGCAGCTTTTCAACCTTCCTCCAGTTTTTTGTCACGAGTAAAATTTCATCTAAATATCATCTATACGTTGGTCGTCGTTGACTGTTACCTTCTGACGATTACTCGGGTTTCGCCATAGAAACGCCTATCAAGGTCGATCCCAAAGCACTCCCAGTGGCTACACCTTCAATTTGCTTATATGTGGTGTTTTGGAAACAAAATTTGATATTCTTGGTACACCATAAAATGAATTTTTAAGAATAGGATAGATTAACCAGACATGCGTGACCCCCCTAGGGAATAACCTTAAGTGTTCACCGTTTCTGCAAGAGGGAAATTAGTAAGAAGTGAAAGCTTGATGGTCTGAAAGATGTCAGTGCGCCGGAGACTGGGAGAAAGTTTGTAGGCGTTTTCAAGGACTACCTTGTACGTTTGAGGATATCCAGCAGCCATTTAGCTAACTGATGATAAGTTGGACCGTTGCTAGCTAAAATGGAACGAATATGTAAATGAGATTTATGGGATTTTGAAAGAACACAAAGCTGAGGCTTATGGCAGCCTACAGATTTATTCCGTTGTATACGCATTATGACAGACGATATTTTACGAAATGAACAATATTGCTTTTAACTCCATTGTTGATTGTTTTCTCCTCGGCAGACAGTTTAAATAGTTGACGGGCTTTTGTTCGATGGTCCTTCTGGAAATTTCCTTTCTTGGCTCCTCTCAATAATCACATTCATAACCTCATGCAACGTGTACGGTGATATATTCGACTGCAAACTCCTCAAGGTAGTGAAAAAGTGCGTCGCTTCCTACTTTCTTCGTTTTAAGAGACAAGATGTCTCCCATGAATGATTCAGATAATAACAATAACAATAATAATGATAATGACAATAATCTAATTACCTGATACAAGTTAACTAGTACAAAGCTCGGCAGTCCAACGGAGGCAATTTGAAGTTGCCGACTGAGGTTTATTGGCAGCACGCATTACAGTTAAAATACCCGAAAAGCACAGCTGTGTACAGCTGTTGGACAAGCAGGACTGAGCATACGTTTATATATACCCACGTATTTCTTCGTGTTTCTGACCAATACTAGTCAACACAATATTCCCGTCTCTTTTGCGAGCACAGATTTGAATGCAACGAATGCACAAAGTCATCAGGCACAACCAAGAATCAGTATGTCAACATTTCGACCAACCGGAAGATCGTCGCTGTCGGTCATAGTTTGGAGAAAATTGCTGTAGCTTAGTTAACAATCGGCAAAAACGCAGTGAACCACTTCCATTTGGCAAGATTATGTTTTACGAGAGCTTGGGAGCACCCGGAGCATGAATCTGCGGCACTCAGTAGCCTAGAAGCACATCCTTCTAACAGCTTCCTCACACATGGGGTGATCTGGCACACAATGGAACTTCATTCCTCAACATTAAATGTAATTTTGCCTCAGCGTTACCCTAACTTCAGGTAAGCAATGTTAGACAGTTACATAAACAGAAACCACTACGCGTTTCGTCCTGACTGACTCCCTTCAAATGGATGCACATGGACCAACCATGCTCTGCCTCGACCAATAAGATAATGTGGAAATTTATCCCAGTTCCATTGGGAAAGGAACTGCTTTCGAAACAAACAAACTTCTGCGTGTGGTCGTTAGTGATACATGATAACCAACCCTAACTTACCGACAAACAAGTGCCCCCAAAACTAGGCACCATACATCTATCGCAATAGCAGTTAACACCGATTTTCTGTAAAAGACTTGATTGCGGAGCAGAAATAATCCCACAGCTGGAATATCGACAGGAATGCATCTGAGTGCCACCTATGCAATGCACATTTTGTCGAGCAGCCCCAGAACTAGGCGCTCCTTCGAGTCAAGTTTGGATATCTCGACCACACCATTCAGTATCCACAGATGTAATATATTTAACATCCGCGGCTGTTTGAATAACCCACAAGGCTGGGTAAGGAAAATAATTATCACCAAGTGAAGCAGTCTGTCAACCAGCTGGTTACTCTGTGCCATTATGGCTAAATGTTCTCCCAGACATGCACAACTTCCCTCAACCGGAGTGAGGGAGTACTCCCAAGCGGATGGATTATACTAAACTCGGTCTGCAGGTTAAGTCTATCGCAATACTGCAAGCTAAACAAGGCCATTCATGATATTTAGTCGTCCAGCTGAGCAGGCGGACTGAATCGATAGTCGGTATAAAAACCACCGTATTGAACCTGCCTGGTAAATTCCGTTCCCCGGATAAGCAATCACGGACCAGCTGACAGTCTCCTCACCATTAGCATATGCGTGTTGTGCTGTGACAGATGCTTACAGTTTTGCTTGGATGGTTGCTGAGGTGATGGGCTAATCGTCCACTTAATTACAATCAGACGATGTAACTACCACAATAATCAGCAAGTATTTGTTTCAGGAGACACTGCATATTACCATGTACTGGGAGGGGAACTGCGATGTGTTCAGTATTCATAGCTGAGAGATAATGCAATCGCCAGTAGTTTATTGTATGGGTTATCATGTGCGTTTTTCCCATAGTTCCAAAGATGCTTACTCAGTTACTGGGTGTTCGCCCTCGCATTTTGTTGTTTCTACAAATTGGTTGCCTCTCAATGTGTTTTCGCCCATTGGTCATTGTGTTGGAGACGCAAAACTTACGCATTTGCCACTTTGTTATTTCTCCTGGTCTCCAAGTACACTGCACATGGTGTGCTCCAAAGTATTTTTTTCTGCAGTCCAACTGTCCCCGTTTTTCCCAGGATCACTGTTCGCCGAAGGACAGGTCAGCGTCTGAGGGCTGAAATGTGCATGGACATAGTCGTATCAACAACTTATTTATTTTTGTGCCATTCTGTAAAACCCTACCGCCTCTTTGCACCTTCTGAGACGTTAAAGCGGCTGTACATGAGTGGAATCAAGATCATCATCGTGCGACCCGAGGGAAAATGCAATGAAGTGCTGAGTCAGATACATGCTACTGATAAATCCGCCAGTAGGTAGATATACACCACGATTCACCAGTAAAGCTGACCTGCACTGCAATCAATTTGACAGATGGCACCTTACACATATCTAACTGACATAATTCTTTTTCACTTACCAGGCCTGAACCGAGTGGCTGAGTGGTGCAGGTGCCCGAAATAAGTTCTTGCCGCAATTCTCAATCCACAGGAAGCACGCTGTCGGATCTTGGCTTTCACTAATATGTTAGCCACTATGTATGACAACCTGTCCCTGAGATGGATAGTCATTTGTGGGCTGTGAAACGTCTCTACATGACGTCTAATGTAAGCCCCCTGTGATGAACCCAGTTGCCTTATCTTCTTTGTGTAGCTTCGTTCTAACTATAGTGGATTGCCTTAGTGTCGAGTTGCCACTATGTTTTTCCGAATGAATATTTTAACCACTTACCGAGCATACTTTTTTGGTATCATCACAGAGACAACATATAAGATTTCGCTTTTGTTTAACCGTAGTCAGAGCTTGATAGTTTGTATATGTCCTGCTCACGTAAATATGTATTAGACCAAATTTGAATGAGAAATCTACCCAGTTCTCCAATTATATCAGCGCTTAACTTCCTGTATGGCCTTAGACACAGTATATCAGGACACAATATATCAGAATCGTCTATATAGTATCAACTACAGCAAACTCGTTTCATCTATAAAAAGAGATACAGTGAAGAACTGAATGAAGCTTCCGTATGCAGATTTGCTTCGGGATTGCCAAGCTACAGATTTAGATGAAACATTTACTTGAAAATTTCCGAGGATGAGTGAGTGGTTGATAAAGATAAAATCGACGCTTTCATGCAATTTTTCTGCATACATCTTGTATATATCTTTGACATTTTTTGGCCGCGATGCCTTTGTGCAATAGAAACCGCATTTCTACTTGACGGCACCACCTAAGACTGATGGGGTGAAGCAGAAACTATCACTAATTTTTCTTCCCATCCTTTTCTATCCATCACTAAAGCCGACTTGTGGTTTCACATCCATCTTGGGGAAACGACGGGAACCAGTTGACAGCTCTTCCAAACGGCTTCATGACGCCACTTCCGTCAAATGAACAAAGAAATAGGCAACGGCTGTGAATCTGATCACAACTTCTCACGAGACTGACTGTATCGCAAAGTTTTGTTTACGGATATGCAACTTTAGTTTGTATGTTCCTAAGGTAAGAAGGAAGTTAGGTGTGGCACACCTGTTCTGTGATCGCAAAAATATCAAGGAAGTTTGTTCGTATCGGATAAATGGCACCATAGCAGAGGACTGCTAGTTAGAACGGAACGGCGCTAGTAAGTTTTCTGCATTGCATCCAGGCCATTCTAAGGAATGAAGCTAATTGATATATATTTTGTCATACGCAGTGGGGTGAAAGGTAGTTTTTCCATCATCAGACGTTTTCATCAATACTCTGCTTGAACTTTTTGAATGGCAGTCAGTCGCTGTTTGTAAACTGATAGACTTCCTTTTCAATGCTTCTAGTTTGCCATCTATTAAAATATAAGCACGTCCAAACCTGAATTCCAAATGCAAGATACGGTTCGATAAGGTAGTTGTTGAGTATTATTCAGCAACTCTACCCACCACAGGAATTACGAATAACCCTATCTAGAGTTCGCAGAAATCAGATGCGCTTGTCAGTGAGCACATACGCAGAACAATGCTAGCTCACCGTTTGACTGAAGTTATCATGCCTAAAATTCATTACGCTGCAAACCAACTAAGATATATCATGCGAGGGCAAGATGCGATTCGAAATCTGACTTCCAAGACAGGTAGGTAGTCCGGATCACAATTCCGCCCCTGCAACAACCGAGTCTGTAATAAGTGTGTCAATGATATGTTTGCATTGCGAGAGGTAGGCTCCCTGCTGCTCCACTAATCTGACCGGAAAGGAGTGCATTCTTACGAAGTTATTTGGGGGCCAGTTTTCTTGATCACTACTTATTTGATGCGCACGAAACTCTTGAAAATTCATCTCACTTCCTGTGAGGGTTTAAGGGCCAAAATTTACTGTAACAGTCAATACAGAAGGAACCGTTTATTTCTAGTCACCAAAAGTTGGCTTGATGGCACGTTTCTGTTTAATTTTTTTACGACTTTTATTTTTTACTCTTCTCGTTTATCGGTGAAAGCGAAACCTCTCAGTAGGGGGAAACCCACAGATGGAATTGAAAACGTTTCTAAATGAGATGTTGTGTGGAGTTACTTCCTAGTACGCTATAGCAATCATTACATTCATCATAAACTCACTTGACACGATAAAGTGCAAATACATTCGAAATGAGTTTGTTGATACTCCGAAAAATCAGGCCGGGATACCAAGACCACGTTATCTTTGTAGTGTATTTAATGACAGGACTGTCAGTAGTCCCTATTTTTTTTGAATGACCTTAGAAAATGCCTTCAAGAAATTTCTCGCCCTTCAACACAAGAAGTGATGGGTCTCGTTCTGAAAATAGATGAGATTCGTTCGGATTCAACCGAGTGAATTGCGTGCGCTCTTTCTAGTGACTTCTTGCGTCAGGACATATCTTATTTATCTCTCCACATTTCGCTAGCAGTATCAAACTGGAAGTTGATTCTCACAAGCTGATCCTTGGGATCGGTCCATTCAGTTTAACTTATTATTTCTGCCGCCTTCCACTGCAGCAGTGCTCCAGGGAGTGTGATGATTACTAAGAAGCATTTTTGGACTCTTGTTTAGTAGTGTGAGGAGATTTGAGAATTTTTAACAGAGTTTCCGCCCTGTAAATGAATTCCATCTGCACTGAAGACCCGAGAAGCACTGCACAGCCATTTCATTCTCATTGGGAATTACCAGCAATGCGCATCTAACGAAACTCCCGGGAGTCTCGAACCCGCAACCTCCCAGCTAGCAGTTAAAGACTAAACCGTTCAGTAGCGAGCGACTGGTCAGCAGTATGATTGACTCGCACTTAGACAAGATGTATTGTCACTCATTCTTCAGTTATGGAATCCGCATCAATGGTCACGTGTTGAATAGCTCTCCGAGTGACGGTTCACCACTTGTCGTGTGAATTGATTGTTCCCCCTGAGCTACTTATAGATGGTCGGTAGTCTGAGGAGATTTTGGATTCTCCGTATTTGGGTTCCCCTATGTAGTATTACATGTTACATTGTCTTCGTACCTCAATGCGCTCCACTTTTCTAGGGGACTATGATCTCATGTTCCTAAAGCGTGTCACGTATCCCATATTTACTGGCTCATATTGACTCGTTTTAGTCGGTGTATCGTCCATTACTTTGACATTTGAAATTCTCCACGTTTCTTCTGTCCCTATTTGTAACCCCGCTCCACTTTTGTGTTTGGTGCGTCTGTATGAAGTGGCGTTTGTTTGTCCTTACCACTCCACTCATTTGGCCTTGAGGTCATCCGACCATTTGTGGCCGACCTTATGCACGTGTGACTGTCTCACGTGGGAGCCTGTTTGCTCATTTGGTTCGCACCTTTATAGTCCAAGTGGACCATTTGTTGTGGACGAGTATCTACTGTCGAGGTTTGTACATTTTGTGAATTGTCTTACGTTAATAGTACTGTATAGCAACCCAGCTCCGACTTTATTTTGCCTTCCCGGAGGTTCTGGTATTACGCATCACTCGAAGATACCGTCTGGCTGTTACAGTTGGAATAACTTGCCTTCCAAAGACAGGGAGCCAATTCAGTTTTTCGCAATCCTCCAGTTAATTGTTAACTAGCCCAGATAAACACCGTAATACATATTTCAGCCAATACAGCCAGTCTTTCCTAGCTCGGGAATCGCGCTCAACAAGCCTTGAAAACGCAAAGCACAGTGAGTAGCGTGGACCTAGACTAGCCAGCAAGTCTGTCGACACTCACAAAGGTAAGATTAAAAGCTTCAGAGATACAACCCAGTACGTGAGTTTGAATCTGTAAACATATACTTACACAAACGCAGATACCGGAAATACGCTTGGTTGGTGATCCGTCACGAAAAATGTCCTCATACAGCCATCCGGCCACACCAGTCTGAAAAATTGACTCGGATTGAAGCATGATTCGTGAGTCCCCAGTGGTTCGCCTTCACAAGTTTCTGTCAAAATACACCAGAACGTTAGCAACCTTAACTAATTCACCTAAAAGCTCTTGAGTCCCGGAAGTTTTGGGTGGGAAGCTCACTACTTATCACTTGTCACTCCGGTGTTCCTGCTAGAAAAGCATTCTGTCCTCATGGGACCGTGTTTAATGTCGCTTGTTTGGTTAATCGGGGATGTCCTTAATTGGTGTGGGAATCTTAACAAGCGACCCACACAGAACTCAAAAATGTTCTTACTGCGGAGTGTCCCTGTTTGAAGGATCTTAATGTGTTGTTGTTTTCAACCCACCTGTGGTATTTCAATGCTTATTCCTGTGACATGGACGTCAAAATGTTCATATTTAGACAGTATACGGTCTAAGAATAAACTGATTCGGAAGAACAATCCTGATGCAATCTACCGGATAGTAAGAATCGTGGCACTTTCGTGTTGAACTATGTGTCCTATGGATTGTTCTGGAGGAAAAAATGAATGAAGTCGACTGTGCGGTATACAGTTCAAGAATTAATCCACTTTTTCACTTGTTATAGCCAGGCGACTTTGATATCCCACAAAAACTGCCTACCGTGGAACAGATGGCTCTTCACTGCGAGCTAGACCGTGGTTAGTTTCTTCCTTCTTATCTGATTGTGCAGCGAATAGCCAGATCACGTGAACCACTAAAAATCGGCTTCTTCAGGGTTGTATTATGCTCCCTCGATGCTGGGTGGTTTGCGCATTCCCACAGGCTAAAGGATCTTTCCTATCCTCGTATTTTTTTAGTATAGCAACCCCACACGCAGTTGACCGACATGCCGGACACTCGACTCTAATCGGAAACAACCCCCAACCTAATGTCTATAAATTACATCAGACAAGCTCAGCTTTTTCAATGCGCTGCAGTTTTGCATCAGCCTTGTTCCCTACTTGACACAGTACTTGAATGTATTGACCGAAAACTGATTCCTCAGTTTTTGATCGCTTCTGCATCTTATTTCGGTGTCCTGATGGGTCCAACTTCCTTTCGTTTCGATTTCCGTATATCTTTCGAGTAACCAGTTCACCAGCCTGACTTTCTTTCAAATAATGGCCCTATGGCATTAGTGACTGAACTGACGAGTGTCGTGCAAGCTGATTTCATCCTGGCACTTGCAACGGAGTAGATCAATAAATTGGCTTTAATGACGTTTGGCCCGGCCTCACCACGCTCAGTAGGTTTTGTGCTCATGGGTGAGAAGTTGGCTTGTGAATGACTTCGAGGTAATAGGCGTCTAATATTTAATAGTATAAGTTTGATCGCAGTAGAGGAAATCAAGGACCTGGATGGCCTAAATAACTCTTGGCCCACCATATACACACTATGCCAATTTGTCGACCAGTAACTAAAGCTTGCTTAGTTATTTTTCAATGTCATCTTCTGGATACGTGCAGTTCCAGATATTTATTACCATACCGAGTTTCCCACCTTAGTTGGCGATTCTACAGGGCATTTTCACGAATAATTTGCGTGTGCCACGATTGAACTCGCATCAATTCTGGTTGAAATTGTGGTTGGAGGTAGTTTGGTCAGATAATCAAAGCGGAACGAACGTGAGCCCACTCGTCGGCTGCCTATAGCAAAATAAAAAAGAGAGTAAGTTACTACATACGCGCATCTGATCGTCCGAGATAGACCTAATATCCAGTCTACTGGCTGGCAAGTGTTTTTGGACCACGATTTCAGTTCTCTTATTCAGGAGCAGAAAGAGGAAGAAGTATTGGGTTATTCCGTTATTCTAAGTTGCCGGATAAGGAGATACTTTGTGAACCAAAATTAGAGTTGGATGAGTCGTTCTTAGCTCACAGTTTAACCTTTATTGGCTGTATCGCAAGGATCGCAGTATGTCGTGAATACATCCAAGCTACACACTGGCAGATCGATTTTTAGTACACGTAGATTCATGGGTAATTCCGAGCCATTCAATTTCTATGGAGTAAGGTATTCACAGGCAGTGGAGTTTCCTGAAGTTTGCCTAAGCTAGAAGTGCCAAATGCCACGTTGTGAAGCCATTATGGTTTTTCCTAACTATCCGTAATGCATTGTGTGACTGCAAAACACTTCTAAACGCAAAGTGGTAGAATGTGGCAAGTATTCAATGAATTCTCGACGAAATTCAGCGGTACCGGTCTAGTAAATCGCACTGGAAAAAAGTCTAGCTGATATGACCGAAATGACCAGTTTTGAGGATAGGTCTGGAATCGATGTAAGCGGAGTCTGCTTAGCTGAAGGCGCTTCCGAGTCCTGACATCAGAAGTTCTGTCTCCCTGGCCTAAATAGAATTCACCGCAGCTGCGGGTGAAGCGAAGTGTACAGTGTGAAACTGAAAGGACAGGTTCTGTGTGACGCGCGTGGTACGCTACACGAACGAGTATTCTGAGTCCAGTTGCCCAACATGTCACTTAAGAGTGTTGTTTGTACATTCCTGACTTTATTGATTGCGCGAGGACAATGCACTTGAACGGCGTCACATTAGGCTTCGATTCCTTTTAGGACTGTACTCTACTGTAATACCTGTTCACTGTCTCCGAGTTGTGTACCCAAATACGTATCTGCAGAATAGTGCTTCTTCCTTGCACTGTCCCATCCTTTTACGCTTTCTGCTTGTGGAGATGGAGATCCTTGAGCACAGACGACGTAAAAATGTCTGAACTGATGCGTGAAGAATCTGTGGGGCGATACAAACAGAACTAGAATCCTAGGGAGTACGCTATAAAACGCGATTTGTACTCCCCAGTGTCATCTGAATACGTTTCAAGTTATCAGAGTTTATATTTCGCTTGTGAGTAGTGCGTCTAGTAATATGCCTAATCAGCACTTTTCTTTTTGAGGATGACTTACACCGAATTCCAGACGTGCAGTGATCAGATGTCAACAAGGCCGTCTTACAACTGCAATTGCACACAAGTAGGTTGTTGACAAGTGCGCATTAGAGACTGGCCTGGCCTCAGATTGGCACAACGTTTGACAAACCAAGTCGTTCAAGAAAAGCGAGCCACCGCAGATCAATGAAAAGCAAGCAATTTCCACTAAAGACCAGTGTCCCGAGAAGACATCGGTGAACTTCATGAGGTCTGCGCGTGAACAATCTGGGAGGGGAGAACAGGCCTGTATTGGCTGAGGAACTCTAGTTTGCATGGGGTAGTTGATGTATGAAGAACAATAGGTGAAGCCAGGGTTTCAATTCGATTTCTGGCGGACAACAGAGTAGTTAGATGAAAAACTAGCCGACTTATCATTGGCCCAGAAATTCAACTGATTTGAAGACGGACTCGGTCAACACACGGAGAGAAATAAATGACGTTATGGGTGAGTTACAAACAACCTCCGGTTAGTAGGTGCGACAAACCGTTTGTTGGTATTGTTCATGATGGAGGTCGCATATCACTCTTGTTCCCACCGAGCTACTCTATTTCAAAATATCGTTTCGGGAAAATTTATCGCTTAAAAAGGCAAAATATTTTGCGCAGTCACAAATGTTTGACGGCACCAAGCTAATCAGCTCATATCACGATGAACTCAACAATTTCTGTCAGGTTGGTCCACACCTAATGTAAGAGTGAAAAAAATCAGCGCAGTTTTTCGCAATACTCCACATTTATCTCACCTTGTCCCATCAGGCGCGTGCTACTGAGTTCAATAATAAATAATGAAACAGGAAAAGTAACTTGTCACCTTGAAATATAATGCAGCCGTTGCCACCTACAAAAGGAAACAGAGACAGCTTATCGTTCCGCTAGCATTACCATAGCAACTTACAAAACAAGATTTGATTAGACAACTTTCCATTTTTTTTTCTGCTTTTTACTGAACTCTGTGGTACCCACTTTGGGAGATACAGCGAAACAAATACGGATTATCGTGCCAAACCGAGCTGTTGTGTTCCAGTTTCAAGTTCGTAATAGGATAAGATTGTTTTATATGTCTAGGGGCCAAATTAAGGAAAGATAATGTGAGAAGCAGCTAAGAGTTTCCGTCAACCTTATGTTCTACCTGAACCCAAATTGGACAGATCCCGACAAATACACTCATTTTCATATCAACTGAGTTGTCACGGGAGAGTCGAATCAATCGCTCGTTTATGATATTCTTCAACTGAGTGTGCTGCACAAAGGCTGCCTCATGTTTCAGTTGGTGCGATACTCGAGATATCATAAATCAGAGGTTCTGTTGGGATTCTGGTTAGTCTCCCGTGAAAACCAAACCGATATGCAAACGAGTGTATCTGTCGAATTTCGCGCAATTTAGGTTTGAATAAAACATAAAGTTGGCAAAAATTCGAGGACTTTAATTATATTACTACTATGTTATATCTACGATATTATGTATACTACTATATTATATATATATATATAATGGTACATTTTTGCGTTTCACCACGTGTTGTGAAACTTTAAGCGTTAAATTCGAACTACTGAATAACATTTTGCCTGTGCTTTAGCTTTGAAGTTTTTTAAATGATATTTGGATTTTGACACCTAAATGCTTCCACATATTTATTCCCTATGCCCTCCCGTCGAGTTGCTTCATCTATTACTGTTATGAGCTTCCTTTCATTACAGTAACCTTGTGAAACAGCTCGTTGTGGTGCGGGTGTGGCAAGACTTGTGTCTATGTTGCAGAAGAAAGAATACTAACAAGGTTACTAAAGACTCCCCAACAGCTCACTACAGTTTTCACCTTTCTTTGGAGCTCATCACGTGGGCGTGGTCACCGAGCTTTCCTCAACCTTATGTTCTACTTGAACCTAAATAGACCTCGTTGAGTCTCCGTTAAAACTACATTGGTGTGCAAACCAGTGTATTCCGTGCGCGTCGTTTTTCGTTTTTGTTTGTTTGCGTCCAACTTGCTTTAACTCCATCAACTGGGTTGGGCTTCCTCAACGCGAGCCTAATTTGCAACAAAAGCAGTCACCTATTAAATAAAGAAGCCCGGTCTCCTAGATGTAACGAGGGTAAATCATGGTCCATGTCGATGGAACAGGCAACATGTGTACGGATCCAAGCGGAGGGGTGACAGGTATCACGATACTCCCTGTCCAAATTAGCAGACGATATTCATGATTTTGTCCAGAGACTTCTTCATTTTTACCTTCCGTCATGGTTTTTCGAATAAATACGTGTATATTATACCGAAATAAACTGTGTCATGGCCCGCTGTTTCATATTGTTTGCTGAGCAGTAATGCACGTCAGACCCACCCACCATTAAATGATTTAGGCTAGACTGGGCTACCCTATGAAACATCGTTCTCGTCATATTACATATCTCTTACATATCTTCTGGAAAGCATTTTCAGATTCCGAACAACAGTCAACTTAACGAACGTTGATTGGTTAATTGGAATTTGTGTTCATCGAAATCAAAGATGTTGCTATCCGAAAGAACTGAAGAAAAAACAGTCTTGTTAGTTGTGCTACACTGGGTTTCCGTTGGTGTCGTTGTTGTTGCCATTATTGTTGTTATTCCCAAAGAAGAAACAAAGTGTGGAGGTGGGAATCAGAAAATGATGAAAACTAGTAGTAATACAAGACGTTGTAAACATGAAATGAAACCACGTAAACGAAACGCTGTTCAGGTCCTGGAAACTTTTCCACTCTTGTTCCGGTCTGTTAGATGTACACAGAATGGAAACAAGTGTGTGGTTCGTGTTCACGGTTGCTAAGCAGCTACCATTTTGGGAAATGGTTCCAAACAAGATAGGATGGTTTCGTAACAACACGATGGAGTTTATAGATCACTCAAAGGTCGTTTAGAGCATTGGACAGATGTGACAGTTTGTGGGTGGTCAGGCTGGAAAACGGTTACTGACCTACAATTATTGTTTATGGGAAATTGAGGAAGGGTATTAGAATCTTACCTACTTGGTTGAATAGACCTCCTCGGAATCGTCTTGACAAAACTAGTTGTGAAAACATCAGTCTTATTGAAAAAGGACCTTATCCACTCCAAACTTTTCAAAGTATTTCTGAAAGCACAATCGACTGGCTGAGATAGCGGGCAAAAGAAATTACCAGTGGAATTTTACTGCACTTTTGAGGATTGGATTCACCTTCCACAATAGCCAGCTTAGTCTCAGAATAAGTTGATCTAGTTGAAAGAACAGAAGATCACAGTGCCTGTTTTTTAGATCACAGTTCCTCAAAATACAGTAGTCTAACTCGAGGGCTAAAAATCAGCACGTGATTTTGAGAGTAGGCGGCTTTGGATGGGACTCCTGGCAAAGGCCATGTATGAAGGTGTCGTTCCGAGCATCATTATATCTTGAACATGCAAATTCCTTTCTTGAGTGAACCGCAACAAACGTACTGGCAACAATAAACTCCTGGGACCGTTTGATTGCTCGATGCACCTTAGCGTGCAAGAAAGGTCATCTAAAAACTGTCCGCCCCTTGATGAGTCAGTCATACCGAAACGTAAGCTGACGTAACCAAAAATGGCATGGCCCTACTGGAATTCTGTGAAATAACAAAATCTAATCTACTTGGCTGTATCTGCAAAGAACTGGTTGTTCGGGCAGTTTCCGGGGTGTTTGAGGCGTAAAGATTTCCTGATTGAATTGTAACATCATACTGAAACGTGGACGAGGTGATGGCTAATGTCAGCACTTCACAATCTAATGAGGTCCTAGATAGAGTTCAGGGCAAATCCATTACGTATAGGCCAACTGAAGGTTCCTAAAAGGCATGTGAGTTGGTCCACCTATCTTATCCCCCTAATTTCGTGCGTCGTACTCAGTGAGACATCCAGCTTCAAACAAGTCGTTTGCTTCAATCCACTTATTCACTAGTGTTCAGGGTGCAGGTGAATACCGACGGGGCGTATGCCAGGGACCACTAAGTTGCACACCATCAGACAAATCCACCGGTGACCATTAAACGATAGCATTTCCCACAGCCTGTCATAAACAGGACTCCTTCGAGGGTTCAAACGCCGGCAAGGCCAAAGATGTGCACTTGGTTGTTGGTCTGTTCGCCGAGCTTGGCAGTTGGATTGCAAACGTTTCATCACCAACCGAGGTGACATCGTCAGTGCGGGGTTGAGTGGATGTGCACTGCTGATGAGCTTTAATAGGAGCAAAACTAAAGTTTAGTGCTTCGTCCCTTTCGTCTGGACTCACCGGAATAATTGCGCCAGCACAGGAAGAAGAGAGCGATGTGAACGCAAATTATATCCAACTCATCCGTATATCAAAATGGCATGAACCGGAGACTTTGACCATGTCTAAGTGAATCTCGCTTTCATTTTTTATTCATACTGTCCTGGAGTTCACCTGCACCTGTATTTAAGCTATCTTAATGTTTTTATCCGCAAAAGAAGTTATCTATGAAGTTGGTGGAAAGCAAAGTATTGAAAACGCGTGCGGTTTTGCTTCTAAGTAAGTTTTGAATCTGTTTTACACTGAGACCGCCCATCATGTTCATCGAATTTCATTTAATTACACTAGGATTTAGCAAGAATTTCATTTTGTAGCTATTGCGACAGCCATGCATCGTACTGACTAGACAACTGGTGGCCTATTCAGTTTTACCCTACACTCAGTGAGACAAGTGGAGAGAAGGGAGTTTACCATTGTGGGTGTCTAACTCCCCAAGTTCAGAAAAAGACAGATTCAAATGACTTTCTTTATATTAAATGCACTTTCTTATCCAGAGACTGTCGGGTTGCTTAATGGGTTGGCATGGTAACGGAGTTATCAAAAACCGTCAGCGTTGATACAATGGCATAGTTTTTTTTTGCATTCTCTAACAGTCGCTGTTTTCAGAGAGAAACTTAATGAATTACTGAGGTGGAACTTTGGATGACCTTCAGCTGTCATGTAGAGGCGGGAAAACTAAAAGTTTCGGCGTATAATTAAGTAGGTCGCGGTGCAGTGGGATCAGTTTCCCATAGGAGAAAACGTTAAGCGAGCAAGAGTGGCAAAACCGACTCAATCCTTTGAGAACAACTTTTATGAAATATTTTGAGAATTATAGTGTCTCGTTCAACTAAATTTTACCTCTTCTGAATAGACCACCTTAGCAAGCGCGATCGTTTTCTATGGTTCTTTGGAGGGAACAACCTAAATATTCTATGTATGTTGTTTACTGTTCAAGGTATCTCCTGGAATCTCAACCAGAGGTGGTTGTTGTCACTTCTGGGCGGTTCCATTTAACCATTATGTCCCAGCGCACTGCAACATATTTTGGAGAAATCTTCGTGAGATGAAATGCTTCCATATCTATCTCCAAAACCCTCTTTAGTTGGACTACAGCCTATATGATATTATGACTGTGAATGGAACTCTCCAGTAGCAAGCTACTCTACACCTGATTCCTTCTTTGTATGGTCACATACGGCTGAATACGTCTTTTTTTAGATCACTGCTGAGGGAAACTAGCATATTTTTGAATTTTATGACAAGGCTCCTTGTCGTTGGCTTGCACGCAGGCAGACACTTCCAATGTGAGAGTTGGACACGTATTTGCAATGGAAACCTGAGAACAGACAGACAGTAAGAAGTATGCAGTTTCCACAGTTTTGACTCTCATTGTTTGTCTAACTAGTGCAGAAGGTAAGGAGGTGAATTTAGGTGTCTCCCTCTTCTGCAGGAGTTTTGAAAAAAAATTTAGTCGGCAGTGGAGTGAATAGTAGACGTGGACATTTTTTGTTCAACCTTCCAACTTCCATGAGTGATCCTTATAAGGAAGCAAATGGTGGAAGTTAACCAAACAAAACAAACAAACCAAATCAAGTCTTACATTTTTACCACATAATCTACTGACAGAAACTATCTGGATACACGCGGAAAAGGATGAACCTCGTGTTATATTCCTAAGTTTACGGAATACTTGACGTTTGCTTTGTGCATTCTGCCAGAAGACCAAGATCCTATCGCGAGCTTTGGGGTGTTAGAGTACCGTGCTCAAGTCTCGGTTGGGTCCCACAACCACAGGCACACGAATGCGTTCTGTCCTTTCTGGTTTGATCAGACTGGTTAAGAGGAGTCGAACAGGCGTCTCTGATCAACAACTTCAGAATTTTGGCCACAGGACGAAGCGCCCACAAATCTTCTTGAATTCAAATAAGGCACAAAAGTTGGTCTGACCATCGGTTAGCCTATTCAAACGGGGTTTCGCTATCAGCTTATAGAACGTTCACTATGAACGGTCATCGAATCTCTTATTCAAAGAACTGACCGCTTCTAGAAAGGTTCTTTTCATGAAGGTTCATTGATTCGATACTAAAATTCTCAAACTCACCTCACCATTTGTGGAACCAATGCAAATGACCGTAATTAATCATACATAAAAAACTTCTGAAGTAAAAGGGGTAATGCTTTCAAACATTTATAGGACTTCTTGGTTTCTCTGATTTTTATCATGCATTTTTTCGGGAACAGGACTCTGGAAAACATGTTTTCAGGTCGATCATATGGATATTACCACAGACTAGCCCTATTTATGGCCACGATTCATTTCAGCTGGCCATAAAAGGCGAACTCCAAGCCATAAGCCAACGGTTACGAAATATTGTAGAACTCTGGTCAAGGCATTACTAACACACAGTGTCAGGCAAGGAACTTGTCATGATCACCGAGGCGGCATTATGGCCTCACTGACCAGGCAGTGCGGATACTTGCAGTGGATCAGAGGAAATAAAACTAAATGATCATGGTGTGGATGTCGGCAGAACTAACGGACAGTCTTCTTGTCAGGCAACGCCGCTAAAGTATTAGGTAAAGTAGGTAGGCCAAAGACACGACTGTAGGTCAGCTAATACAACAAAACGAACTGCTAATTGTGGTTCAAGTCATGGTGACAGTTAAGTTGACGAGTACTGCGTCAGCCTTCGTACAGTCTGCATTTTCTGATGGCTGAGACAAAATAGATTATCGATGAACAGTTCAACAGGTCTGAGTGTTCGGCTATTCACTGAGTGGAGTTGTTGTGCCACTAAACCACCAAAACCACCAAGGTGAGTAGACAGCGGATGTACATGGTCCAACCTTGTGATTTTGGCAAGGCATGTTTGATTGCAATATCAGAATGGCTCAGTAAAAACTTTCTAGTATTTAACAAGACGATAACTACAGACTATCCGTATATGGCGGGAAACGTTCTTAAAGTTTCAGTGTCCGCCATGTTGGAAAAATTGAATGGTAGCCGTCTTGTTTATTTGTCGATCTGCGGTTCGTACTCCAAGAAGCCCTACCCACCGAAATAAAATAGCAGAATTCAGCGCAGTCAGTCCTCCTTTAACACGCCCATGGTTACTCGCCCAACTTTGAGTCGGTTTCACGCCACGCGAAGCCACCTACGTTGACTTTAAACCGAGTGCGACCGCAATTATTAGTCATTTGGGTATGACGAAACCATCCATTAAGGACAATTTTTGTGCACAACCAAGCCATCAGGGTAGCGACAGAATATTTGATGTGTAACATAGACGGTCCGCTTTGTGGCCAGTGTTCGGAAAGTTTCTACATTTAGGATACTGAAATGGCAAACTCTTGTACAAATGTCACCTCGAAATTTCTGCATCTCCATAAATCAAAGATGCTGTCTACAAAACGGCTCTAATCAGACCACTTTGCCAGATGAGGTATTATAAGGCACTGTTTTATCGGCTTGCCCACCGACTTGGTTCAACCCAATGCAGAGCAAATGAGTCCACTGTCATCCCAGTAAATCACTTGTTTAGCAAGCGCTATCCTTGCCCACGTTTTTGTTTTACCGCTGTTAGCTCCATCGGATGGCTTAATAGAAGCCATCTGTCAGAGCTGGACGCGGTGGGTGCTTCATCCTGAAGTGTCCAAAATGTCTTGCATTTGGCAGCGGTGTCGCTGACGTCAAAAATACCATAAGCTATTTTTCGTGTGCCCAAACCATAACTTCTCAGCGGGCATGCGACTCGCCTAATATTTTTTATTTACCTGGTACTATTCAACGTAACAGTTCCATGGAGTGCTAAAGGCTTCCACAGGCCTTAGAAGCTCGGGCTTAACAACGTCCGAAAATACTCGACAACTTGAGTCACTGACAAACCTAACTGATAAGTGTGGGTAGCTACACTATCCAAGGCTGTTAACTCTAGCAGGTCTAGCCCATCGTAGCTGCAGCAGAACAGAATCATTTTGCGTGATTCCTATTCAGTAGGGTTTTTATACAACACATCTCGTGTCTGGCATGTTCGGCTGACCTCGATTAGATTGTCAACCATCATAGGTGTCGCGTTTGCAACCGTCTAACACCATCTTGTTTACGTATACGTGAGGGTCTGGAAGTTTCCTTCCTCAACCAGTGTACGACATCCATCTAGGTGACAAGCAATTGGTGTACATGGGTATCCCACCTCATAAACAGGGGTTGTCAATGATCAGAATCAGAAGACGTTCTGCATACATGCCTGTGAGCACGCGGAAAAATCATTCAGATTTAACCAGGTGCTAATCATTTCACGCATCTGACACATGAAGATTAGTAATGTGCTCGGCAAAGCAAAGCTTGTGGTGGTGGGGGACAGAGTTTACAGTGTGAAACTACCATTGGCCAAATTGGTAGACCGTGAAACGACATTTTTTACAACTCCTCGGCCAAGGAACCGACAGGTCCCAAAAAACATTCCAAGCTCATTTACATCCGGACAAACTTGTCAAAAGCACATTTCTGTACGCGAACTGTGAAGACAATATCAATGAAAAAATACACCATTTCAACCAGAAGCACAGCGAACTCCAGCTGGTTGCCCGATCAACAATTTCGTAAGACAATCACTACTGGTGATTCCCAATAAGGATGAAGTGGCTGTACAGTGCTTTTCGGCTTTTTAGCACAAATTAGCTTCACTTACACTGCAAAATTCAAAATCTTCTCATGCTAACAACAACAGTTGGCATACCGGAGGAACGGAAAATATGGGGGATATTAAACCTCCAGGACGGTTAAGAAAGCCGACGGACAATGTCGGGTCGTACGAGGTCCTGAGTTGCAGAAGGAAGGCCCAAGAAAAAGTGTAATTCAGTTTGCGTATGAATGGTCATCACAGTCCATAGATTTGGTCTAAGTTGATTTCTTTCTTTAAAGGTAACTGAAGTCGGCGGTATACGCTAGTCGACCGAGGACTCTGAAGCAAAGGAACCAATCCACCACAGTTTTATTTGGATGAATACAAAAGTCCAGGGCTCATTCTGGAAGAAGATCCCTGTTTCCAAACAGAACAACGACCAACATTTTGAGCTTCTGAATTTTTTTCAACCCAACACTCAATTTTCACGTCCCGTTTTTCTGGTGACACAGATAAATCGGGTCACACATGTGGAGTAAGGCGCGAAGAGTAAGACAGGAGAAAGTGGTGAAAAGTCATACTAAAGGATTTACTAAATAAGCAGCTTTATGGATAAAGTGCCTTCCTGGGGAGTTCAGTAAATCTATACTTGCAACAAACTGTCGTAGTTGTAGTGGCGATGTTTTTTGTTGAATATGACGGACTGTTTATTTCAACTCCCAGACTACACTGGCAGAATCTGAATTGACTGGCCCTATCACCGCTACCCAGGTTGGAGATGCTCGCTTCTCAAGAGACTACCTTAGATTAGTACCGCTGTTTGGGCTGTGTTTATACAATTCCAGTGGGTACAAAGCTGGATACTTTGTACCCTGATGAGAAGATGTATAAGAATTGCGGTTGAATCGGCGATGATCCTTGAATATCAGGATTTGCTATTAGAATATTACAGTTGATCAAACCCAGTAAAGTAAAAGTGTGACCCCCAGCGGTTTGCCTTAGGGAACATGTGGAACAGAACAGAAACAGTTAAACCCAAAAAAACTTTTCCTCATGCACCCTTGAGACAGCAACTTGATAAAGGATATGCTAACCAGAAGTTCTTCCGGAGGGATACACTGAATGTTTACCGTGGCTAAACTTCGATACTTTCCAAACTTCACCTCTTCAGTGCTCGCAAAATAAAAACAAACTGCCAGTGTCGATCTTTTTGGTGGTCGCTGTTGGATTCATGTGCGCATTTAGTACCAATCACGTAGGTCACAGAACCCGACGCTTGTTTAAGCAAACTACAGAACACTGCCCAAAGTGACTTGTCTAGGAGTTAGAGGTGAAAACTAAAGTTCTGTTACAGCCCAGCACACGGGACATGTAGTCAACTGGGACACCGTAACAAAACTGGTCCAAGGCGGTCAGCTACGCAATCTCACGCTTCCCGTGGCTATTGCCATCTGACTCCCAAAACCAGAGCTTTGCGTACAATCCCTCCAGCCGGACTGATTATGTGTTAAGTCACCTTTTTTCCTGAATGGCGATTTGGCCTTACTGTAATAATTGGTTCACGTGCATTATGTTTAGCCTTATATATGATCCACATCGGCCAGCAGATGAACGAAAACACGTGTCCTCCTAGCGTTCCCTTTTCAGATGTCACAAGTCCAGTAACCTTGACTTACATCTCAAATAAGCCATCAGTTGAGTTATTTATTCACCTGCTTGAATAGTCCAGTAGAAGTGTCACCAAATGACACAAAATTCATCTACAATTTTTCAGTAGCACCAATACAAATCTCATATCATAAAGTCTCTACGATGTCAATAAGATATGTCAGTTGTCTGCTTGTTCCAACCCAAAAGCCCGTGCTGGACTGGTTCCGCACGCCCCAATGACCACAATAAGTAAAAGTGTCAATCAACAGTTCCCACTGAACAACGTGCTTAGAAGTCATGGCAACGTGCTTTCCGATAGCTGTTCCATGACAGGATTACTCCCGGTACGCCTGATACCCACAGTGTTTAGGTTGCGTTGCCAACTCACCCAGTAAGACAGGTAGTATAAAGCGGATATTCTCCCAATTAGCGGAAGAGTTTGGTGTGTTTTTCCGAGAGGTGAGTTGACCGGGCGACGTAAATTGCAAACAGTAAGGTGTTCCGTGGTTTGTAAATAAACGATGCCCAAAAATTTTTGTATAAGCAAACTGGCGCCAAAATGATCATCTCTGATCACCGTACACTTCCGCATGATCGAGAAGTTGAACAACTTCAGACAGTTTTATCCTGAACAATGCTCATCGGTAGCACCAATCTCTGAGTTTTTTAACATGGGGTAATGGTGAACATTCCGCTCTTACTTGTGAAAACTGACCGGTGTGTAGGTTATTAGTGAAGTACACGAACACTGACATTAAATATCTGGTGAAAGTATGGCGCAATCTTCTGTTGCTTTCAAAACTTGTAGTATAATTTTGTAACAAACAAATCATTTGTTCACCAGAAGTTTTCTAACATTGAAGAGGACAAAGATACCTGAAGCACGGAAACGTTTTTCCTCCTGTAACCGGCAGTAGTCAGGGCGCCTTTAATTTTGAAAGTCAAAAAGACTGTTGCCAAAAAACTGTAAAGAATAGACTATAAACTGACTTTCTTTTTCTATCAAAGGGGTACTGAAATTAAACAGAGGTCTTATGGAGCTTACCTGTCAAGCCGGTGGTGAACAGTCTCCAAAAGCACAAAAACTGGTTTGCAATGTTCTACGTGACAAACATGTAGGTCTGCTTTGTTGAAGTTAACCTTCAAATTCGCAGAAAGGCGATCAACATTTCTGCACCAGATGTGCACCGATCCAACAAATTCCTAACGAGTAAGCCAACCTGAATACTCAGCATCGCTGAATCGTTCGGTACCAATCCACTGAAATATGCTCATTGGTGCAGTACATCCTTTATGTTGCGAACGCAAGCGAACAAAGGAAATGCGTTCATAACAGTGAGATGGTTGCATTCTGGAGGGATGAGCAGTTCTTATCCGCTGCAATGGATAGGCAGAATCATATGGTTGTATCACGGTGGACTAGTTCATTGAGGGTTTGCTGGATATACACCGTAGAATGACATCACATTCAGCGCACTTGGCCGAGTTGATGAAATCACCGACTACCATTTAGGTAACCTGAATTCAACCCCCATTAGCGCCTTCAGTGCCTGCCATAATAATTTGTACACATGCTGTTTCAAAAAAGCGCTTTCAGTTTTGCAAATGTGAAGCAACAAAGTCTTGCGTTCACCTGAAGAACGCATAAAAACAAGCACCGCAGTTTGTTTCCAAAAACCGTACATCCACCATTCGTAAACTGTCCACTCCTTGTGAGACCGACATGTCTGCCATCAAAGCACCGGGACCGCACTTCTGTTTTTGGTCCATCGACTTTGTTTCTAAGATGTTTTTTAGCATAACTATTGTAAGGAAACAGCAGGGCAGTGCAACCACTATTGTTCCAAGCAGGACGCAACACCGAAAGAGTGAAAAGCCGTGAAAATCATTTGACTTATTCTTGTTGTTACTGTTCGTCCTGTCTCTGTTTGCGCTGATGCACCCTGGTGTATTCTTCAATCGGGACTGACTTAATGGTAAACAAACTATTTTACTTTTAAGACAACACATTCGAAGGATAGGCACATTTTCCCATGACAGAGCTGTTTCTCTTCTGGCAGAGTTGCTAATAAAAACGAATTCCCTTGTTTTGTGCACCAGAGTAACAAACTGTGGAGATATCTGTAGTTTTCTGACCGTCCTGGGTAGGTCTTATCTGTTTTTAGTGAATGCGCGTGAAGTTTAAAAAGTAACTGGACTACACTATTATAAAATGTGGAATCCGTAAGACAACCGTAATTTCCGGTTACCTAAATAACAAAAAATGAGCAATTCTATTGCTACTCAGGTGTTTTGGGATTGAAGCCACAGTGCTGTACAATTAAGTAGGAACATACATCCCAGTGCAACAACCAACATTCATTTGGATATCAAGTATCGAATGAATATATATTGTTACAGCATTGTTGCAACCAAGAAATGTCCCAAAGGATGATGTCATGCCCCTAACCTAGGCTAAATTATCGGTCAAGTTAAGCCAAGTTCAGTGAAGATCCCGCAGTATGGTCAAATAGTGCCAATGTTATCGCCTGTCTTCTAACTTGCCTGGATTTTTAAGGATTTTCCAATATTCCTTCTTCCCGGAGAGCAAATCGATAATTTGAGGAGCTAGAAAGTGTCCCCCTTTGTTTCTGGGGAAGGGTTTGTTTTCTCGATGGTCATTGCAATGGAAAAATTCCGCATCGCAATTCTGAAGACATTCTGTCAAAAAATTTAAACGAAAGGGCTTCTCGACAGTATACCAAACAATAAAACGCAATGAAATACACTCACCTGCAAGTTACACTGATGTTAACTAGAAAATCACTGGATCCCTCGTTTATGGTACTCTTCAGTTGAGTCTGTCTTACTGCGATCATATCCCGTAAATTGCAAATGAGTGCATTTCACCACTTGTGTAGAATTTTTGTGTTTACTTAGAGTATAGAATTGGTGGTAACTTGGGACTACGCCTACCTGATGCGTCCCAACTAGGGTGAAACCGGTCAGGGGCTGTTGAATAACGACCCAATAAGCGGTGAGTTGTGTCCGCAAAACAAAACTTATAGTTCCTCCGTATTTCAGGCACACAACAAAGTTCACCTAAGGCCAAAAAATCTCAAAGGCTATCAATGACAAGACCGCTGTGAAGCTCCTAAAACCTGGAGATTGGCAACAGGGTCAGTCGTTCAACATAAAAAATAGTGCTGTCTGCTAGCGACTGACTGTCGGCTCACTGAGGGCGCTGGGTCAGAACAGGCCAGCAGAACAAAGGACAACGAATAGTAACTTTTCGTGTGGGAAACCAAACAAAGGTTACGATGCGAGAACCAGAAATCAGGTCTCAAGGTCAACCGCACAGCAAACTATCAGGATTCAGGTTGCACAATAAACCAGCCATAGCAATTATCCTGGTTATCAATGTTAAGCCAGGGGCAATCTGCGTGTTCGCATGAATGCACGAACAACACCCATACACACCGACCAAAACTGCATTGTTGATGTCACTTTAACTAATGACGGAATATTCGCTACTGAGTAGCTTAAATCAGCGGAAGAATCAACAGCCATCGCAGCAAATTGAAGTATTTATATTCCCCTTCTCCTCTTCACGTTCTTCTTTGTAACGCTTTAAAAAAGCTATCCTAAACTACAAAAAAAATTTGTGTAAGGAATGTTTTCAGACATTTACAATCAACCCGTGACTTACCTCCGGATGAAAACTTATTGGGATCACGCAAAAAATGAAGCACAACAGACTTTTAAACGACGAACAGAGGAAAAGAAAATTTGGCCCCATGAAATATCTTCTGAACGACGAGTGGAACGAGCAACATGTAGCGCAACTAAGGCATCATAGCCAAATATTCATATCGTATCATAGTTATTTTCCGGCTCTCGTGTAAGCTTTTTTATTTAGAATTTCGCAATAAGCTACTTAGGTTTTCCGGGGTTTTTGTTAGCCTGTGTTTGAAAATCATTTTGTGGCTATGCAAACTGATTGATTTATGGCAAATAGTTCAGTGGATTTATAGTGGTTTTGCCCACTCGTTGACATTATTGGTAACTTGCTTATGGTCATCGCATGTATTTGCGTGAATATTTTTTGTATTTCCGTATTTATCTATGCGTACGACTAATCTCACCTATCCAACAATCAGTATCCAGTTGCGCGTACGGTATAGCGCCTGTACGATTTTCCAATTGAACGTAAGTCGTACTTCCGTACAAACAGTCGGTCGTGTACTCTTATTTGACATCCTAACAGGTATAATTGCGTTAGTGATTGAGGCCTTCAATATATACACCCAGTCTGCTCACTTTCCGTAGAATCAGAAACGTGGAGCACTAGCCAGTTTTCTAACCTAACAAATGTCTGTGATGAACAAATCGGATACAAAACATGCTTCACGAACCAAAGTAATTCTATTATAAAATCGACCAAATGAAGAGTAAACGATTCAGTTCGTAAACACTCGTTGCTTAGCAACCGTCCCGTCATGTAATCTTTGATCTGTGCCTGGGTGGAACAGTGACATAATGAAGAAACATGCACATTTTTCCAACGGTATCAAACCCACCCAACAATAAACGAATTTCATGCTTTTACAATTAATGCGGTCCGGTCGTTTTGAAGGAAATTCTCCCCTAAACTGCCTGGAAGAGACCAATTAATGGTTGACTGAGCACAGCCACATAACTTTATGAATTGGCTGGAAGTAGGACGCAGACAATAAAAGGGTTCATAATACAGAACGGTTTCTTTTGGATCAGTTTGTATTGAGGAAAAATAACGAAGAAGTGGACAGATTTAAAGCTAGGAATTCCCTAATTTCAAAACAAAATTTGATGAGACACAACGGAAGGTCATTAAGACGAACTCACATTGAACATCTCGCCTAAACTGAAACACAAAGAGGGGTTGTTCTTAGAGCCATTTCTCTGAGAATGACTTGATGTTAGAACGGACTGTCTTATGGTCATGGGGATAGCAACTGCTCTTGTCAAAATAAAACGATAAGATTCATCCGGTGGGGTAGCATTTTGTTGATCACTTTCTCTAATGATATGTTAACCATGGCAGTATAGATTTGGTAGCCTCTTAATGCCCCGACAAGACTATCCTGGTTGGTTCAAATCAGAGCTCATAGTGACAGAAAGAAGCATCAGATGCGGCTTTGCTCGACAGCAATGTGTGTGCCAGATCTCCGACATACGAGGCAAGCGCGTTACTCCCCGGATCACAAAAATACGTACACGTAATCGAATGAAGCTGTTCAGCATGTTTGTGGCTTCCGTGTAGCCTACTGGGTAGGAAATCTTGATACCAGAAGCTCAGTCGATTGGCACCACCAACGCAGCTACTGAGGCGCTGTTCGAGGTGTCATGTGAATCAGTCAAACACCCAGGATACGAACATGTTCACCCCTTCAGATGTAATAATTCATACCCGCTTAGCATGCCCCGGACACTACACGTCAGTCTTGCATGTCAGGGTCGGTAGCATACATTGATGGTAACATCAAGAAAGAAACCAAGGTCTACTGTTTATTTTTTGGTGTACAGTAACCAGGATATTTGTGTCGGGTTACGAGGACGACTGTTCAAGCGACGGTGATGTCGCTACGAACTTTACAAACACCGGAACTGCTCACGAGTAATGAAAGAAAATCTGTGATATTTTGACAGGTAGATTCAAATCTGGCGTGGCAAGTGATCCACGATGGTATGTTTGACCAAGCCTACAGCCTGGATCCTGTTGATCCAACACAGCGTGCTTGAAACTTAGACTCCCGGGGCACATACTACTAGACACCATTGGTATTTACGGTCAGCGTGGGTTGAGAAACACTCCAGCACTTCTCATTATGGCTTGGAATATAGGTACCGACTCGTCAAATTGTCAATAAATAATAATCGCTCAGCTGTAACACCCTCTAGGTGCTTAGCTGCCATGATACCCGAAGGAAGCAAAGGAGATGAGATACTGCCAGGTTGCCCAAGACTGGACAGAAGCAGTCGAGATACTGAGGTTGGGTTCGAAACACGGACCTTCCGGTCAGTAATTTCGTGCCTTAACCACTGAGCTACCTCGAGCTTCGTCGATTTATTAAACGGACTAGAACTGGAAGATTCATTCATGTAAGCACTTGACGTGTCTTCATTGCTTACCAAAGTCCTGTTGACTGAAACTGTAAATTATTCGTGTAATATCATCGAGACGTTCAACTTGCACTTGCAGTGCCACTCACTGATTTTAGAGGATTCCTCCAACTAGCTACATTGAATATGTAACTGCTACCGTGGTGAATGAAGATATACCGGTACAAAATCTCTTAAAACTCACAGAATTTCTGAGAGACAACGGATTTCCGAATAATTCGCTTAGGAAACGTATGAACAGAGAATAACCCAAGGCAGTTATGAGCCCAGGCAGAAGAAGGCCCATCTACTGTAAGGAGGTGCTATACTCGCCGAACAACCAAAAGGGGGCATTACATCATCCTTAGAAAGTTTTCCCGGCCTCGGTAATTTAAACCCCCTTCACGAACAAAAGTATGTGTTCCTCTATCGTCAGATTATGTCGTCCTCTGGCTGCTGTGCAGCGGGAAACTATAACACAATACGATCAAGGAATAAAGGAACATGATCCATCTTGTCTTGTTTCTGGATCCAGGAGAACAATAACCATTTCGTAACTGATGCTGCTGACATCCGACACTGTGACCCGATTCGTTGTTGGCAAAGGCGTTTTGTTCTCACGCTGGACTTGCCACGACTTAGCTCATTTCCCTCCACACAAATCCGGTCCTGAACGCAACCACAACACAGCTTCTGCCGACAGCCTAGTGTCAGTTGATTGGCATTTTTTAACAGCTAGCTAATAAGTTCGCCCCTGTTTTCTCTTTTTTGCGCCTTCTTCACCCAGTTCCGCCTTAACCTCTGCAAAAGAATGACTTAGGGCGACTGCTGAAAAAATGTTCGTCAACCCATCTCCACTCTTATACATCGGATGGCCCAGAACGATATAAGTTAGCGATAGGCTTGTCGCCTTATGCTTGTCGATCAGGCGGCAGTTGATCTATTTGCCAAGTCTATCAGTTGGACCGTAAACTTATAATCATCAGTCGAGGAGAATTCGTCAGTGCGCGTTTGAGTGGGTACCCTCCTCTTCCCATTTGCGTTTATATAGTCTTCAAAGAGTATGAGGCAAATACGGGCGAGAAATGTTACTGATGCTTCCACACAAAAAATGGTTTGCAATGAAGTTCTATTTGAATTGACACACGGAAAAATTCTATAATAAGCCTGAAGTAAAAATCTCGAAAAATGTGGTCTAGTCTCGGTGTGTACATTCAAACTAAACTGGAACCAAGCACGTGTAATGTCGGTTACGGCACCAAACTACTACAATAATTTGGGAGACTAGATCTCGTCAAGCCAATGATTTTTGGAGCTGACTGTTCCGTATAACATCCATAGCTTGTTGGTAGTGTGAGGAGATTCGGGAATTGTTGTGCAGATTTCGTCCTGTAAGTGAAGCCAATCAATGCTGAAAAGCAGAGAAGCACTGTGCAGCTGTTTCATCCTTATTGGGATGTGAGATTCGCACTGCTGACGATTCCCAATAAGGACGAAACAGCTGTACAGTGCTTTTCGGCTTTTCAGCATAGATTGGATTCACTTACAGGACGAAATTAACTGCTGGTGGCTGAGATGAGGTAAATAGGAAGAAAGTCCTCGGGATGGACCAGATTGTTGGTTGATCGACCATCTGCAACGCTCCTCGTTTTTCCATTAAACTCGCTCCTTGCACAAATGTAAACAATGTTTGACCTTGTTGGAATTTAGCGGTGGGAGTATGTCAGTTCACCGGCGGGTAAATGGCTCAGGGATAAGGCTACAGCACAGGGGCTGACTAAGCAGCAGTGTGAATCTCATCACAACCAGAAAAACAGCACGAGCCGCCGCTAAACTTCTGCCATTTAGGACGGCTGTTCCGTTCAGAAACTTGTCTTGTCCAAGTCTATTATCTCCTAATTTTATTTTGGTATGCTTATCAAATGATGTGATTGCGGGGTAGATCATGTTGTGAATTCGTTTCCATGCAGTGCAGTTTCATTATAGCCTTATTTTCGAAATTTAAGCTGACGTAGAAAGACATTACAGCAAAATTTGTCGCAAAACTCACTTTTATACCTGCAATCGATCAGTCGAAATAAAAAAAATTGTAATACGCAAGGCTATTGATAAAGTCCCATAAAAAAGGTAGGAAGAATGAGATGACGAACTGTGTTTCAGTCAAAACACAGGCGGAAACCGCTGTCTACCATAAAATCGATCGAGCAGTCTAGGCCTATAAAATGTGACTGATTATGGTGGTAACCGGAGATTCAACTGAATCCCAGCTGAATCTCACGGTTACAACATTCTTAAAATAAATTTTCTCTACAAAAGCCGTCTCGTGGTTCAGTTGGTACGATATCCGAGGTATCACAGCACGCTGTCTAGACGGAACACACCACTCAACAAGTTGTTGGAAAATCTTCGACAGTCCACCACGGGTTTTACCCTTCTTGAAAGCCATCAGATAGGCGAATTCTCCGCGTTTCCATCAACTCTATGTTTTGACTGAACATTAACTTGTGTGCTGTCAAAGAAATGTACTCGTCTGTAAATTATACTAGTGGTAAAGAGATGCTCAAATAAAGCATTCAATAAACGAGAGATTCACTCCCTACTTGATGATACTCGATAGGTGTGAAACTTGTCGAAGAGTTTTCAACAACCTTATGAGTAGCGCTTTCCATCAAGAAAACGAGGCTAATTCTGAGTTATCCAGTAAATCAAAACATGAAGACGTTTTACTCGTCGTGAACATAAAGCTCAGGACAGGAGAATTTGTTTCTTGTGTTTCAAAGTAAGGTTAAATTACTGTTTTGCACTATATCCTCTAGCAGAAACTTCCTCAAACATAAAAACAGAGTAACCTTACTCTAGTCAAATTATTCTACTCCTGATTCGTACAGATACCTTTCGGCTCTCATGGTGTACACCAGTTTCCAGCATACTTCGAGGCCTGACAACTGTCGTGTGTGCTCTGTAGGTCTAACAATTCTGTGTTCCTTTCTCTATTCCAACATACGAACGTCAAAGGGAACAGCAATTTCAGTAGCTAAGTTCAGAGGGTTTCAAATATTTTAGTACACATTCGTTTTCTTGCATTTGTTTTTTGCAAACAGTCTAACTCACATATGAGGCATTGTTTAACAACATATATTTACGTATCTTTTTTTCTCTCAGCAGAGACTACGTTTGGCTGATACCTTGATCCCTTCGATAGAAAATCATCTTTGAAAAGTGACTACCTAGCCGGAAAGAGTATTTTTACTAGTATTTTGAGGACGGTTTGTCAGTCCCTTCCTCCAGTGGAGTTACTAGTTCGACTGTAAAACACAAACTACAGATAAATTTTACTCTTCTCTGTTGGCAAAGAACACGTCCGCGTGTTTTAAAACTACTACGATGAACAACACAGGACCTTCGTGTAAGGGCGCCGCAACAAGTAGTAAGTCCATTTGTTCACTTATTCTCAAAAGAGTTCAAACGTGTTTGTTTTAGCTTGCCGGTCTATGGAATTAGAGCAATCGACCGCCTGGTTTTAACAGGGTGTTGGCTGTTGGGCAGACTGAGGTTCTGCGCACGGACTTGGACTGTGGATGTCTCGGCAGTGCACAAACACAGAATGTGTGGCTTAGTCCTGAATATACTGGCGAGTACAAATTGATCTCCAGAACGGATCGGTCGGCCAGTGTAGCGATCTGCGTAGCTTTGCATGCAGCTAAACTTCGCGAGTAGAAAATGAAATTTTTAAAATACATTTATTCCGCAGCCCGAGGATCATCTGGAACAACAAAAGACGAAGAACTAACTAACTAACTAACTAACTACTCGAGGAGACATTAATCTACAGCTTACAGAAAACAGGAGAATGAGCCTTGAAAAATAGAAAGAGTTGAATACAGGGAAGCAGAAATCTTCAATAGGACGGCAATACGTAGAAAAGCCAAGTTGATTTTGCCAACCTTAAGATTACCACCTTCCATGGAGGCAAGATCGTTTTTGATCATATATATTTTTTAATGGCGTTGGATTGCGGATCAAATCAACCAAAGAAACCAACAGAAATAAATGGTAAAAAAATAACTTGTTAACAGTATATTTGGAATTACGTTGCAGAGTGGAACGTAATCAATACACACACCGGTTCATTTCGTCTAGACTAGTGCTATCCGGTTGTTTCGACAGAAGTTTCCTTCAGACGATTATTAAGTGAACCGAAACACAATGTTTACAGGTTTTTACGAGACAGTATTAAAATGCGGGGTTTCTGTAATTACTTTCATCCGCCAAGTTTCGATCCTACTTGACGTTCGCTGTCAGAGATGTTAAACAATATGCCTGTAACTGTAAAAAAATTTATTCAGTTTTCCACTATTCATAGATAGATTGACAGATTGATATAACTGATAGTGATATTTATAGGTACAGACTGATATTTTGAATCACAAAGAATTTCAAAAGTGGGTCGAAAAATCAGTTAATTCCTAAATTTAATGGTATTTCGTGGGTGAGACACCCATGAATAAAAGCACAAGTGAGGTCCATTTGAAATCCTCAACTTGGTTTCATATAGAGTAAACATTAGATGAATACCGTGTATTTAATGTTCTGAATTTCCGCCAAGTTGAAAGGGGCTAGACGTGACATACGACTCACAAGGTTGCTGAAAACCCCCTAATTGCTAGCGATTTGAGCGTCCAGTTGAACAGAGGTGAAGTGGTGTCCCCTCCAACAAAGTGCTGGGACAAAAGGTTAGCAGAGAATGTGCGTCCAGATGCAATGATTGCTGATATAAAGACTCTCACAGACACAAAGCAACTATATGGTTTACGT
Source organism: Opisthorchis felineus (assembly GCA_004794785.1). NCBI lineage: Eukaryota > Metazoa > Platyhelminthes > Trematoda > Opisthorchiida > Opisthorchiidae > Opisthorchis > Opisthorchis felineus. The sequence goes on from SJOL01010039.1 coordinate 643,653, forward strand.
AACGAACTTTTAGACATCCCAACTCTTGCTGGTGAGGCAACGTCCAACGATCATTGGTATTTAGATTTAAGTTCTTATCGGAAAGGAACACTCGAAAATCAATGAAACCTTATCACTTTTATGCGACTTCATTATTAAGGGTTTCCACTGCTTCACATAGGGACCAGACTGCCATAATGGTAAATGTCACTAGATACATGAGGAAACCATGGAGCTTTCCAAAAAAATCTCAATAATATGTTTCATTCCCCTTACAATCGGTTGTCATAGTTACAAGCCAAAACCATCTCCAATGCAACAACCTCTCCTGATCTTTTGTTGTGCTTGTCTTTCCTTATGCAATTATCTCTACAACCGTTTGTTGTTCATTTTTAGTGTGCCAACATATTTTTGACTGACTGGGTTGAGCTCTGCAAGGGGACGCGAATCCACCCGACAATCGTCCAATAATTAGTATTCACCGTAAGATCAACGTCATAGCTGATCTCTTCTGAAGAGATCTCTCAGACGAGATCAACATGAGTTGATTCCCTTCTAGAAGACCCTTTGCAGAAATGTACGCACTAACCCGGTTCCTTGAGGTGATCCCTCAGTGCATTTGGGAAAAATTCCTAGTTCCCTTATACAGTTCGTATCACTCCTGAATATAAGTTATGATAACAACTGTATCCACGAAACACAGGCACGATAATTAAATGCCGGAAATAGGTGAACAGGTCAATGTCCAATTTATCTTTTGTTTCCCAGCAAATTGCTGGAGGATATTTTTTGTCAACAATGCACATAACAAATATGAACGACCGGCGAAAGTCTGCAGCAACCATTTGTTGACAAAGTTTAGGCAGCAGTACTATACTTACTATACTATACTATACTAGTCAATAAAGGCAGTGGTACATCTCTCTGACAGTATACCTATCTACCTGCCTGCCTATCTACCTGCCTATCTATCTATCTATCTATCTATCTATCTATCTATCTATCTATCTATCTATCTATCTATCTATCTATCTATCTATCTATCTATCTATCTATCTATCTATCTATCTATCTATCTATCTATCTATCTATCTATCTATCTATCTATCTATCTATCTATCTATCTATCTATCTATCTATCTATCTATCTATCTATCTATCTATCTATCTATCTATCTATCTATCTATCTATCTATCTATCTATCTATCTATCTATCTATCTATCTATCTATCTATCTATCTATCTATCTATCTATCTATCTATCTATCTATCTATCTATCTATCTATCTATCTATCTATCTATCTATCTATCTATCTATCTATCTATCTATCTATCTATCTATCTATCTATCTATCTATCTATCTATCTATCTATCTATCTATCTATCTATCTATCTATCTATCTATCTATCTATCTATCTATCTATCTATCTATCTATCTATCTATCTATCTATCTATCTATCTATCTATCTATCTATCTATCTATCTATCTATCTATCTATCTATCTATCTATCTATCTATCTATCTATCTATCTATCTATCTATCTATCTATCTATCTATCTATCTATCTATCTATCTATCTATCTATCTATCTATCTATCTATCTATCTATCTATCTATCTATCTATCTATCTATCTATCTATCTATCTATCTATCTATCTATCTATCTATCTATCTATCTATCTATCTATCTATCTATCTATCTATCTATCTATCTATCTATCTATCTATCTATCTATCTATCTATCTATCTATCTATCTATCTATCTATCTATCTATCTATCTATCTATCTATCTATCTATCTATCTATCTATCTATCTATCTATCTATCTATCTATCTATCTATCTATCTATCTATCTATCTATCTATCTATCTATCTATCTATCTATCTATCTATCTATCTATCTATCTATCTATCTATCTATCTATCTATCTATCTATCTATCTATCTATCTATCTATCTATCTATCTATCTATCTATCTATCTATCTATCTATCTATCTATCTATCTATCTATCTATCTATCTATCTATCTATCTATCTATCTATCTATCTATCTATCTATCTATCTATCTATCTATCTATCTATCTATCTATCTATCTATCTATCTATCTATCTATCTATCTATCTATCTATCTATCTATCTATCTATCTATCTATCTATCTATCTATCTATCTATCTATCTATCTATCTATCTATCTATCTATCTATCTATCTATCTATCTATCTATCTATCTATCTATCTATCTATCTATCTATCTATCTATCTATCTATCTATCTATCTATCTATCTATCTATCTATCTATCTATCTATCTATCTATCTATCTATCTATCTATCTATCTATCTATCTATCTATCTATCTATCTATCTATCTATCTATCTATCTATCTATCTATCTATCTATCTATCTATCTATCTATCTATCTATCTATCTATCTATCTATCTATCTATCTATCTATCTATCTATCTATCTATCTATCTATCTATCTATCTATCTATCTATCTATCTATCTATCTATCTATCTATCTATCTATCTATCTATCTATCTATCTATCTATCTATCTATCTATCTATCTATCTATCTATCTATCTATCTATCTATCTATCTATCTATCTATCTATCTATCTATCTATCTATCTATCTATCTATCTATCTATCTATCTATCTATCTATCTATCTATCTATCTATCTATCTATCTATCTATCTATCTATCTATCTATCTATCTATCTATCTATCTATCTATCTATCTATCTATCTATCTATCTATCTATCTATCTATCTATCTATCTATCTATCTATCTATCTATCTATCTATCTATCTATCTATCTATCTATCTATCTATCTATCTATCTATCTATCTATCTATCTATCTATCTATCTATCTATCTATCTATCTATCTATCTATCTATCTATCTATCTATCTATCTATCTATCTATCTATCTATCTATCTATCTATCTATCTATCTATCTATCTATCTATCTATCTATCTATCTATCTATCTATCTATCTATCTATCTATCTATCTATCTATCTATCTATCTATCTATCTATCTATCTATCTATCTATCTATCTATCTATCTATCTATCTATCTATCTATCTATCTATCTATCTATCTATCTATCTATCTATCTATCTATCTATCTATCTATCTATCTATCTATCTATCTATCTATCTATCTATCTATCTATCTATCTATCTATCTATCTATCTATCTATCTATCTATCTATCTATCTATCTATCTATCTATCTATCTATCTATCTATCTATCTATCTATCTATCTATCTATCTATCTATCTATCTATCTATCTATCTATCTATCTATCTATCTATCTATCTATCTATCTATCTATCTATCTATCTATCTATCTAT
>SJOL01010039.1:649527-697102 GCA_004794785.1 Opisthorchis felineus
GTCTGACCACTGTGTTAAAAATATTGTGCAAACAATGAACATAAGTAAACAGCAGTATATTATTGTGTACCATTTAGTCAGAACGGGTCAGGGTGATGACAAATGCAGTCGGCACAAACCAGTCTGAAGCCTTGTCTAGATGGAACACGCTGCTCATAGGGCTGCTGAAAATTCTTCGATAGCATACGACCGGTTTCGTCCATCTTCGAGTTCGTCAGGTAGGCACAGTCTTTATGTCCGACTTCAACATTTCTTTGTAAACTAATTTGGTTTTAGGGGGGGGAGTCAAATTAATCCTAGCTGAATTTCTCATGTATGATATTTTTCAGCAGAATGTGCTGCACAAGGGTCGCTTCATGTTTCTGTTGGTAGTGTATTCGAGATATTGGGGGACTACGCCTAACGGATGAGCCCCAAGATCAAGACCGGTCGCTGGTTGTCAGAGAGTTTTCGGCCGAGTAGTATATTCGGTCTCAACTATCTTCCCAAATGAACATAAGGTAGCGTTTGCGTAGCGCATTCAGTTGAAGACCATCATACACAAGAGATTCAGCTAGGATTCAATTGAGTCTCATTAAAACAAAAACAGTATACAACTTCTTTTCTGTCCGACAGACCTGACCTGATCTGACCTCATTATCAGGAGCAGTAAAACAAATGCGCAGAAACTTTTCATCGGTTTGTCATTCATTTGCTTGAGTTACCGCGTGACTTGTTCCCGCCCAAGCGCAGACAGCAATTTGTACCGGAGTTGATTCATACAATCTCCCATCGCGACTGGTTGGACGAGATGACCGTCGATTTCCCAGATCACTCAGCCGCACTGAATATTGACAAAGTGGAGGTGCAACAAAACAGTGACATCTTGGGCGACATTCCGTAAATATTTCGCCGTCACATCAGGCTCTTATAACAGATGTAAATAGTACACAGAGGTAAAAAAGTATCATGCCAGAGGTTACTACAGCAGTGGCAAAGCAACTCCGCTTTTCGTTGGTACTGCCTTAGTGGCCGCCAGAACAAGTCTTTGACAAAGACATTTTCCTACTCTATTATTGCAATGTGTAGTACGCCGAAGTAAATTCGGAGTACCGTACAAAACTGCGCTGTTGTGTTCCACTTTCAAGACTGCTACGGGAAAAGCCCGTTTTACTTTTAAATTGGAAATGCGGAGTTCTTTCGCTTCATACTGCTATGTCCATATGTGATGACCGTCCAGAGAGAAGAATATTTTCTGTCTTGGGATGATTTCACTCGTCCACGATCCCTTTGAGTGAATCGGTATCGTTGAAAACACAGCTTTCATCTACAGATAAGGTTGATGAGAGACAGAGGCTATCTCTTGTTTTGACTGTAAGGTGACTCATGGTCTTATAGAAGCTGTAATCATAAGCTTATAGAGAGTGATGGAACTATCCCAGCTGTTCCTTGTTGAGTTGTGCCGTGAAGGCTTGACAACCATCATTCAAACACCCCGCAGTTAGCTGGCTGACTCTCCCTCTGCATTCTTCGCCACGCTAGTCACTTTGGACTGTATGTTTACGTGAGTAAAGTGGAAAAGCTACCGCCATGGAAACGTGGAAAGGGAAAAGAATACCGATTGGCCAGTCTAGTCTGTAACGTTTCATTGGACAGCTCGTGACTCCATCTCGCCCGGTTGCTTGGATGGGCGGCAACGGATAACTGTACATTTTCATTTTTATGTCTATTTTTTGTTTGCCAACGGATGTGCCGCTCGACTCTGTCTTGGCTAACGTTCAACGGGCCTGTGAGGATGTAGCTTCCAGGCCCCGTGAACGGTAATGAAATGGATCCTGCAACGCTTACCCAGGAAATCCGTACCAAGAAACTTTTCTCCCTAATAGAAGGTACGTTGCTCAAAGTTGCCAATACAGCTGGCATTCAGACAGCGAATCTGAGTTGAGCCAGGACGAAGAGGCAGACGTGGTAACGGAAGACAGAGCATTCGACTTTGACGAAGTGGATGAGAAGTCATTGGCAGTACAACCCACAGCCGCCAACAAAACCCCACAACACAGGTGAGCACTTCTATGTGTGTGATAAATACATGTCGGTGGATTATATCCATTGTGACTGAAACACAAACAACCCTGCCAGCGGTTTTGTTACCCGGTAAATTCATCAATTTGCCCAACCACTATCCATCTAAGAAAGCTTACGACAACCACATCAGAGACAAATATTTGCTTGGTTTGCTTAATTCAGTATCTGTCGCCGTTTGTTGTACCAGTCTTCATTATGCTGTAGTTCCCTGTAGGAAAGCTACACCCAAATACGGCCACCCTCATAAGAAACCACATTACATGATCGTCTGATGTGGCATCTTTTGTGGTCATGATACTCCCACTATAACACACTCCTGTAAAAGACACCAAAATGTTCATCTTTAGGAGCGCTCTCGTGGAAGAAGACATCTGACCTCGGTGATTTCATGCAAAAAGACTTTATTTACGTGTTCTTTGAGGTGGTGAAATGGAGAGTGTCGTAGCGCTCCACCTTGTCAAAGAGCCTATATAACCGGGTATCTTTTGTTCCCACCCGTCAACAACTTTGGTGGTGAATTGCAAGACTAACTGGTGCCATTAGCGTCCGGTTATTTCAAACGTTAAGTTTTGGATCTCATGCTAAAAAATCTTTTTGTGGTCTGGTTATATACCTTACATTCTGCCCACTTCAGAATAAATTTATTTATAAGGCTGCATTCCTTGCACTCCGCAAACAATATACTTTGGCAAGGATTTTCAAGGCTTCCAATGTTGAAGGTTCTGGCTGATATGTAAGGTCTGATAACTCTGTGATTCCCCAGTAGAAGCTTCAATCTACAGAAAAGCCACCTCCTAGGAAAGACCGCGGCGGGTATTCCCCATCGGTTTTCTCTAACCTGTCCACAACTCCCTAGATTGTCCACTATCTCATTCTCTTCCGTAGGTGACTATATGCTACAATTTTAAACCGACTGTATCCCTCTGGTACCTTCCATGCAAAAGACCTGCGACCACCACAGTCTGTAAGTGAAAAAGCGTGATTGCGTTATTTGTTCGTATAGACTGGAGAGTACTGCGGGACACCCCCCAGTGTTAAAAACTACCAGGCATAAGATAGGGCGCCATTGTATTATGATCCAAGCTAACCTCTTTGCTGAACAACCCTCACCAATGGCACCGATGAATATTATATGTTGATCCACCAGGCAGGTGTGTGGCGACTCTGCTGCAAAGTTCAAGTGCATAAGCTTGACGCAGAGGGAGTGCCCTTGGTTGGAGGAGCATCTGTCCGCTGGGGAGGAGGTTGGCAGTTCATGTCCTGTGTGCTTGGACTTCTCAGTTCAAACTCTATCAAGTCCCCTTCTGCTTTTGAACAACCCTTAGTCCATCCAATAAACGCACTGTTGACGGAATTGTCGAGCTTACTCAGGGCGGATCCGCAACTAATTTTGATCATCAGTTCACGATTGTGGAAAAATAAGGCCACAAGGCCACCTAGGGGATTGAGCAAAAGTGAACAGTTATAATCAGCGAGAGAAGCCTCAATAAACTAAGCAGAAGTGCTCCCTTTTGAAGTTCATTCCAGAGGTAGGAGTGTTTTTATAGCTTGTATAATCACTAATTGATTAGTTAATATCCGTTTGCTCCGATGCCTGAGTGCATTTTAGTTAATAAAAACGTCACAGCAACAATGATTCAGAGGTAAATAAAGATTTGAAATAGAAAGTCTTGGAAATAAAGTAGAGTAGAAAATGATATCATGGGACTCCCTCGAAACTTGATGTTTGTTTTTATACAAACTGTACATGCCTGCAGTTTGAGCCCACCAGGATATTCCTGTGAGAGAATGAGGTAATTTTTGAAAGGAACGCACAACCTTTGTGCTTGGCACACTTGAATGTGAACACCAGTATCATTCCAAAAAGAAGCTAAGGTCAGAGGAGGAACTTTTTTTCTTTGCGATGAACAATGTGCTTTGGTATGGCAGAAAGCCGAAATGAGGTAAAGCGACATACTGCAACGCGTTGCCCTGCTAGAAGAAAGAGTCTGATAATATCAGGTTTGAAACTGTACTATCCAGCTCCGTAAACATGCCGTCGACGAGCAGATGGGCTCCTAGCTTACCGTGGTTCTTACAGCCAAATATGACGATATTTCAAACTGGTCATTGCTCAGTTAAATTCCGAGAAAATTGGTGGGTCCGTGAGGACGAGACGTGGCGCAAAGTGCCCCAATAAATAAATGAATGGATAATGGTGATCATTTATTGATCATATTCATTGCCGCCTCAGTTTTCATAACCCTGGCTTCCCGAAAGTTGATGAGATACGTGATTTGTAAACCATGCAAGAGGACACACTGGAAAAAATCGAGGATATCTTTGTGCTGTCTTATCCATGTTTGTCTTAATAATGGGTTCATTTGAAGTAAATGAGTCCTGCTTGTAGGAACCTTGCGTCCTCTCAATTTACAAGGGCTTATCGTAATTCAATATCATCTCGGTGGGCTGTTGGTTGCACAAGAGTTAGCGTCATAAAGTAATTGCAATATTTATTGGAAAGTATAAAGGTATTTGGTTGATCTTGAAATTAGGAGTCGGGATACATATAGCCTGAATGAAAAGGCAAGTCCCGAGACGGACTCGAACCATCGACCTGCTCTTTACCGGATGGGTGTTCTTCCGAGTGTGCTGCCGAGGCCGGTCGCTCTCCAACATGACTATATGTCTGGGCTTCGCACCTGATTTACCATATCCTTGCTTAATGGGTTGACAAACACCATCTGTCGGTGCCGTATAAACTGAATCACTAAGCGCCCAGAACTAAGTCCGGTGGTGTCTAACGTAGTGATTGTTATGAGTTTTTGAGGGCCTTTTTGTCTCCTATTACGAAAACTCTTCCACACACAAACCTTGAAAGTGCAGGTTTGGTGGATCATTTGTTCGGAAGCAGGGTCAAGAACATCAGAAACGATAGATTAAGCTGGGTTCCAGGTTAGTCTCCCATCAAAACCAAATTGATTTGCAAATGAGTTTACTTGTCGAAAACTGGGAACTTCAATATCCGGGTTTCCTCTTCACCAAAACACCACCGTACCTCTGATGGAAACTGGCTGTTATTCCAAAGCGAACTTCCGTCACAAAGTACACCATTAAAAGCAATACCCAGGGCATTTTATTACAATAATTCACGGATTATGGGTTACTTGCCAGTTTTCAAGTTGAAAGCTGTGGGTTTCGATGAGGAAGTGTCAAGTTCTCATACGTGATTTTATTTTTGCCATTGAACCAGTTATACTCTGTTGAGCTGTATTCATACGTGTGCCTTTTGAGAGCAGTTAGATTTATGGGAGCTGAAGTTCAGTGTGTAGGCAATACAGTTTAGGTTGCAAAATCTGGAGGTGATGCTTCAGGTGCGCATGGCTTTCTGGCTTTACTTCTCAGACTGCCCCCATCAGCTAGACCTAGTGTCCGGCTGTTCATCAGTCTAATTTCATGCCTGAACACAAACTTGAGCGGGTGTTGACATACAAAGCTACAGGCAAATTACTTTGGTGTTGTCGGGGGGACTCAGCTGAAAGTCAGCATCTGAAGATCATGTTAAACGAGGGATCCAGCTGAATTTCCGTTCAGCCCCATGTTGTCACACACCGGCAAATAAGTGTTCTTCTCCACACACTTTTTTGTAAGTTCTCTCTACTTTTATGTGCTACTTAAGGGCCGTCTCATATTTTAACCATAACTTACCATTTTTACTCTACGTCCGGTACGTGCACATTTAAGATGATCTTATGCAGTTCTCAGAAGCCAAGGTTTAGTGACGGGTTCTTCAGTGTCTACTGCGCTCACCTTTACTGCTCTGTCACATCAGTTGGTCACCTAGGCATATTTAGCAAGATAATATCACCACAACCATTTGCGAATTTTCTCACGAGAACTCCTTTTGCCTTGAATCATGCAGAGCGATTTTCCATCAAATCCCCACGGATAACGGATTTTTTCTATTACACAGAGATACCAAGAGCAGTCAGCTACACAAATGCACTGGAAGTCAACTTGTTCTTGAACCTAGGTCCTTATCCGTGAGACGGGGACCTTTAATGTAACTCGATTCGGCTACTACCAGCAGACAGCGTAGTAGTTTGCAAAGACAATGTCAGACATTATTTTGCGGATGCAGGTCACAATACACCCGACAATAAGTAAAGACCAGTCACACTGAAGTAGAATGGAAGGCACCGCTCAGTTTGGATGGGATAACACCTAATCCAGGGTCCAGATAAAAGCTTGTGTCAATCTAAGTAATAGCAACCATGCCGCTTTTAGCTTATCCTTTTCCGCTTCCGGTGAAATTGTCCACCGGTATAGCAAATCACGGTAACCGTGACATACATCCCGCTAATATGTACAGATGCCAAAGCTCTCGTAACGGTAAACCGAGCAGTAATACTACACTACTAAACATCGCTGCAGACAGATTTGTTGGTGAATGCACTGAGATAGATTTTTATCAAGGAAATCACATGAACTTCTATCCACATCTACCTCAGGTATACCCTGCTTTACGGAAAGGCACAAAGATATAGTAGGTGGAATTATTCTTGACTTTTCGGTAGCATATTCCATGTTACAGGATGTTGCTGAGCGTTCAAATACCGTCAAAGATTTCTGCCTTCTGTGACTGAAGAATGCGAAGTTTGTTCTCCAAATTAGAGGTGATGGTTTTATTTTAGGATACAAATACAACATGATCCCGCATATTGTTTCTTTTTTATTGTGGACGTTGCCGCGAATGTCACTCGTGACGCTTGACCATTCCCAATCACTTTGATTCTTTCTAGGTCCGTTTGTCCTCCAATCTATTTAGTATGCGACCGACAGGTTCTACTGGTTAATGTTGTCTTTGTGTGAAACAAAGAATCTTTTGAATTTTTTAACCACCTTGATGGTAATTGTTGATGAGAGGTAGATAAATTGGTCAACTGCAGTTGTTTTGTTTAAAACGTCATCGGCTTTATGAGGTTGACGTAAATGGGGGTGTACTTTAATAGACGTAAGTTTTGAACATGGTAATTACGTGCTACATTGGATACTTTTTGTCTTGCCAAGTATAGTCTTTAATGCCACCCCAGTATAATACACAACCTTGAAGACGGAAAAGATTAGAAGTGCATAAGCTGCTCGTCAATTAACTAGGGTTTTATGCAACGAGTCACGAGGAAAAACTAGTAGAAAGTGAAAGCCATTCAGCCAAAAAGTTCGACAATAGCGGAACGCCCTACGTTGGCTTCATGGCCAAATCACATGACCAAGAAAAGCAGAGTTACGTTGATAGATATGGACACACATGTCTTGGCTGTTGCTTATGAGAAGACGACAGTAATTACAGCCATTTAGTGATGAAAGCAAAACTTCACCCATTGTGATTTTCTAGTGAAGTAATTCCCAACCTACTCCACACCGTGCACTTTTTTCAGTATATTGCGAAACGTTCTCCCCCCGGTAAATTCTACTTACCCAAACATAAATATTTCAGTTGGAATACTCAAAACGGCAGAGCATGTGTCATTTTCAACCTCAGATTCACTTCGTTTTCTGTTTCACTCTGTAACCGACTCATACAATCTGATACAAATAAACGAAGTGCACGGATTGCTTCCGGTGGCTTAAGGTGAGATGACAAGAGAATTCAAAACCCACACTAAAGGAACATGGTGGTGTAGGAATAGATAGAAGCAAAATTTGTGGGAGTTAGCAAGACAGCAAGGACCGCTGCACCACTCATATGCGGTTAACTTACCACTCTCAAATGAGTTGAAATCACACACGTTTTTGAATAATCGTACTTACCCGCGTCTCACCAGACGACTACAAAATAGAAGTTGAAGTTAAAACACTGCAAGTATGATCTCACGGTTGCCATAAAACAAGCGGATATGTGATTGATGGGCCAAGACTATGACAAGGCCTTCACACGTCTCTTTTTGGTGGTACAATGAGGGGACACGTGTTTGAATTTCGAACGCCTCAGCTGCCTGCACAAATCTCTTTTGAACATGGACATCAGATTGGAGATGACGTTCGTGGTGGCTCGAAATAATGCTTCCGTTATTTTTGGCAGCTTTTCAGGCGCTAGATGGATAGGGGAGACGCTGTGGCTGAGTCCTCCTGAAGTCCTGTGACAAGTGAGTTTACTAAAACCCAATCATTATAGGTGAAACGCCCACCCTGAAAACTGGCCATAGAGTTCCTAAAAAATCCCTAACCAAATCACTGTGCGTCTGTTTGAAAAGCACACTCGTAACAAACAAGTTAACAGCAGCACACAAAGATATTCTGAACAAAAAGTCTCTTAAATTTGTCCGAAAGTGCGCAGCTTGTGAATTACATTTGAAAAATTGTAAAGAGGCCGTTTACTTCAGAGTTTCTGCTCGAATTTTCGGACAAGACTCCACTAGCCGGATCAGGCCTGAAAGGTAAGTTTGGACAAGCCTTGAATCAAATCTGTTTCAAGTCTGAGCCTAACATAAACTTCAGTAGACCTGTCCAAGCAGCCGACTGTCCCTTTTCAGGATCTAATCTGGTACCATCAAAAAGATAGTGCATTGAGTTCCGTTTCATTTGCCAAACACGGAACAATAGTGAAAAACTCAAGGACAGCGTATGATCAGTTCAACTTGGGACTACATTGCTTGCAGAGTAACCATGTTACTATCACACTTAACGGAAATCTCGGCACAACTCAGTCAATCACACCTTGAACGTTTGATTGCATATTTCTGATGCGGGATTTAGGAGCAGTTTTGTCTACGCCTGCCGCCATAGGTTACCAAGTTGGTTTTCTACAGAAACAAAGCCAGATATGGACGAAGACATGTTCTAATTGCAAACACTACTTGAAGAGGTGTTTTAAGGCCGAAACAATTTTAGGTTCTTTATTTGTCGTATCTTGAGATGGCCATCGCCTCACTAGAAACAGAAAACATTTCCTGAAAAGGTTCTCCAGGACAAAAGTTGGCCATGAACAACTACCCTGAAATAATTATGAGGGTTCTACCTGTAAGTGTTGTCACTGTGAGTTAACCACATTGCTGATCAGCCGCATGTTGCAGAAAGGTTTGGCTTTCAACTAATAACCGGGAGGTCACGGGTTCGAAACTTCACGGAGTTTGTTAAGATACATACTGTTAATGATTTCGGATAGGGATGAAACCCATGTATAGTGCTTCTTAGCTTTTCAGTACAGATTGGCTTCACTTACTGGACGAAATCTAGACTATAAACCCCAAGGTCTTCTCACTCTACCAGCAGTTATTATGGTGCCAATTCACTTTTATGTATTTTTGTTTGTAGTCCAGATGGCGACTACGTCTGCCAAGCTGACGAGGTTCTGATGAGTTCGCTGTCACAAATTTCTACCTGAATATTTTCCAAAAGTCATACAGAATCCTGTGTTCTACTCTTTTTCCAGAAGTACTGGCACTCTTTTGTTCAAAAAATACGAACGGCTGGGCAAAATCGGAGAAGGAGCCTATGGTATTGTATTCAAGTGCAGAGATATCACTACAGGACGTCTTGTCGCCATCAAGCAGTTCACGGCAACTGAAGATGACCCTGTTATACGTAAGATTGCAATGAGAGAAATAAGAATGCTAAAAGTGAGTCATTTCTCTATGGTGCATTAAATGCTTGTTTATAAACTAATCCTCACCTAAAAACCAGATCGATGATCCCCTACAGCTTTAATTACAGTACTAGGTTCTTAATAGAAGTCAGACGCGTCTGCCATTGAGGGGACTATTGAAAGCTTAGGTAAGGTAGATGGCCTTTGGCGAAATACACTCATTTGCACATAAGTTTGATTTTGCGAGAGACTCACCTGGAACCCAGCTGAATCTGTCGTTTGTTATGTTTGTTCAATGAGCTGGACGATTAAGCTGCAAACGCTTCACCACTAATCAAGGTGGCATCATCAGTACACACTTTTGAAGCGGAGCGCAGCTAACCTTACCACTGATCAGTTTGAGCTCCACGGTGTGAAAGTCTCTGCTGCAACTGCAGAGGTGTTCAGTTTCATGGTGTCTTGGTCCTATAAATTGTAACACGTGAACCACCTGTCAGCAGCTTAATGTTACGCTCCGCGCACCGATGAGGTCACCCCGGTTGGTAACGAAACTTCAACGAATAAATTGCCGAGCTCGGTAAACGCAGCCACGGATATCTGTCGTAGATTTCGCGATGCCACTCAGTGAATAGTGGTCCGTATTTCCACACAGCGAGGGATTCCGAGCAAGTTTTAAGGGGAAAAATTGACGGATAAAATCACAGAAAAAGAACTTTTGTCCAGCTTTGTCTTTTGATTCCATCGTAGGATCTCGAAGGAAGTTGTCTGTTATCTGAGTTATCTGAGTTATATGATTCGAAATGACTTAACGACATGACCTGAGTGGCTAAAATTATTGTCCACTAGATTTATGAGGATGTAATACTTGAGTGGCTGACCGGTGTGTTTCCTGCGTGCCTTTTCATAAGCTTGTACCCCAGCCCTTCAGGGCAGTCGCATTACCGTGATCGTCGGTAACTCAAAAAATGAATTTTGAGGAGCCTTGGAAATGCACAGCAAGTTTATTTAAGGCATTGTGATCTCCCAGTTGATTTGAACACGTCCGTAAGAATAACAAAGCTGCCGTGGCACTTTCTTGTCTTTTCCAAATCTACAGGTGAATAAAATGTTCTACTAGAGTGCAGAAAAAACCAACGTAAGGTGTTTAACCTGTCCCTTGCCGTCCGATGTAAAATATCACGTAAATATCTTGTATACAAAGGTGGTTGTTTTATGCACGTTTACGCGGATTTCTCAGTTTTGGCCACAAAATGTCAGTTATGGTTGGTGGAAAAGGACTCTTCATAGCATCAACGTCGACCTGCTTATAGCTGGTTCACTAGAAGCAAAGCTTGACAAACTTAGTACATCATAAAATGAGGTCATCAGGAACGCGGATAGGAAGTTTGATAAGACTTGCATGAGATTCTAGATAATCGTGAAAATAATACAGTTTCCATAATGGCATATGACTGCAAATCAGACCATCGCATGCTTTTTTTGAGAGCTATCAATGTGTTTTGCGTAGGATGAAATTTCATAGGCGCTTTTCAAACAGTTTTTGGTAAGGATGGTTCTGGTGGGTTGAAGAATATTTGCCATTCAGTTGGATAGTTGATGATGGGGTGGATGAATAGGCACATTGGATTTATTAGTTTTGGAATCCACAAAGATGAGATGTACGAGAATCGACAAGTTTAAGGATAGTAATCTCAGCTTGGGAGATAAAAATACATACCAAAAGAACTTTCGCCTCACGAACAGTCACCTTCTCTACTATTAGCCCATTGTCTCGTTGTTTATCGGGCAAACCTTCCCAACACATCAGTTAAAACTGGGCTGATGTTGTTTGGAATAACGACCCAGGACTCATTGTCAGGCTTCAGTATAACGATGTTCCCGTTCATTCTGGACTTCCGTAAGCTTCTACGTATTCTTTTGACAGAGTATATTTCTGATGTATCGAAGAGGAGTATAAGTGGTTCTAGAGATCAGCCAGTTTTGCTTTGAAACAGTTTACGTTCCCAGGAGACGTAGTCCGAAGTTCGCTGGATTGGTCGGAATGGTGTTCCTATTCAACCACAGTATCAATGCGGTCAACTTTTCTGGAAGAAATTTTAAAATCAAACCCTAGTGGCAGTACCTCCTAATGAAGTCGACCTAGATTAACATGTTTCTTCAAGCCTGCCGGAAAGTCATTCTTGGGTTCACCCGGAGTTTTCCGAAATTCTTCTAACACCACGTCATTGTGCGGTCTGTTAGGCTGCGGTGGTGGTTGGTAAACTCGATCTGCTACACAAATAATAGGTCATTAAAAATTCACGTTCCTTGTCAAGCATACGTATAAATGAGGAGAGCAAGTCTACAAGTAAGAATGGCCATATGCATAAATTCATAAGCATGTATAAACCACTCCGCCTTCCTAAACCGTTAAGCAAGAGTAAACCACGGGCCTTCCTCATTTATCACGCAAAACATCCAGTAATTCAATGCAGAAAACACGGATGTTTAACGATAAGTGTATGCAATAACACCACGAAACTGGAATAACACCCTTTTTATTTCCGAAAATTGTCCAAATCCACCTGTATTCTCTCCATCACATATTGTTAGTAGTGAATATCATTGCTAATTTTGCGCAGTGTCATAAGGGGAGGATTCAGCCGAGAATATGTTCTGTTTCCAAGTAGGAAAACTGAACAACTGCCGGAGAATTCAATAACCTCTATTAGGCTAGCGAACAAGGGTAGCCTTCCGCAGATTTGTTGAATAACGAGAAAAAACGTATTTCCTAAACAGCTTTGGGACAATGTAGGAACCGCATCGTCGTGCAAATTCTTCATATACAAGCTGTTCAGAATGTTTGGCTAACAGCAGGGGAATCCTGTAGGCTAATAACATTTCTGATTGCTTTCACCAACGATTTTTATGCAGGGATGCGACAGTGTTCAGAACTACTATCATTATTATTGAGGGTGTCACAACCACCGTTTGCGTGACTCTAGTCACAGTTAGTTTCCTTCTATTTCCGCCACAAGCTCCACATTTGCTTGTTCATTTCTACTAGTCTTTAAATCTATTTAGAGAATGGCATTTGTAGTTGTGGGTAACGATTAGAACAGTTGACCCTAATCCCAGTTTGTTAAGGCAGGTGAACGTGAGGAGGTCATACGCCGTTGGGACAACGCCCCAACTAAGCTCATTATTTTATTGCTGTGATGCAACAGCACACATCTTCCCGTTGTCTAACTAGGCTAAATCAAATACCATTACCGGGTACAGTCACCTTAGCCTTTACTCACTGTCTGCATGTCCGAAGCAATTACGAGATTCAAATGACTGCAATAAACGTAAAACTCCGGAGCATTGAACTCAATGAATGTAAAAGATACAGGTTGTCTTTTTGCTACATAGTGGGTCAGAAAACCATAAAAAAGACGAACATCTCCATTTTGGGGAACGAGCTAGCACATTTTGAAAATGGATAATTTTACTGTCCGCAAAAACAGTTGCTGTAAATAAAGAAATCGCCTCATGCTTAAGTAGAGTGCCTATCGGGGGAACCATCTGAAGATATTGACCAGTCTCCCCATATTACTCATTCCGCGGTGTTTTTTGAACATGTGTTTTCAGCACCTATATTTTCTCAGTTCATAAACCAGTTCCTAACATTCCCTTGAAAGTAACGGCTAAACGAAATGACTTTCTAGTTTTCGTCTGTTTATATTACCTTGGTTGCAATCGAGTAGCCCTCGGGTCACATAGGAAGCGTGCAATAACCAGCCGTGTTTGTAGAAGCTTAGATCAATAAACGGGACCGTTTTAAACGTAGCAGATTGTAACTCTGAGTAGTTTTCAATGAACTGGTTTGCATCACCAGAACAACTTTGAGAATCACATGCTGATAAACCACATGATTAGGACCTTTCACACGATTATCACTTGGTTGGGGCCCGTGCACTGTTGTCCTGCAGTACCTCCGTTGTATCCTTCTGAAGGCTTGTCTGAGAGTTCCTCCTCATATTTCTAAAAATATACTCTCACGTACCGAGATGCTGAGGACACAAATGCTGCTGATGCCCCCCATATTTGGGACAACTCAAAATTTTGTGGAATTCTATGTTTGAGTATTAATTCTGCGTTCCATGTCAGCGAGAAACTCTTTCGTCTCTTGACTTTTACAGCGACTGAAGCATCCCAACTTGGTCAACCTGATTGAGGTTTTTCGAAAGAAAAAGCGTCTAAATCTGGTCTTCCAGTATATCGATAATACACTGCTAAATGAGATGGAGCAACGGCCTAGAAGGTAAGTAGATATATATAAATACTATAAGTATTTAAATATCGTGTTATTATATTGATAATATTATCAACCAGGGTACCACAAACAGGATATCACCAAACTACAACCACAATGAAACCATAATACCTACAAAATATCGGGGGAAAAGACGTGGATATTTTTTGGAAATATCGTCTTGGATATCGCAAATCCAAGCTGCCTTATAAATTTGGGATAATCTTATGCCTGGGCCAAAAACCTACCACCACTGAGTTTGATTTCGTGCTTGTCGTGTTAAACACATAATTGCCTGAAAGGTCTAATTTTGTCCAGAATCAACGCTGTGTTCAGTTGTTGGTCCTCAAGTTTGTCTACTGACCAACTGACTACTCTTGATTCGTGAAAAGCTTGCCTGTGACCAGAAAAAATTAGTTGGCAATTTTGAAAGCTGTCCATGACTCCAGATGTACAAAATATTCCTGCTAAATTTTCCGGAGAAAAGACTGATTGCACGAGAATTGGATAGCAGTTGAACCTAAAATACGCCGAAAAAACGCCGGCTCCGGCCCGTTGCTCAGTGGCACGAGTTAGCTAAATAAGATTGTTGTCAATGAAGCAAAAGCAATCTACTGGGTCATTATATATACATATACATATATATATATATAAAGTTCAGTGTCCCTCAATAAGTCAGACGTGTCCGTCTTGTTTCTGGCCTTCTTTTAATAGCGTTAACGAACACTATAACTGTTGTGGATTGAGCACTGTTACCAATCATTTTTCATAAATTGACTTGGTGTTCTATGACTTACTTTCTGCGAGATACCTTCCACAATTTTAGTTTATGAAGAAATTAGACCATTCAATAGTTGCGTTTATTAGCTAAGATCACCCAAAGGTCAGGAGATATAAGTACAAATTCACCTAGAAGAAGACAAAACTGTGGTAACAATCTATGTGAACACACGTTTCAATCCTGTGAACTTCAGTTCTCCGAAGATAACTTTCGCTTAACTATTGGATAACCACAGAGTTCCAAAAAGACCCATATGAAAGACCCATCTGAAAGCATCTCAAACGTTGCTTGACCCCATACTTTGATTTTAACCGGGAACATTCAGAGCAAATCAGAGGGGTACCAATGAGTCCCCCTCTTAAGGATATCTCACGGAGATTGTAACGCATAAGATGAGGCAGATTGTGTTTCAACACGTACATCCAGAGATATGGATCGGTTACGCGGATGATACTCTAGTCATCGTCAAAAAACATTTCTATCCTCCTTGACATTCATGCCCAGCAACGAAGGTCCCGGAAGTTTGTGAACATAATAAGTTCTCAGACTTCCGGGTGTAACAGTGTATGAAGAGCTCTCCAAAGGCTTCCGTACACAAAGCGGTGTCTGTCAGGGGTGCCCACTCTTTCCACTCATAGGCAATTTCGTGATCGATGAGATAATGAGGCGAAAGCTAAAAGGTCCTCAAAACCCTGGTGTTCAAATAGCTGCTGACGAAAACCTTGTCAATCTGTAATATGCAGATGACATTGTTCTCGTCTTCGAAGAAGAAGGGAAGGCGCAGGTGTTTTTGGATGAACTAACCAAAGTCAACCCGTCCTTCGGCATAGGCTTTACGTCCACAAAGTGCAAGGTCATGCTCCTGGACATGCAGTCACCCAACACGACACTTAATCCAGGGAGAGTCACTAGCAGTTGTGGAGCGTTTTGCGTATCTTAGAAGTTGTATTAGTTTTGATTGTAGTGTGACAGATGAGGTCAATGCGCGAATCTGAAAGGCTCGGGTGGCGTTTGCTAATTTGAGACACCTATGGCGTCAAAGCGGTACAGCCCTGAATCTCAAAGAACGTGTGTATCGAGTAAACTGCGGCCCGATTTCGTTGTATGGCTGTGAGACTTGCCTGTTCGAGAAGCGGGAATGAGACACCTTCAGGTCTTCGACACGGTTGTTTCAGAACCATAGTTCATGTAGGCTGGCGCCGGTGAATTCATAACGAGGCAGTTAGAAGGCGAGTGTTCGGTTGTGTGACGAGGGCTTCCACTGAAGAATGTGTCCAACTAGCACGTAAGTCATGGATTCGAGACTCCCTGGTTTTTCGTGGGATGCCCACTGTTGATGATTCCCAAGAAGGATTAAACAGCTTTATGTGCTTTTCAGCCTTCCAGCGTAGACTGGCTTCACTTACAGGACGAAATTTTCACCCGAAAGAAGTTTCCATTCTGTTGTTCAGTGCCCATAAAAGTAAATATCATACCGACTGTATTATTGTATACCTTTTACGATTGCTCGAATGAAAGTCTGTGTTGCTGAAATTCGTTTTTAACCGCCACATCCTACTCCCAAGTTGACGGCTATGTTCCGACGTTGACAGAGCGGAGAAGTATCTGCCGATCTCATTCACCAGTCTCAACATGCCGGTTGGAACTTGTTTAGACTAATTTTGAGCCATGGTAGTGCACATAAACGAAAGGGCTCTTCAGATCGAGTGCTTGGCGTTACTGGAGTGAGGCAAGCCTCTCATCATTGCTGTATTCCCACAAATATATATTTATATATACCCTCTAACTGCTTGCGTCTGTGTGAAGGCAGCGCATGGTTTTGTGGATTCACTTGTTTAACGCGGCATACTCAATTGTGATAAGACGGTTTCGTGATAGGACGGTCATTCAACCTCACATTTATTGGAAAAAGTGTCCCGACGCCGGCTGATTTATTGATGCATCTGGTGGCATGGACGGCCCGGGTGTAAATAAGATGCCTGGTAATTAATGTAACTTCCAGACGTTAGTCAAGTCAATGCCATTAATAACTCAAAAATGATTCGAGAAAAGACAGTACTGCAAAATTCAGCGTCTCGGGAGGCCGCAACTGACCTGCAGAGGTAATCCTACAATAAACTGTTTGGGACAAAGCGGTTCAGAATTATATCATCAATTGCTGACTCCTAGGTACACTAGCAGACTGAAAACATACAGAAGATTATCGCACCGACGCTCATCCAAGTAGACTTGTGAATTTTTCCTTTATTTTTCCACGTTTTTCAAGATCTAGGCTCGTAACAGATTGAAATAGAGTGAATCTATTCAACTTTAGCAGGCAAATACAAGTAAACAGAACCGGCGGGATATTTTAAAAATTCGATCGCTGACTGTTACGTGTTGAAGAGTGCCTTTCATCAAATAACTTAGTTCGTTTAATGTTTTGCGCGAATAAGAGTTGTTACTTTCATTTTCTCCGGAGAACTTAACGTAACAGTATAACCACAAAAATGGAGATGATTTAACGGTGGAGATTTGGTCTTTTGAAGCGAAAAATTACTGTTCCAAGAGACTAAAGGATTATCGGTCTTCCGAATCTCAGTTTTCGTTTTTTGGCTTATTCGCTTTTAACTGGCAGTGAACTAAATACTCCGGCAAATGTGATCGTTGTTTCTTTCGTTGAGCTAGGCCAGCTGATCGCAAGCTTTTTTATCATCATTCGGGACGATATCACCATTGCGTCTGCGCGAAAAGCGGAGCGGAGCGCCAGTGACGCCTCACTAAAGTCCCGGCGATTCTGACGTTTTGCGACATTAATTATTCACTGCCATGTATGTTGCTTTTATAAATTTCAGATTGGATCGAAACAAAATCAAAAAAATTACCTGGCAACTCCTCCTGGCCACTGACTTTTGTCATCAGTCCAATGTGAGTCTTGTGTTTTTGCAAATTTGGCTGCAGAATCCACGCCTTCCAAGTAGTCCACTGAAAGTCAAGTCTTCATGAAACAGCCACTGTCCAATGGCACATTGAAATGGATGATTAAAAACTTTCACATCTCCAATTTCAAAATGACACTGCAAAATTGGGCGAGAAGTGGCTGATCGACCGTGTGGCTAGCTTGCGTGCAGAAAATAACGTCATCCTTCAATCGCGTTGCTCAGATCACGTGACCCACCGTTGGCTCGGTTCTTAAGTGATCGGTTCTAGTGGCCCACCCAAGACGTGCTATAAGCAGTCTATGAGGTTTATAGCAACTTTGTGCAGTCTTCAACATCGGATACCGGTACACATACATTTCGCCATAGAGTTTGGCCCATCGTCACTCAGTCGTAAAAGGTTATCTGTCTGAGATGTTTATATGCTAGCATTACTCTGCTACGGGATATGTATTGAAATGCCTCCAACATTAGCCTTTTTGGTCGACATTCTTCTTCCATCAACCGCGAGCTCGGGAAGGATGGAGAACAACATTCGTCTCGGTAAACGATGCTTTGGCTTGCCTAGTACACGGCTAAACCACCGCAGTTGTCTGTGCAGGATGTTTCCCACGGCTGAATTACCTACTGCACAACCAACTGCCCGTTTTCTAACCACTTCGTTACGAATTCGTTGACGCTATGCAACACCAGCAACACTTCTGAGGCATCGGTGGTAAAAAAAAACCTGAAGTCACCTCACATCATCTGTCCGCAGAATGCATGTTTCGCAACCATACAGCAATAGAATCCTTACTGTAGCCTGGTATGCGCAACCCTTAAAACCCAGTGATATGCCGTTTTGATGCCACATGGGACGCAAATTAGCAAACTTGATCCGGTCCTTTGAGATTCGTGCACTGATTTCATCACACACACTTCCGTCAGAGCTAATACAACTGTCGAAGCATGCATACTCTTCCACAGCTTCCAACTGCTCCTTATCTTGCAAGGGGTATGTTCAGAGACGGCAGTGAAGCATTGTTGTTGAACACTGGTGTCATGCTGTCGATGATGATGATTATGATGATGTCCAGAGACTGCACTTTCTGAGGTACGATGTAGTACTTTGAAGATACAAGGCGCATACCTAAAGATGGTACGGTGCTAGTCAGTTCACCCAACAGACCTGGTGCTTCACCTTCTTCTTCCAAGATGACGACGATATCGTCTGCGTACTCCAGATCAACAAGGTTCTTACCAGCAACTATTTAACCCCCGGGTTCATCAATGGCGAGTTTGATCATGAATAGATAGAGCGGATATTATTGCCGGACACCACTTCTTGTGAACAACCTTGTAGAGAGCTCACCATACACTCTGACACACCAAAAGTTATGTGAATATAGTGGCCGGATTATGTTCACAAACTTCTGAGGCATCACCTGTTGAGCAAGTGTAGTTAGAAGAACTGACCGACAGACAGATTCGAAAGCACACGTGAAGTCAAGGAACCCCAAGATTGTCGGCCTTGCTTACATTTGAAGTTGCTCTGACACCTGACAGATTGTGAAGAGCTGGTCGATGCATCCTGTATCAGGCCGGAATAGCGCTTGATGCTCATGAGTCACCGACATCGATTAATGTCTTGGGTATCTGTCTTTAGTGATGACTGACGTCCGACATCAGGCAACCATGCAGGTGTTGGAGGAGCTGGTTCTGATAGCTCTGATTTATGCGTCCACAAGCTTATCGATGGCCTAGTGGGGTTCGCGCATTTTGCGTAGACGTGAAAAGCAGTAACGAACAAGTGCATGATCTGAGTCGAGGCAAGCATTCCAGAAGGAACGGCAGGCCGTGATCGTCCCTCACCACCATCAGTGATTGCAATGTGGTCTATTCGGGTTTAGGGCTGATTCGTTGGTGGGCATCCAGTGGTCAGACGATTTCCGATGGTCCAGTGATTGACACTGCTACGAAATATCCAGTGGTTAGCACACAACGCAGCAGGTTCTCCCCGTTGTCTGTGCATCTCATGTCTAGCCCAAGACAATCGCCCAGATGAGCCTCAACAGCACTGAGCCTACTTACCTGCGCATCCATGTTACTAGCTACTAAAACTATGTCTGAGTTTTTAGCGTAACTGGCAGGCTCAGAGCTACGATAATTTGGGACATAAATAGATGGACCAAAGAAAGAGTGATGGATTTCACTTTCTCAAGATCCTTTCACACACGTTTCCAAATGAACAGCTCATGGGTGAGTATGAAAAGGAATCCACTCAAATGGAGACGCCTTCGCTGGAAGGTTCAACACAATGCCCATCCAGGTATATCCAGGTGCAGTGGCCTCCGCGTCACTGGAGGTGTGCAGGCGGAAGTGGGAAGATAGCGAAGGGACAGTTATTTCAATTGCAGTACTGACCGCCGATGAAGGTCATAAGGATCTGTTTTCGGTGGAAGAGACTTTTGGAGAATCTACTGTACATTTTCAGTGAAACCCAGCGAAACATTTTATTATCATTGTGAAAACAGAAAATTATTGCTCCGGCATTCAGAGCAAGCCACAAGGCATACTAAATCAACTGCTGACCAGGGACGGCAAGACCAAAAGGTCATAATAGCTGAAAAGTTTATAAATTATCTTGAAGAACGCGACTTCCGGCAGTGACCACTCTATCTATTCAGATGATAATCAGAGGTAAGTGGACCGCATGGCAAATTCCCATTCTTCTATCGAGCATTTATACACAAGTTCCCAGCTGTTTGTTCCTGGGATGGCCGGAAGCTTTCTTTGTGACAGGGTTCAACGTGATTGAGTTCGATTAACTATCACTACCGACTTCACCAGATGGTTCGTTTTGGATCCTGGACTGTTCTTAACCCTTACTAACGACGTGGTCCGCATTTTTCCTCCATACCTTGGAGACCGACTGTCTCTCTGGAAGGTCACCGTGTTGTTCACACAGAAATTGATTCCGCGTTTACTTATTCAGAGAATAACAACTTCACCCTCTTTGTTTGAACGTGAAACCTACGTTTATTCCATAGAAATAGGGAAATTTTGATGTGTTCTATCCAAAAATTATTTAACTTTATCACACAGGCAACCATCAGGCAGCTCAGACTAATGCAAAAAGACATCCGCTGTAGGTACTTGACATTCTGGGTCCCTTTGCTGAACGTTTTCGAAACTTGCACCGGAAAATTCTCCAAAGCTAATGATGGCATAAACTCACCCCAAGGGTGAGTAGGATATCTGTTATCCAAAAGGTGACTGAATAAGACACGAATCTTCTGAAAGATAAGTAGACGAGCTATCCTTGAGTATTAGATGTTAAAACGCAATAACAGCCAATGACTTTCGGGAGGGCTTGATTCGTTTCTACCAAATACTTAATCAGCCGCATTGAAGAAACTTTGCATAACGCTGATGATTGGGGTCACGCCTGGAGGTTTTCGGACATTTTAACAGATTAAACTGTCCAAGAAACTTCTTGCTCCAGGTAGTTTCCCTGGAAATGCCACACTTCCTTTGGTTTTTCAACGTTAGCAATTGCCGCTGTCGGCCAAATACACATTCGAGAATTAAGTTTGTGCTAACAGTCAACTCAGCTGAATCCCAGCTGATATTCTTTAACTAAACCTACTTACAAGGGCCGCCTCAGGTTTCTATTGATACGATGTTCGGGACATCGCAGTATAGTTTCTCGACCGGACCCACTACTCATAACATGAAAAGGATTTTACCAACCTCATGAGTAATGCCTTCGTGCTCATTTTGATCCATCGCTATATATTACGAAGCACCAAGAGTAAAGGTGTTCATGAGCTACTGCAGTTGTGACTCCTTTTATCCGCTTGCTTGCACGGTACCGTGACAATCATATAGGCACCTGCTTCTGTCAAATTAAATTGCAAGCAAAACAGTTTGTGATAAAATATCTAGAATCACAATCAGTTTGAATGTAGAACACAATTCTAAGTAGTTAGGAACGATTTCATCGCATTGCTTGATCTTAGCTCAAAACTAGAACAAAAGCTGACATCTGATGTATTGATGTGCATTCCGGATGCTGGCGCGTCGCCTTCACCGGAAGACTACTGCACACGATTTAAGGACCTTAGTTGATTGCCTCAAATAGGAACAAAGTTTATTCTCCATACGCAGGAAGTTATTTCACTAAGAAGCCTTTATTTCCGCCCACGTGACGGATATTTCTAGAGAAGCGTAGTTATTCTCCACTTCACTACACTCCACCATCTCAGAACAGTCGACCTCCAGAGACATTGTCCTTTCCGAGTCTGGTTCTGCTCTCGTCGTCATGTTTGCAAAAATGTTTGAAAAGTTAGTTTACCTGGTGAAGCGAAAATTAATCCAAACAAATGAAAAGCCCGCGGCTGATCGAATTTAGCGTCTTTGCTAATAGTTTGAACAATTACTTTGCACGTTTTTTTAACCCTAACTGAATGGTGCACAGCCCCTGCTTGCGCAACTTATAACCTGTGTAGCAAGGTCATCGACAAACGATGACGTTACTCCCGTCGTTGTCATGGGGATAGAAAATGGGTGAGTGAACTAGATGTCGGCTTACAATTAATACCGACATCTACGTCATCAGATGTTTGCAATACCAGGAAGGGAAAGACCTCACCCCAAAGGACAGCTCTAGTTTGACTCACAACTTAGAAGAGTTTTAGACAACCACACAGCTCTTTGCGCCAATTCGGAAGCACAGGGATTATCACAGAGATACACAAAATCGACGTACGGATATGAAGATTGCTAAACGTCGCGAATTCGAGGGCAGGCTGGTGGTGTAGTTCAAAAACAACTCCTAAACGTTCGTTTTCCGACGTTTACTGCGTATCCGCAGCAAGGCTGGTATCGGCGCCTTCCGCTGTGATGTGATGCGTCTAAGGTTATTGCAGCGCAAAGGAGACCTTAAACTTTTGATGTTGAATGCCCTCAAGACAACGGTCTAAATAAATTGGGCCCATGGGTCTATCATAAATGTGCTATCCTGTATATGTAGGTACTTGGTTAGGCTGGCAGGTTTCAGTCTTTAATGCCAGACGTGTGAGCCGGGACATCAGAGAAGTGATAGGGGGTAGAGAGTACAGGAAGCAACAACACTTCTGGTAGATGGGTTACAGAATCTGTAGTATGGAAAATGACTGAAATTTTTGCACCTATCCCATCAACATGGCCGCCGAACTAGAGGCGACCTGATTATCCTCCGATGACTAGTACCACGGACTTCGGAGCCGACCTGTTAGCTGGCTTGCCGCAGTGATGACCAGCGAAGAGGCAACGTTTCACTTGTTGGAATCAGAGCGGTAACAGGCTCTCCCTCTCAGGTTGTAGCATATGAAACTGGCTCCCATCTGCCGTGAGAGAAGATGCTGAGGATAACATGTTCCAACAATCAGAATGAACATGACCTTAATCGACCGTTGGAAGAAGAAATAAAGTACCGAGACGTGAGACCGTCGGAACCGGATGGTCTGTATCCGACCCTATTCGAAGAAAGCGGAGAAGCCCTAGTGACCTTTATGACAAAACTTATTGATGCGATATGGAGGGAATAGAAAATGTCTGCAGAATGGGGAAAATCGCCACTCATCCCCATCTTTAAAAGGGGTACACGGATGGTGTATTAAAATCACCATTAGCCTGGTAGCTGTGGCATCAAAAGTGTTTTCTGGTCTTATCCTTCGAAGGTAGACTGAACATATGGAAAGGCAGATCCGTGAGAACTAAGCTGGATTCCGTCCAGCAGTAGGATGCATCGATCATATTTTCAGCCTCCGACAGATTCTGGAACAGTGACACTGTTTCCAGCAACCAACAACGATTGTCTTCCTTGACTTGAATGCTGCCTTTGATGCTGTGGACCGTCTAGCACCATGGCAGTGTCTGTGGAGCAAAGGTGTCCCTCATAAATTCTTGACCCTCCTTAGGGAGCTGTGCCGCAACTCCCGCGGACGTGTGAAGGCCTACGGGAAGCTGTCGCCTTAGTTCACTGCATCAAGTGGTGTTAGGCAAGGGTGTCCTCCTTCAGCTTTCCACTTCAAGTTCGTCATCGGTATCACCATGGAAGACTCTTTCCCATCCTCTTAGGCCTGTGAAGTCGAAATGCTCCCAAGGCGTTTGCTCACAGATATCGAGTAGACGGGGGATATAACTCTTCCGTTATGGCGACATCAAATAATCTAAATAATTCCACCTCACGGTGTGGCATGCAATTCATACCTTCAAAGTGTGAAGTGCTGTTGCAAGACTGGGTGGGCTCGAACCCTAACCTTGTGCCTGCGGATGCGCCGATTGATGCAGTAGACAAGTTTGTTCCCTGGGTAGCTGTATCAGTCCCGGTGGACTCGCGAAAAAGGATATTTTCCTCCGAATTGGGAAGGCCATGGAAGCTTTCATAAACTTGCATCACCTGTGGCGTAGGCGTGATATCAGTTTACCTGCCAAGGGTCGAGGTTACAATGCTCTGGTGCTCTCCATATTGTTAAATGAATCAGAAACTTGGCCGCTGTGCGCTGAAGAAGTGAAAAGCTTTCAGTGTTTGGTCATAGAAGTTTTCGGCGAATTTCCCGAGTTTGGTGGGAACCCCGGATCAGTAATATGAAAGTGCGTCGAATGGCCTTCGGAAGAGATAACTCGCCCACAATAGATGAACTGATCCCACTGCATAGGTTGCGCTGCTTGGTCACGTGCTCCGTATGCTAGTCGACCGAATTCCTCGAAGCGTCCTGTTTGCACAACCATGCGAAAGGTGGAAACGAGCTAGGGGAAGTCAAAGAATGATTTGGCAGCGAATTATGAAAGCCACTGCTAGCAAACTCAGCTGCGCTTGTAGTTGCCGTCTCCTTGGATGGGAAACCGGAGACGGACACATCAGTGTTGGAGACACTGCCAGATATGGTCCAGTCGCGCACTCAGTGGCGTCCAAACTGTAGCCTTTATTCAATAGCTTTCCTCCCGATCTCCCTAATGAAAGGCCGTTGACACCTCTGTGTTTACGCGGCACTGCCTCCAATGTGTGGCTATCCGCCCTTGTTGCTCCAGATCATCGGCGAAACAAACTGGAGGAGGCAAATGAGGTTTTCCTCTATATTTTGTTAAACCTTTAAGCGTATACTTACCGAAAACACATAGAGGCAAAATGTCTGATTCAGTTATCCCGTACACAAATACCAACCTACTTTTAGCCGGGTGGCTAAACGCTGGATTGCCATTGTAAAACAGCTTCTCCCGACCATGACAAGCTAAAACCCAATTGCATTGGCAGGTAATTTCAAAAGATCAAATCAATATAAGCCCCAGAAAGGCTTTAGTAACGTGAGGTTTGTCGACTTTGAAAGGGAAATGCTCGTCTTTCGTCTCTTTTGAGGAGTTTCTCTTTTAACCCACTCAATTCAGCAGAACAACTAACAGCTATTGTGGCCATCCCACTCTCCAGCAGAATATCCTTGGTTTACAGCACTATAACTGTCCTGCCAAAAAACGTAATATCATATCATTCTAAGAGGCAATCCATTAGGTGTTTTGAATGAATGCGGGGAAAATGCTACGCTAGCAGGTTCATAAAACCATTAGTCTGAGTATTGAGTATCTCATTTTGGATGGTTTTTTCTCAGTGCGCTTCGATGACATGGAGGTCGTCACTAAAAATGGGTTCAGACTTATCGATCAGTCATTTCTCGCGCTAATGTAGCGTTGCCACGCCCACTGGGAGTTGGTCCTAGTCACCCGCTTGAAAACTCTAGCCTATACTGGCCAAAGTTAATATCCACCGTTATGCATGGTTGAAAGCTAGGTAGATTTTTATAGTTTCAACCCGTAATGTGATTCTTCGCATAGAGTGTGAAAAGAGTTTCTGAGCCGCATTGGATTATATCTGTATCAGTTTTCATCAGAGGAATTCCGTTTTGTTTTCTAGGTTGGGCTTATTACTCAACTGACTGACACGTACCCTTAAAAACACAGGCAATCGCAACAGATAGTTTGCTCGTCATCCTCTGTGAAGATGAGTCTCCCCCACTTCCGACATTTTTTCTATGCTTTACTTATCCCCGAGACAGGACTTCTCCCTAGTATGAATTGCGCACTCTGAGAAACAAAGATGTTTATCAACGTCCACAACGAAGCCCAGGCGTTTTGACAGTGAATATGTGGCTCACGGATAATAAGCTCTGGAAAGCGCGCGTATCAGACAAGGAACGATCAATCTAGTTACGCGCATTCATATATGAACACAGATCCCTGGTCCTAGCACCGCTTTTTCAAATTTAGACCAAATTCGGCCTCATTATAAAGGTGACAGTCATTCAATGAGAATAAGTCTTAGGACAATAATAAATTATGTTATTCTGCGCCGAACTATTTCGTGAAAAAGGATGTCACTGAAGAGCAAATCACCTGAACCATAGTTTATATCTTGCATCGGTTATCTGAGTCAGGTTTTCAGGTCTAAACCCCGTCCTAAGGCTGATCTGCCCTGCCCGAGCAATACAGTGGCTTGATGCATCTGGGTCTCAACTGCTTTGGTCATATGGTAAGTCGGGGTCGTTTATCAAGTTCGGTGATAGAGGTCTGATCTATATACTCCCAGAGAGGGAAAAATTAGTGTCAAACAGTTTAGCTAATTGCAACTTTGTTGCGTAGGCAGTGGAGATACTTTGGAATTTCGGGTGGGATTTACAAGGATATGCATTGCTAATAAGCTCTAATAAGAGTGCAAACAGAGTGCAGTGCTTCCAAAATTCAGTGTAGACTCACCAGAAGAATTGTGCCAGGGCAGGAGGGACTGTTCAAACAACAATGATTTGAACATGAATTAGTTAGAAGCTTTGATGCTCTTATAAACCGTCTTCGAAAAGACTTGTTAGCGCCGAACGGTTCGTGAAATCCTCTTTTGCACTTAGTCTGTTTCCGAATTTTTTTGTCGGCAGGTAGCGCGGTTGGCCAGGATACAAGTGCAGCTCATCGTTTAGTCACACAGTTTACGTCACTTTACCCGATATCGACGGGCTCCTCGAGTACTAATTTCATAAAAGAAAGGTGCATGAAACTTCTTTTGGACGTTTTTCCTGCGTAATCAGTGCCGAATGGAAAAGATCCTACATGTTGCATGGGCCGTTCATCTGCCAAGTAATCCTTTGAGGAGCCAATCATGACTTGGTGACCCATCGTCAAATTCGTCAGTAAAGAATGGGTGAGGGTTTATCTTAAGTGTGGGTTAATCGCACTCCTGATCAACCATACCTAGAAGAATAGTGTTCAACTGCTAAATGAAAGATAATGGGGTCGAATCTTTTTAGGTGTCCGTCAGAGAAGTGGAGATGAAAATTTCAAACAAAAATAACGCAGTTATCTCGTATTTTGTGGCTTTAACTGTGGGATAAAATACTGGACAAGATAATATCCTGGTTGGAATTCGTTGAAGCGATGCTCCATTATTCCTTCGGTTGAAATGCCAGATAAAAACTAGAACGTTAACACACGATCTGACAGTTTGAAGCATTACAAGGCCTACAATCTCAGTCTAATTTACCTTTTGAGCAGGACAGGGCTTTTGACGAAGCCGGATCTCAGGACCTTGGGGAAAGAAAGTTCCAAATTTGAAAGAGACCTACGGTATTTCAAACAATAAGTAAAGGACAGGGTACTGGCTGTAAGAAAAACGCTTAGGTTCATCATATAAGGCAAAAAACCTTATCCACAACCAAGAAACAGTGGTGTGGTGTATGGCGCGAAAAGTAGTAGGCTATTGTGGATATCCTTCGACCCCTTTCTAAAACAGCTGATTTGCGCAACAGTCAGAGTGCGGTAATACTTTACAAAATAATATTCAGCCATGCAATGGTCATCATAGTTTTTTTAAAACTCGGAAAATACTTAGAATTTAAATGTTTAGAAATGGGAGCGACCAGTAGCTAAATACACTTACTTGCAAATTACTTTGGTGTTAATGAGAGACTCCACTTTCTCCCGGAAACCATTGTCTACTTGTTGAGCGACACTAGTGACCTAGCAGCAAATCCTCCACCCATCCGTTTTACGATTGAGCTTTGAAAAATTCTCTGATATATAACTGGATGATGTTCGCTTTCTCAAGGGCTCTCTTTGTATTCAGTTCGAAGTAATCACGTTTGATATGGTGCTTCTGTTCATTCCTTCACAGTGCATTCATCGTGACATAAAACCGGAAAATATTCTTATCAGCAGAACCAACGAAGTGAAGCTTTGTGACTTTGGGTTCGCCAGATTTTTGAGTAAGTTACGACTAATTGATAGTTGCGGGACGTGTCGTTTAGGTTCTTCTCACCGGCTAACAGCAGTGAAACGCCCATATTATCTGTTAGTTAACCTGCAAAACGTTAGAAAAGTTTTCAGTTGTATTCATCGAAGTGTAAGGTCAACCACATTCACCTCGCTCCCTAGCCAACAAATCAGTGCTGTCACAAAATTTTAAAGAACTCGTAAAAGCTTTCCTCAAAGCACACTAATTGAAGGTGTTCCCCATGAATTGTCTCAAGATGTAGAAGAAACACAGTTGAAAAATCGATAAAGTTTCAGAATGAATTCACTGACAAAGTTAATGGGGGAGTTTCCAGCAGCATGCCTAATCCATCTGGCAGCCAACTGCCAGCGTGCATATTTAGGTTAACCTAGTACTTTTTTCCAACGTCAGTTACGTTTGTCTCGAATGTTTTCATCCTAGATTATATGACTTATCATCAAAAGGACAATACCTATAACCTTTCGATAGGTTGAGCAGATATTCTCTTGAGCTCGAAAAAAAACTCGGAATTCGATGGGTGGGGTGATAACCGAAAACCTCATAATTTCAGTCGACCTATGGTCATTCGACTACTCCTGCTTTGGATTTGGCAATTTGGTATAATTTCATCTCGTGTTGAGTTGCACGGGAGGGATGCCATACCTAAGCGATTTAAGTTGGGATGTTCTATGATGTATACAATTTACAATTTAATGACTGTTAAAAGGTAATGTTAACTTATTTGAGAATGTTCTTTGTGGACGCCTAACCTGCGTGATTATATCAGGCAGAATCCTGAAATATTGACACAACTCTCTTCTCCGTAGTAAATAAAACGAATTAATTTCAAATCGCCATTATTCATTAAGAAACCATGAAATATATAATTCTGAAGTAGAGCTTACGAGTTCCCTTGCCACTCTTGGTTCTTTCCCCCTTCCACTTCTGTAGCCGGTTCAGAAGGACAGTACACAGATTACGTGGCCACACGGTGGTATCGAGCTCCGGAGTTGCTTGTTGGTGACACTCAGTATGGTCCGCCAGTGGACGTCTGGGCTATTGGCTGCGTGTTTGCCGAACTCATTACGGGTACTCCTCTGTGGCCGGGGTCGTCCGATTTGGATCAGATATTTTTAATCACAAAAAATCTTGGTAAGTTTCTGAATGCCAATCTCAGTTAGGAAGTTCCAGACGTAAGATGTTTTTGCAATTGTTTTGTCTTTTATTTATTATCTCTTCACACCCCGTCTTCCGGTTGTTTGCAGAGGTCATATGCAACAATTTTTACCTTTTTGGGACTCAGACTGAAAACAAAGATGGGTCAGTCTGGGCAAGACCTTCTGACTCTAATGATGCCCATAGTCGTGTCTAATAACTTGACAAGTAACTCCTGGTCACCCGAAGTATAGACAATCACCCTAAGTCGTCGGTGGTATAGTGTGTAAAGGTGCTCTACTGCAAAGGATCATGAGGTGCCTGGTTATAGAAACGAACAGCAATGCTGAAAGAATTGTGCATACTGTTTGAGTCCAAATCGGGATGGGCTACGTTTCAGTAAGAATCCCTACGGAGAAATCTGCGGTCTGTGAGGTCTAATTGAAAACAATGTTTCCCGGGCGGTAATTCAAATAATGGAGGTTTTGACTTGTGAAACATTCGGAAACCTGTCAAAGAAAACTCTTCTACTTTCATCAAGAGAGTTAATCCGCAAGACACATTGAGTCTACGAAGTCGACGGTGCCTAGAACTACACAGATGCGCACATTCAAGAAACTCAAAGCCGGAGAACATAATTTTATCCAGGTCTACTTAAGGGCAACCAAGCAAAGACAAGCAAGAATTGCTTTACAACTTTCATCAGACAGAACTAAGTGTTGTTGTACTTTGTGCCTGACATTCTGTCTCGGATTTATAAGATCTCTTTTAAACTTACTCAGTCGCATGGCTTGTTTGGAATCAAAAAAGTTTAGACTGGGTGTGCAAAACACTTTTTAACATGACCGTTGTTTCAGTATGTTGCCATCAGGTATGCACTACTTAACAGTGAAATAGGTCGGTGAGGAATAAACACAAACTGGTGACATTTTTCTTGATATACTACGAGCCCTTTTGACGGATCAGGTCCGATTCCCATCAGTCTTTGTTCACATGACACTACTCATAGGCGTGATGAAACTTTGGATAGCCCACTACCAGTCTTGCATGTCTTGGGACAAGTCTCCGAAGTTCCTTCATTGTCACATCAGATTTGGGCATCACAGTGCACTATGTCACTGTTGACACCAAATTGCAGGCAAGCCTAGCACTCACCAAGGACACAGCTGAAATTTACCCGAATCTCTCGTTTATGATAGTCTTCAACTGAACGTGCTGCACGAAGACCACCCCACTTGGAATGATATTTAAAATATAAAACCGTACTTTAGTACTATTAACTCACAAGGTCGTCAGAAACTATGGAAAGCCTACTACCAGCTTCACCCTTCTGTGATGTTCTATTTCCCAAAGTCCCGTCAGTCCTATGTAGTACTCGGCCACCGAATCGAGCGTATGGCAAAAAACAAATTAAGTTGCATCCAAAGTGAGCCTCAAGTGAAATGTAAGTGAATCAAAGATGAGGGATTCTGGAGGATTTCAGTTGTCTCTCGTTAACACCAACTTAATCAACAATTGAGCGCTTATCGGCCCACCAACCTTGTCCAGCAGCCTGCACTTCAAATTGAGCAACTTTGAATTTGAAAACTTAAAACATGAATTGGCGCTGACAAGGGACTCCTATTTATCAGAAGCGTACACACAAAGCCAGTCTAATATTTCCATCGGATAGATGTTCAAATATATAAGTCTATCTTTTCTTGATAGGATACTATCTCGGACGAGCTCAGTTTTGAAGCCAGTGCTTTACTTCACAAATGACGTCTTCGTGATTAACTTTGCGAGTGTAGGGAAAGACAACAGTATCCTGGAACGTTTGAAATTCGAAAAGAAGTAGGCTGGAAGCAGCAATTCCAGACAAGAAGTCTTCTTTTCTCGTCACCACCGTTGCACTTCCAGCTGAGCGTTCTGACGGGTTTGTTCCTACTTACAAACATGTACAAAATACTTAAAAATTGGCATGTGACTTGACTACCGGTCATCGTTCCAGACAGTGTTGTGCCTGAACGCGTTGGATGTGGACGGGTGTGTTCGATGATTTTAGTCGCCGTAGGCAGGTGTGAGTGCACGGCTGCACCTAGGACACAGATAATGGACAAAAATTTTCCACAAGTATGATGACTACCAACTGTCTGATAACTGTATTTCTCAAACAATGAACTAGCTCAGCTAAGTGACATGACCAGGGACGAGCGCCATTTTTCTTCGTAAGCTTGGCTTGATCAACCTGGATAGCACGATCCCCTTCCACTAGGAAGTAACTCGTTTGAGGGTGAGCTAGTGTACAACTTCCAATCACATACCATGTTCCTACACGAAACCTTTTCCAAACCTAGAACTGCTCATTTCCACAAAAAACGTGTCGTTTGTTGCTAACCTAGACTGGCCGGTCAACCGGCACTTAAGTGAGACGTTCGTGTAAATGGCTTCGAGGTAACAAACTACTTATAAAGTTTCTGAAAACTTTTCGACAGCCAACTACCGGTCTTGTCCTTCTAGGAGCTCATCAGGTGGGTGTGGTCCCACAGCCTCCATCAACGGTATGTTGTGATTTTGTTGCAATGCTAATAGGCTCTCTTTAATTGAGTTGACTCAATCTAGATTTGATCTACACATACATTTATGGAAATATTCACCCTAGTCGCAATATGAATAAACGATAACGAAGCCCAAAAAATGAAATGGAATAACTCACGAAATTTTTGTGCCTAACTTTTTCGTTTTCGTCTGAAAGTACAAACGTTCCATACAAATCCTTGGAAATCAGTCTTAAACAATGAAGCAATTCTGATCGCATAAGGTATTGGACGGAATAAATCATAAAGCAACTCTAGTGTAGCACGAGTGTCCAACGAGTTCACTTATAGCTGAAAAACGCTTCTGGTGGTACAAAATTTGGAGGACAGTACAATAGGTCTTGGTTGTAGATTAGGTGGTTGTTTATCTGTTCGCCGAGCTGGGTAATTTCCTTGCGCGCACCGATGGGGTTTCTATGACTGATGACGAAACGTTTGCAAGCGAATTGCTAAGCTTGGTAAACACATCAAAAGTCACCTGACCTACAACCAGTTAAAGCACCCGAGCTATCAATATTCTAATACGTTGCCACAAAAGGTCCACTGAGCACATGATAAAGGAACATATGTAGCCTAGTTACTGGAAATGATTTGAAAAACTGCGAGTGTGCTTGAATGTTTGGATGAGCAAAGCATAGAAAGCTCATTACATTTTTAATGTTTATGTCTGTGTGATTTGTGCTTCCCTTCATCCATTTTCCCATTCGAAGATCTCATTTCCAAAATAGGTTGTAAGTAAAATCCCTGCCTGATTCGATTTCGGCCACACCCCTGACTGATGTTTTGAATGAACTTAGTGCATTGGTGGTCTGATAAATTTTCTGTCTGTAATTTTTTAAAACCGTCGTTGTGTAGCAATACTCCAAACTGAGTATACTAATTTTAAGCTGGCCCTCCTACCAAGGTTGGTGAGATGACAAATAGTCTACCAGCTGGTTAATTTCACGGTAAATGTTCCACTACCAAACAAGACTACACAATCAGTACATCGTGGATTATGTATCAAGCTTTTTTTACTGAACGAACCGGACCTTTCAGCCATGCCTTTCTTGATATCAACTCATTCCCTCCTAGGCGCGTAGTGTCGGTGCTTGAGTGACATTAATTTGTTATGAGGCCTTTAGGGATACGAGACACTCATAGGAAAATGTTGTAAAAATCGTTGTAAAAATCGTTATAAGATCACAACCTTCGGATGATTAATTAATACAGGCGAAATCTTCCTCTTAACTGTCACCCCACTCTGTATACTACGATAGCTTCAAAAATGAAAATGAATGATTGTAGGTTTTGTCTTGTAACCAAAAGCCAACCTTTGCTATAGCCTAAAGAAACACCGTACACTTGTTGCACCCTCAATGGCAAACATCAACAATGAGCGCTCCTCAAATTTACCTGAAGATTAAGGACCGCAGATAGTTGAATCCTGTACCATTCAACCGATGTAAAATGGTATTAGCTTGCATTTAGATAAGTTCAAGAGCCACCGTTCCTTCATCTTGTGTTGATAAGCCCTACGGTCTGTGACGTCTCAGCAAATTTGTAACTGGAAAGTAGATTCCGAAAACGCATTTATAGCCCTTTTTCTTCACAATGCGAATAACGTACGCCATCGTTCGTGTGACCCACTCTTAGTACACTTTCTCAGCAGTCAACATCGAGTACGATGCCTTAGCGGTGGGAAGTATAGGATCCTGAATTAACATTTAGTCGATAATTCGATGAATTTAGACTGACCATCTGCCCCTGCCCTAATGACATTTACACACACGTTTAAGAAAGAAAAAAGAAAAGAAATCCTTGAAACGCTCATTTGGTTTTACCTGAAGACTCAACTGATTCACAGCTGTGTCCCCTCGTTAGTGATACTCTTTAAGTGAACGTTTCAGTTGGTGCAATATTCAAGATATTGCATCGACATTGGTATCGACACTGAAGTAACCTAGTGCTCCGTGTGTTCGACGAAAACCGTATTGACAGGATATAAAATCAACATTGATAAGGCAACAGATTATACATAAGTCAACTGACAAACTTCTCGCGGATTTCTGGGAAAGTAAAACCTGCACCTTTCAAATCGGAGCCGGAAATTCTACCATTCAACCACGGGTTGTTGATCAGCTGTTCGGTGAACTTGCAACTGCTATAATGCTCAGTATTTGGTGATCTAGACAATTTTTATCATGTTTCTACCATTGAAGACACTCGGTTTTCTTGTTTATAAAACGTAACATATACGTACTGGGCAAGCTTGTTAGTTGAATGGCATTGAGCGCACTGCACTAAAATCACATCCTCATAGGTAATTGCACTGCGGCTCACAACTTTCCAAAAAAAGGTTGCATTTAAAAGGTTGCTTGGTGGAATGTTCTGGCTAGGTCGCTGAAATATTTCCCGATAAACCATTTTCAGTACCCCAAATTTACTGCATGGATTGTGTGTGTAACAATTCATTGTGTGTAACGGAAAAAGCAACATGACTTCACTGTCACAGGGCTGTGAAAAACAATATTGTAATCCACTTTTCCAACCTCACGGATTGTCGAACGTGTTTAGCCATACCTAGGAGTTTTCGCTGGTCTTAGCAGCTCTCTCGGCGAAAACACTATTCCTACCTGGACTGGGTCAATATTTTCAAGACACCCTGTACGGGGAAGCAGAACTTTTCACCAGATATACTGAAGACCAACCATACGTTTCATCTTTTTACTTCTAACATACGCGTGTTTATTCGCGTTTGAGATCCGTTTGAAATGGATGGTTGTCTTATCAATGTACCAGATTCCTTTACCCACAGTTAACCACCCAGTCAATTTCGACGGGCCCGAGGAATATTCAACGCTCATAAGTTTGGAACCCACTCGGTCATCCATAACATACAGATCTATCGATCCGCGTTCGCGCTGCGGCGAACAGGTTCCTCTACTTAAAATCCAAGGAGACATCTTGGTTAAAGCTGGCAACTTAAAACAAGAATTTCCCTGTTAAATCTTGGAAACAACACAGAGGAATAAACTAGTGCACGACATACCGAGCTTATTTATCCATATCTCTTCCGGTGTGCACTGTAGAAAACTACCGGATAAAGAAGCAAAACAAAACGAGAGCCTCTACCATTGGGATGTCGAAAGTAAGTCAATCACCCGAGGGTGGGGGGCGCCAAGGACATAACCGAACTCTTCCGTTTGCACAGTTCTGGTTTTCCCCTTCTGATAGCAATGGATTCTAAACATTGTAGCACCTTACCGTCCGTGGTCCTGTAAACGATGTGGGGCGCGGCCGCCAGATTGACATAATGCCCACTTTCAAATAAATGATGGGCTATCGGTGAGGTCGACACCTGTCTCAGGGTTGAAAATGTATCTGGCGGATTGATTCATACGCTGATGAATCGATGATGTTCTTAAGCAATTGAATGTGCTGCACCATAAACGAGTCTGCCGTCAAAACCAAAATGGTACGAAAATAAGTGTATTTCGCTAATTTCGTGCAATTTGGGTTCAAGTAGGATATAAGGTTTACGGAGACTCGGGAACTGCACCTACCTGATGTACCCCAAGAAGGGCGAAACCGGTCCTGGACTGTCGAAGAATTCTCAACAACCTTATGAGTAGTGTATTAAAATTCAAAAATGTTTTCACGTCACTAAATGCAGACCTATTCACGCCGGCACCTCCTGACGATAGTCGAGTTGTCTGTAAACTCAGCATTAGCGACTGAAAGTGAACAAATACATAGTTGTTGGTATATTAGCTATAATGGAATATGCAATTGAAATTTCGTCTTGTCAGTGAAACCAATCTATGTTGAAAATCCGAAAATCACTGTATAGCTGTCACATCCTCATTGAATATCATCAGCTTTACGCACCTCACGAAACCCGGGGAGATTCATACACGGGTTTGTTCTTTTAACCGTTCGGAAATGAGTGGCTAAACATCACCTTGATTAGTTCTCACCTAGACAGGATATTTTCAATTGGAAATTTCCAACTTTCTTGATATCGCCATCAGTTTATATGTGGCCGAAAGGGAGAATAACATAAGACGGGTGGAACTTCCGCCTGAGAAGTCATCACTCGAGGAGCCAGCCAACATGTGTGATGGATCCACGTCATGTGGATTTCGTTATTGAAGGACAAGCAGCGCTATATCCTGTCTGAGTGCGAGCTAATCACACCTCTGTTCAGCTGCAGGAGGCCAAACAGTTAAGTGTTCAACCACTGGCCAGAAGGTCACGTGTCTGGGTTTCGTAAGGTGCGCAATGCTGATGATTCCCAATAGCGATGAAACAGCTTTCCATCACAGATTGGCTTTACTTACAAGAGGAAACCTCACCTGAAAATTACCATATCTCCTCACGGTACTCTGATGAGATTACCGTGAAAGTTCGGGACGATATGTGCATGGAATTCATGATGCGTTGTGGACAACACAATGTTGTTTTTGATGTTCTTGGTTTGGCAACATGAAACTAGTTGTTTATCAGCTAAGGTCCAAAGCAGGCTACTGTCATGACGTTGGGTGTTTGCAATTTAAATTAAGTGGGACAGTTCGTGACCTTTGCGCATTTCTCCCGTAATTGTTTTTCTTTCTGTCAAGGTCCGAGCCAGTCTAACACAGTTGAAGTTATTTGCGGCAACCTTATAGTACTTACTAAGGCTTTCATCTATCGGCTACATTAGAACTTGTTCCGCCCAAGAAAGGCAGCTCGTTACTCTTCTCATAGTTACCGGGATAGATAGAGTGTATTACCCTGGCATGCTTTTTCAGCCCAGGATAAATGCAGAAGACAGTCGCCAGGTAACCCGACCAATCACTGAGTTCAGATATCCTTCACTCGCCCACCGTTGGGTTTATCTGTAAAATTTTGGTGTTTTCTACACTTTCTTACCAGGTAACGGTACATCAGTACATACTTTGATGCCTGAAGCCTTAGGTGCATCAGGGTTTTCAGAGATCTAGTCCAGATGCAAAATACCTCACGGTAAGCTATCCGTATGTGGAAGTACGCTCATGTCAGACAAGAACACTCACCGCATGAGAGAGAGGACGCATTATCACAATGGACAAAAGAGGCAAGCAAGAAAGCCATCCTGTTGGCAGATCAAAGCGCTCGTCCCTGCACTTTTGCAGGTGGACAGACGAGGCTGGTCTTGCAGGAGTGCGTGTGTGGACGAACAAGTTGCCGACAAGCGTCGGCGGAATTTAACATCTTACGCTGGTCTGTAGGCCATCCTAATTTGTCCTCATTCTCAGGAGAAATTGGCCAACTTCTTGCAAATCACAAATTCCCCAACCAACTGTAACGAGATTTCATAAAAAATCCAAACACTCAATTTCGGGCAGAAAAAAATTGAAAGTCCATAGAAAACAGCATTCATCGTAAAACAGTTTAGCAGTTTCCGTGCTAGGACGAGAGGAACATCTTCACTGGACCGGGGTTCCAACTATACACGCTATTCACGCTTGTGAAGTGGTTATCCTCTCACAACTGCACTTGAACACCACTCATAAAAACGGAAAACTTGTCCCCAAGCAGAATTGTTTTCCTCGTAGCAAAACATTTTGATACTTTCGTGTGTTTCACATTTATTGTTGTCCATTTCCGTTTTTGTGTGTCATGGTAACGCCATGACTATTGAACCGGGCGTGCATGTGTGTGTGTGTGCTCTTATCAACACACATCAATCTACCTCACTGTAATGCTCCTCGTGAGTCCTGACAGCGCGATGAATTCAGTTAGGAAGAGCTAGACCTTTGTTTCGTCGAACACAATGATAAATCATCTCAATAAAGTTGAAGGGACGGCTTTTTTGTTTCATATGTACGTCATTCATGTGGAAAAGGAGAATACAACCATAGAAGCCCGCTTCATTGAATAAAACACGGGAAATAACTTATAAAGAGGATGAGCCTTTTTGAAATTCAGTTCTCCACTTTATGTTGGATAATAACCGATTCCGCTGGAGTGATCAGTGGTTTAGTTCAATCAGAATCGGTTGGACGGAATAGCACTCCGGTCTTGTAGAAACTACCTTAGGCTGTCCAACAGGGAGATCGCTTTTATAGACAGAATCAAGAATCGACGCCATGTAAACAGCACAGTGAGAATGAAATATTGATGGACTTTATAGAGCACAGCACACAATGCAAGCTGTCTCATTCGCTAAGAGTTTCCCTTGATGTTCATTGTTATACAAACTTAACCAGCTTGAAACCAGTCGCGCCCACTCTGCCTCCAATGAAGGAAGTTTTTCTCAATTTCATTTCAATAATTAAATGAGCCTGACTTAAAGCGCACGACAGAGAATACCTTGTCTTTCATGGTTTTGACAGTGGAACGCTAGGTGACCATAAACAAAATCGTTGAAAATTTAATGTTCACCGATATTCTAAAGGCCCCCGAACGAGTTACCCAACTTTCGTAACCACATATTTTTTAGTCTATATATAAGTAAACCTAAAAAAATTCACCATTTATGAGTAGGGTAGTAAGATTTATGATCCACTTTTTTCGAATTAACTACAGAAGCATCACGGCTGACTTCCATATATTACAATAAACCATCTGGCGCCTGATAGCGCTTACCTAGACAGATTCGGAAAACCCCCTTTTTTTGTCATCCTGACTATCGTCTCCATCGAGACCGAAATAGAAGGCTCTACATAGCCATAATGTGATGCAAAAGCCCGTAAAATTATGGCGAGAAATATGCCAGCTAGTGTCCTGTCGTTGACGGATTGGTGGTGGTGGTGGCTTGGTCTTCGCAAGTACATTTTTTGCACCAAACTTTGTCTACTTCTTTCCTCAATAGTAGATAATTTACAGCGGTACATCCGAAATGCTCTCTGATGGCAGTTGTGATCATCCACCGCGTGCAGGTATGCAAGTTGAAAAGATTCTCTATTAAAAAGCTTGTCAGAAATCAATTCGATTACAGTTTTTGCTTTCAAGGAATCCCATGCTCAGTAGCACCATATACGAAATCAAAAGCTTTGATATCACTGTTACCCTTCCATGTATCCCACTGGCCCAACACTGACGTATCCAACGTCACGCTCCACAAGGTGACCACATATTCACGGGGCAGAAAACTAGGGTCATTGTAGGATACGCAATACGTTTTTTCCTTTTACCTGATGGACCATGTTTCCGGTTTAGTTGTGGCGATACCACCTGCGTGAATATGGATAAATACTGTTAATGTGACGAGTTGTGAGCTTATGAATAACATTTCAAATGGTGAAAACTCTCACTCTATTTGTCTGCCGCCAACAAGCAAATTTATATCCCTAATAAATGAATGATGGTTATATACAAGCTCGAAGTTGAGAAGGTCAAGTTCAGAAGATAGTTTGTTTCAGAATCTGGAAGTAAGTGTTTTAAAAATCGACCACCTAGCTACATTAACTACTCGTGCCAGTATTAGCTTCTCCGTGAGACCATGTTTTCCAGTGCCAGCTGTTTTCCTCTGGGGAGCAAAAGTTAGAAAGAGCCAAGAAAGGAGTTTTTCCCGTCGGAAACGGATTGGGCGCAACCATAAGAAAACTGGTAGAAATGCATTTTGTGGGAGCAGAAACTGGTGGGGATCTGTGTAATAAACCCTTTTGTATGCATTATAATTTGTGTTACATTTGGAACAGAAGTCTCATTCGTTTACGTGAAAATGACATGAGAATATGTAGCGCGGATTCTTCATACCGCATTTAGAATGCGTAGGCTAGTCCGTCAACTCGATCTACCAGCTTAAGGACAATTCTTGGTCTGTTGGCCACTAGGAGTTTTTCAACTGTGTTTCCAGAGAGAGAACAAATCCTGCCTGATAGGCACTAGCATTTTAGGCACCTTCGGATCAGGTACTTGTAGTCACCGAGCTAATTCTCTAGCGATCAATCCATTATTCGATCATCTTGTGGTATCTCCGTAAACTGTTTCTGATCGTTGAAGGATTAAACCTTCATGCGTGATATGTTTCCGTATTCCTTTCCTGTACGAGCTTCTGGCGCGGTAGTGTTGGTGACGTTTCAGTACATGTACACAGTTCTCCATTCTGCTGCTGATTGACAGTTACACATACGCGACATGATGTCAACTGTAAATTCACTAAAACGGGCCCTCTCCCGTTCATTGTTCTACTGTCATAAATCCTCCGAAATTTAGTCCCTTATTTGTAGGGTTTTGATGGCGTGAAGGTCTTTGAACGGCTTCCAGCGACATCAATTGTTCATCAACTTTCAGGGGACAGTTGGGGCAATAAACATTTCAACTGTTTGCTATAAAAACGTCAGATAGGTCCAGCGCGAAGGTAAACAGGTCACTGTTCGGATGTTCTGATCGAGTTTCTATCTGGCAAAAACATGTGTGCTTGCCTAATTCCCAAAGGTTCATGGGTTGTACATTTTACTCATTCGAACTTTAATGGGACGACTGCGCATGAAATTTCATCGAACTTACTGTGTTCCGACGAACTGTCCCACATCTAATAACACAGGATACTTGGCGAACTGTGCACACTCCAGTATGAGCTGTGACACAAATTCCATGCACAGGTTACAGACATGGTAACCTTGATGTAGATATTCTTTTGTTCAGTATATTCCATGCTGTTTTTCTGCGTGGCGCCCGTTTCTCAGTCGCCAAAACTTGTCCATAGGAGTTATCAGATATGCAATAAAGGCTCAAAAATATTATCATTCCTATTAGCACCAGCTCACTGGTGAGACGAAAGCCGGTGGCCTCTTCTAAGACCTCAAATGAGAGATAAAATCCTAGTTGAACATTCAAGCTAGGGCTCCGTTATATCAAGTACGTCCCAAATACAGTATCCGTTCACCACCACAGTTCGTTCATTTAGTATCCCCTTACTTCTACAGAGTAATGAACAAGTCGCCGGTTGCTTCTTATCCTTTCCAAAAGCTACGTGGTCAACATCACTCTTATTCACTTCTTACATTCTTTTATTCCAGGAAATCTGTATCCAAGGCATCGAAAAATATTCGAGGAGAGTAAATATTTCGCCGGGATTCAGATACCTGCTGTCACAAATGTGGTAAGTGGGAAAAAAGTGTAGAAATGTTACTGAAAATTTTATTTGCTGAATCAGTCAGAAATGCTACATAATTTAACTGTAAAACTGATCTTCAGGTGATGTACAAAGTCTCATACTTGCTGGTGTTTCTGGCCGATTTGATCCGGGAGGACAAACACCTACTTCCCCCCAAGTACACACATTTCTGGTGGAAATTTTTTTCGCTGTGTTGAATAAACTGTCCACTTTTTGTCCACTTTTTACATTTCAGGACAATTAACCTAAGGTGCTCTTACCTAGCTCGCTTGCAAGCTTAAAATGAAACACATGCCCC
The DNA here is from genome assembly GCA_004794785.1 of Opisthorchis felineus. Taxonomy (NCBI): domain Eukaryota; kingdom Metazoa; phylum Platyhelminthes; class Trematoda; order Opisthorchiida; family Opisthorchiidae; genus Opisthorchis; species Opisthorchis felineus. The sequence goes on from SJOL01010039.1 coordinate 690,500, forward strand.
GCTGAAAAAAAGGTGGTTCTGATTCTGACTGACTGTTCACCATAACATGCATTTTCTTCCCCATGACCTGGAAAAATCAACTTTTCGACACAAAGTTGGAATAATCACGCAATAAGCCTTACCACTTTTACAAGATAACTGCCGATTTTCTCGCTGTTACTATACACAGGTCAAGTGGAATCTTGACCTGTATTCCCCAACCTCATATCAAACACTAAATACACCGAATGGATTTGAGACCTTCAACCTTTAGTTACTGCCGTTTGCTGTGGTTTTGCCGCAGCTTTATCATAATCGTAAAGCTACATTGCGGTGAAAACACTGACTTCTCTTGCGGTAAGATGTAACAAGGTCGCACTCTTGAGGGCAACTCTTAAGGAAACGATTGTTCTCGATATACTTCTTCAGTCGTTCCATGCATACTTAATATCATGAGAAAGGAAGACAGCATCCTTCAAGCTCAAGACTAGAAAATCGTTGTCTTTGCTTTAGTTCTCCCGCTAATTATATATATTCAGTAAAACGATGGTGCGAATATTTGTGGCTGTAAGTTAATGTAGCAAGGATTTACGCATGACGAATGTTTTTCATTGGATGTACAATTTGCATTCACAACAGCTGGTAAACTCGCGATAGCATCGACGAAGGCCAGCTGAAAAAAAACTATTTCTGGGACAACTCGTAACTTTGTGTTGCCTATAAAGTCAAGTTCTACTCTTATTAAAACGCCAAGAGAGACGAGAATATTCCCATATCGTCGATGTGTCACGAATAGGGATATTCTTATTACTGTAAACCGCTTTACAAAAATTGGAATCCTGATGTTTGCTTCCTGAGATGCCCAACTACATTCGGCCCTGTGAAAGCATTTTGTTTAAAGTTGGGATGTTGAATACATTTCATCATCCAACTTGAACTACGTAGCCAAAAGCAGTTAAAGACAAATGTCTACCTTGGTCAGTTCCCAATCACTTCCTTTTCAGTCAGCAGATTTTCTCAAATTCAAACTGCATCTATCGACGTTAGCTCCTATTGCCATATTTTAAACCATTTCTCAGAAGACAGAAATATGTCTTTGTGTGCCGGCCGTTTGCGGGTAATTAGAGGCTTTCGGACTAGTTTGCATTCAGCCATGGACAGCGATTCGATAGGGCGAAAATCACTGCACTGGAAGAACGCACGTATGCAAGGCTGATAAGCAAATAAAGATAGGTATAATTAACTTTTCCGTCTCTCATCCGCATCATTCGAAACATCTTGAAAGACATTGTTTTCGGGGCCAATTAAAAGCCCAGATAGTTTAGTGACTGAGGCGAGATATTATTGACTGGAATGTCCACAGTTCGAACCCAACTCCGACATCTCTACTGCTTCTCTCTAGGTTTGGGTAACGTGGCAATATCTCAATATCTCCCTACAGGTGGCATGGCAGGTAGGCACCGAAAGGGTTACCGCAGCTGAATGACTATTATTATTAATGAGACCATCTAACTTGAATGTTTCTCATTTTATACACGTTTTTACTGACTATGGAAGAGATAATAAATTTCTGTGCGAACCGGAAATTGCTGAATCACTCACACACCAAACTCAAAAGGGTGTAAATTAAAGTTTACATAAACAAAAAATGCTACTAGTCAATTGGTTTGATCACCAAGTGGTGAACTACTGAAACTTCGGTTCTTTCGGTCCATCCCAAATGAAGTTATCAGGTAAAAGTAGGATTAGGCTCTCTTTAGCGTAGTCTATTTTTGGGCGGACCGCAGTGTAAGTAGGGGCTTGTGGAGAGCGCTTTGGTCGAATTGGCTCCACTGGGCAGATCATTCTTGAGAGGGCTACTGAAACATATCTCGAAACAATCTTGGTCCGGTGTAAAAAAAATTCCTTACACTTCTTCATTTTCCCCATTTATCATACATGCTGGGACTGATTAGTATAGTTAAATCAGTACAAGCAAAGCTATATATCAGTAACTTGAGTGTCTGTGCAACGGTCCTCAAGCCACTCTACTGACTGTTATTCAACCGATGCTGACCATTTTTCTCCCATTTTCAGAACCTAAGATTATACATTGTACGTAGGTATCATAAGACAGTCTTTTCATCGTGTAAATCTGTTCAGCTGTAGCTGCAGCATCCTTTCGGTGCCTAACTGCCATGCCACCAGAAGGAAGCACGAGGGCTGGGATACTTTAAGGTTACCCAAGCCTAGACAGGGGAAATCGAGAGGCAGAGATCAGGTTCGAATCACGAACCTTGTGAGCAGTAAATTCGTGCTCTAACCACTGAGCCACCTCGACCCGTGTAAATCTGTATTCACCATTTATTAGCTGTTTACGATACCAATCTGGACATAGTATCGTCTACCAGCTCTGCAGGACCTTTTAATCAGAAGACACTGTCTTTTAGATAATCTGACGCGATGACTTGACCCCAGATGCTGAAACCGGTCGTGACAATCGTGGCAGTGGTAGCCACACAAAGCAACTACACATATCCAACTTCTTATCCACTTGCCACTGGGAACTTCGCACCTGTAGGCAGAGCTGCGTCAAATCTGGTTGAATATGGTTAGTATTGGAAAGTAGATGGTAGGGGGTGATGTGGCGGATCAGGCAAGGGTCGCATATAAGCGGTGTCAAATAGTCATATGGCAGCTGCTTCATCTCTGACGGAAGCCTTATACTAACAGCAAGACAGCGAGCTACTAAGAAAGCTTGGGTAGCAAGAGTAGGACTTCAATGACAAGCTGACAACTTGACCCATCCTGACGTGTAGCTACAGAAGTGTAGCTACGCTGGCCATGGTCATCACAGAGCCATCGACAGCAGGCAGACGTTATCGCCGTCTAGCAACTCCAGTTCAGGCGTTGCTCGTTATCTGATATATGGAAGCCGATTTGCTCTGGCCTGTGCATTATACTGCAATGCAACTTGCTTTCAATAGGAACGTTCCGAAACAGAGTATAGTCTAAAGAAAATAAAAGGGTCTCCACATTCTGCCACCCCATCAACGCGTTATTTATCCAGCACAACTCAAGCAAACGGTTACTTTGCGTATAATTAAGAACTACAGTCATCCGACAGCTTTCGTCAAATTCGATTTGTACCTCAAATGGAAGGAAGGGGAAGCCCATCAGGGGTAGCGACGAAAAGAATCATCCAGGGCCATTTTAATTTGCTTGTAAATCAGCCAAATGCTTTTCCTCAAAACTACCAATTTGAAAAACCTCATCAAATTTTATCAGAATGACAGTTCTAGCACGGGGATGCCTATAAATACTGGCATGTTGGTGGGACGGCGACGCTATTTTCAGCTGAAACAAGGAGGATATTTGGAGCAATAACAATTAAAAGTTCGTAATCTTACACCCGAAATAAATCGTTCTCTGTAACGAATTAAGCACCATTTGTAACATCTTATGTCGGTCTCAGCGTCACCATACGAAAACGACAGTACAAACATTTAACTGTGGCCGTACGATCAGCTGGAACGCCACGAAGACAAGCCCACAAAACAATTAAACCGAGACAGGTGGTCAGGTGAGGAAATCTGTGTCCTCAAAATGTATCGACCCAAGACAAAGGCCAATGTTGGCATTCCTCAAAGCATAGCATGTGGCCGACCACAATTGCACAAGAGCGAACGTGACGTGCATAGGTCATACATCCAAGCTGAAATAACGTTTCTCCCGTCTAAGCGATTGGTGCTTGCTAATGGAAACATCAAAGCAGTCAAAAGACAGTGGGGTAAAAAAGCAAACACTGATCAGCGATTTATTTGTCATCAACTGACTGACCTATTCAATCAATCAAACAAGGAAGTTGATCGATAAATAGGGCAACTGAGCAGTAAAAGGACAAAGTAACACTCTGGGATGAGCAACCTTGCTTGAGATTGAGTTGTGTGATTCTGATGTTCCCTGGAGTTCCGAGCTTTTTTCATGCGTCTGCTATGAATTTCGTTTCATTTAATTGGTTCACTCACAAATAGTGGGTTGGTGAATGTCATCACGAAATCACGAAATCACGAAGTTGTCGGCTGTCATTCGATGCGCATATCACGTGAATAATAACGTAGAGTCCATGAAAAAATTTCGCTTCACACATAGATATCAACTGTGAATGATCTGTTGTATCTCTAGGTGACAGACGTGCTTGCCAATAGTCTATGAGCCGAAACTCTTAGGTCCATAAATGCAGATAATAAACCTGAGCGCTGTCATGTAGGTCCAACATTGGTGCCCAAGGGATAGTCTCTCCGTTCTCGATGTCGTAGCGGTGTTCACGCAAGCGTACAGACCAGCAGTCGGTGAAGGTGATGAGAGCTTGCGTACTCACATGGTGCACGTGACACAGCTAACATTTCTGTGAAATCACCACTGCAAAGTCTAACCCAGGCGTAAAAGATAGAAATACCTAAAGGTCATTCCGTCCTAAATAGGAGCTTAAATTTTTTCGACGGACAACACACGACTGTTTTGGGACACGGAGGTTGCACCAAATCTCGTACCGTGATTTGAATGGTGAAACATTCGGTGTAGAAAATTCTATGATTCAACCAAACTGTATAAACAGTGCACAAAGCTGTCGGGCCTTCCACCCTTAATGGATCTTCCATCGTCTGGCATTAGCCAGGCAGAAAGATTAATCGGCGTGGGATATCAAAGCCAGCGTACATTGTCCTTTGCACAATACATCACTGTGTGGATTCTGCCGTTCGGTAGGTCAATCGGAAATAAGTGTACAATTTCTTGACCAAAACCACTACTCATGAGGTAGCTTAAAACTCTTGGGCAGCCCACGGCGGGTTTCGCCTTTCTTGGGGCTCATCAGGCAGGCGCAGTCCCCCATTTTCCCCCAGCCTTATGTTCTACTTGAACCCAAGCCGGAGGACATTCGCGGAATACACTCAGTTAAAGACTAAGTTGGTTTGGGCTCATTTTTTGGACCAACGTCCCACCCTGATTCTACTGTGTGTAATGCCTCCTTACCTAATTCAGACGAATATGTATCAGATACCAAGGCTGCAGAACAGGCACTGACATGTGATAGAAGCTCTGTCTTACGCATTTCAACATGCACATTGATCGGTCAGTAGAGAGCTTGGTTGCGAGCTCTCAGTGGCCGGGTAAATAGGATTGTGGACTACCAATCTGGAAGACCGGGTTCGGAGTTCACGTGGATGCTTTCAGATTTTTTACCTCCCATCCCCACAGTCTGTACTTATGTGGCATGGGAACTGAAGATGCAAACATTTTTGAGGGCTTAGCTATCGTTGACGATTTCAAAAAAGGCACTGAAACTCCGCCAAAATAGGAAAAACCTCCCATAGAAATTTCGATAAAGTCCACCCGCAAGCCTTGTAGCTGATGCTTACCTCAGATGTTTCTCCTGTAGTATAATGTTTATTCGATGCATTACAATCCCCCTTTAGTGACCACTAAAGTGATCGATCACAGCAGATAATGGTCAGACGATATAGAAAGCCGCAACCCGGACCTTTTCGTGAAATAAACTGTATTCCATAAATAACATATTCTATACAAAACCTATAAGGTTGCTGAAAACTCTTCGGTAACCCACTGCGGGTCTCATCCTTCTTGGAGCAACTCAGGTGAAGTGCCCGGGATTCCGTCAGTCTTACTTTTTAATTGAGCAGCAAAAAACACATGTGTCCAGGCACTAGGACGACTGCTGTATAGCGATAAATTCTGACGGCTGGCTACTACTATCGTTTATTTTTGGAGAGCTTGGTCACAGACATAAAAAGTGAATGCAAGCGGTGAATGTGAAAGGGTTACAAGAGAATATTAGATAAAAAGAGAGAAGCGTTTTATTAGAAGTCATGCCACCAAACATTTCCGGTCAGACAAGATGAATCCCAACATATGTAAGAATGTTCGGTGTGGAGACACGCGTGTAAAGATCAACAGCCGAAGAAAGGATAAACAATGCTGAATGCTGTTCGAGGCGCGGTAAGCGCTAGCAAAGTCAAGACTCGCACATCAGGCACAAAGTGTCCATCATACTGGGTTTGGTGTGAGGTTCAATGGCAAGAATGTACACTCAACGCCATGTACAAAGCATAAAAGTGTCGTAACTACGCAGGGAGCCCACAATGGCAAGCAAACACAAGTCACTGACTGTGACCTTAGGAAGGCCCAGTTCAATAAAAGCCTTGGCGGATTGAGGAAAACAGATCCCTCTATAAGAGATGATCATCGGTTGGTGGACCGAAAAGTCGACATCACAACCAATTGCACGTAGAGTTGAGATTATGGCAAGGGAATATTCATCAGCACCATACTTCTGCTTCTTCTCATTCCCCACAGCCACTCCGCGCACATCCGAGACTATGCTAACGTCTATCACAGTTGCTTGGCGCTCCCGAACAGCGATTAGGTCAGGCGTGATGAAGGACTTCGAAGTAGGTGCTCTCAACTCCTCAAAGACGGTGTATCCCAGGCAACGGAGACGCTTTGCGAGTTCCCTTGCAACCCGATTATGACGAGCACATTTGGCATCATGCGTGATCCAGCAAGATTGCAAAATATGCACCAAACTATCCGGTTGGCCACAGTTTCCACGACATAAGATCGTCT
>SJOL01010039.1:710106-752469 GCA_004794785.1 Opisthorchis felineus
GAGCTCGATTTGAAAGGAGCGCTAACGGAAAGTGCATCCATAAGGGTTTTTCCTGCGAACACCCGTGTGACAAGTATAACAGTAAGTGTCCAGTATTCCATATTTTCGGTGTGAAAACCACTACGGCTAGTTATTCATAAAGTAGGTGGAACGGAATAACGCCAGACTGTACTTCATTTACCCACGTAGTTATTCGATTTTTGAACTAACCTTCCAGTTCACTTCAGCTAATCTTACAACCCCCGGTTTCTCCCATTTCGTGTAATCCACAGTGCTGTGTTCGGATGGATCCGTCCGAAAGATGGACCTGTTCGGATTTGCTCAAGCATCCCTATTTCATTTCGACTGGCTCCACTGAAAAGCTCAGTCGGGTTCCTTGCAGAGTCCAAGGTTTGTCTGATTTTTTCTCGGTTCAAACCTTTAGTCTGGCGTATATGATGCGGCCTTGTTTATTGTTATTTTCATCTATTTCACTAAGTGTACGTAATAACGGATAAATTGTAGCATTACTAAGTAATGATGGTCTAGCGTCACACGTCCTTCTGTGTTAGAATCACCTGACTAAAATGACCGAATCTTCAGTTTTTAAACTGATGATGATACAGTTCGGTACTACTGCGCTGTTGCTATCATATGTCCAAAATCTTATCGAATTCACGGATGATGATGAATTGGAGCATAACGTTGACCAAATATTATTCCGATGGGCAGTCTTCGTGATTACGAAGGTAGAAAAGGCATCCTCCAATGTATAAACAGGTCTTAAGAACATGAGTATTGCTCAGTAAATGGACCTGCGGTGACAAACGAAGGTGGATGGCATAAGTGATAGGTTAGAGCCCGTACATTTGTCAAAAGCTATGGTAATTCCTAAAGATAAATCCACGATGTCTTTCCGCATCAGGCGAAACTGGGGGGACAAGAAGAAGGTAGACACATCGGTGAATACCGAACTTCACAGAAGTAGTATTTCTTGATGGCAACATAACCTCAGAAGGCACCAGCATAGAAAGGTCAAGTGATTGCTTAAAACGTAGGTGACCAAATCACCGTTTTAATGAATGAATCTGTGGGAATACCTTTCGTAAATTTTTTAGAGGGAAAAATAGTGTTAGGCGCCACGCCAAATAATAGATGCAACGCTGAATTTTCGCCAAAAATCTACATTTTCAAAAGTTAGGTGAATAGACATCAAGATGTGGTCGGATGCCTCAGTCCTCCTTCTTTAGCAAAAGGATATATCACCCTCGCAGCGCGCGTACAAGCGCATTTCCTCAAAGGTGTGTTTAATCTGGCGCTAAATCAGTATGGCTAACTAAAATAATTGAATATTTTTTCAATGAAACATGCAGCAAATTATTAAAAAGATTTCATAATTTAGAAGAAAAGGGAATAAAACACCTGGTGATCACATGTAACGCCATCAACCCAAGACAAACGTTTGCTGTCCCGCCATGCAGTCGAACATCCCGGATAATAGCATTCAACGAGGCAGTAATGTCCAACCTGAGTTTTGTACGCGTATTCACTCAAAACACCTGTACACCTTGGCACTAACCTCAGGCTAAGCCTCAAAACATTGAATGTTTTCACCTGCTTCCATGTTGTTACCATGTTCTGGATATGTAAACGCACGCTTTACGTAGAAGACTGAAAAAATGAAAGAAATCTTAAGAATTCGTAAATTACATCCTATTATGGCTCTGACCAAAAATGATTTAACTTGATTATTTATGGATGGCGGAAGTAGCTGCAGGATTTCTACCCATATCACTCTTATTCGAGCCGCTGTCCTCCCGATCAGGTGCGATAATTCCAGAAGATGCAACAGAGTCGAGTTTCGTTCATGTTCACGCACATCATTATTCATGCTGTTGGCAGTCCAAGGAATAGAACTTCGGACGTTTGACATGCGAGGTGCGTGGAGTAAATTCTGGGCGCGCTTGAACAGTCTCTTCTCAACAGGCCATAATCTTTCGCTAGCAAACGGTGCGTACGATGAGCCGTGTGTGTCTATCGGTAACCTGGATATTTCGACTGGCTAACCTGCCTGCCAAGATCTCCGGCTTAGGAATTTTTGTTTGGTTACTCGTGAGTAATTGAAGGTTTGCAAAATTATTATCAACGTTACACGTTAGAGCAGTCCACCCCATAGCCGATTATCCCAGTTAGTTTACAGAACTTAACAGCCCTAAGCAACAGCAAAGAACCCGTAGCAAAAGCGCCGAGAATGCTATGCACGAAAAAATTAATTAATGTGTGGTTGAGATTGCCATATGTACATAAGTCTGGCTAGCATCCAAAAGGGATCCTTCCGCTAAAAGTTAATTGTTCTGCCCGACGCCTACGCAGAGTAGATTAGAAGCAGACAATTGGTGCGGAGCCGAATTTGGTGCTAGGTGCAAGCCGCTTTGAGGTATATCTTCTTTGAAATGGCAGTCTTACTTAAAAGACCGTGTACAACTTGCAAGCCTCCACATCATTTCCGTGTCAATGTGCCTCATTCAAACTCTTGATTTGTCTTCACGATATTCCTGGAGCGTTTGTAGTGCAAAACGATGATCTGGTGTGAAACTGTGGTAGGCTAGAGGATTTTCAACTTCCGGCCTCAAGTAGTGCACAAATCCCAACAGGACATCTCGAGTAAACAGAGCTTCGTCATTGACTTTCTGTCTGCGTTTCTTGTCAGGTCACCTTGTGATTTTCATAGATACATCTTACAGAAAATGTCAGGGCGTCAGCACGAAACTAATGTCTCTCTGAAGGTTATTCTGGAATTGAAAGCTTAATGGATGGAGAGATTTCGATGTACCGGTCACTCTTGGATGATTTTGAGAAGCGGAAAATGGGACAATTTTCGATGAGGTTCCTTTGCTAAAAACAACTAACCGTTTAACAGACAAACGAAACTTTCTAAACGTGGTATGATGTTAGATTTTATAAGGATGCAACACTACTGAAAGTTCTCCATCAACTGACATAAAAGTAAAAAGGTGACACTTATTCTAGGCCCTGCATATGTTCATCGGGGGAACAGTCATAAATTCGCAGTTGCATACTGATGTTCTTTAGGCCGCAAAAATATTAAGCGAGAAGTTGTCGTTTGTTGCTGACATGCTTCGAACCAAATTAGACATAGCTGGATCGGCGTATTGATGCACTTACGACTGCGTTCTTATCAAAGTGATCAAAAACCATTTTAAGGCCAAACTAGAAGATGAATCCAAGCGGACTAATAGGCTATCGATCGTCAGTAATATAAATATCGTTTCTCTGTGGATCCACCAACTGAAAAAATCTACCACAGTGGCCTCTTCCAAAAGGTGTTGTTTTCCTTGTAAATTAGAACAGATCGCTTCTAGCACTATTCCCTAACAGATATGAGGATTTTTGACAATAAACACAGAATAACAAACAAATTACGTGTTTGAAGTCCAAGACATTGTGAAAATAAGGACGAAAAGTAAAATTATAGTTTCCGGAGTACTAGAAGGTGCACGGTACTGAAATACTGAAATACACGGAAGAATCACCTAATATACTTCTTCCGTAATATCGTTCCAGTCATCAGCTTCTGGTGTAATCATTTGCGCCTTAATCCAGAAAAAAAAACAAGGAATAGCTCTCTAGTTTGTGTGTTACGCAAGCGACGATCTATTACAAAAATGTTACACTGACCGGTTGAAAGCGAACGTGTGTTCCCGTACAACCGATACTCTTTGCAATACAAATTCTGCAAGATAAATGTTACAGTAATTTTGTTGAGGAACAAATTTTAGACGATTCCCCACAATTCCCAGGTAACTAAAAGTGGCCCGTGAAGCGAGCGTCAAATGGTAACATTTGCGTACACTAAGAGGACGGAATGTCGTCTTTTTTTGTTTGATTTCATGTGATGAGTTTTAGCAATAATTTCGTGAATGTTTCGCGTCTAACAGTTGGTGTTTCATACTAACATTTTGAAGAAACTAAAATTGTGCTTTTCAAGCCAATTCTCAATCAGCTGTTGATCACTACTGGGTCTATGTCACGGATTTTGCCTTGGTTAATTATTTGTTTATCACGGTTCTCGGCCTTCGATCACGCTTCACCCCACAGAACTCAGCAGTTCATTACTATGTGATTCAAACACAACCACCGGACAGTCTTCTCAACACGCCAAGACGGAACGCAATCAACCGGCCTCCGATTCGCTCTGTGCTGTAAGAACGGATCCAAAAGTCTCACCCAATACACAGCTCGCAAACATTTCCTATCCGTTCAAGACAACTCTAAATCCCAGAATGCGGTTTGGTATTTTTAATCAGAAAAACGCTATTCAGTGGGATCAAAATGGCCGACGGGTAAGTAACAGTATATGAACTGACAAGTCAACTATTCTTCTATTCTATTAAATATAGCCGGCTACCAAAACAATTTAGTCACTCTATACAGAAACTCCCAGCACATGACTCTTTCGAGGGCGTAAAAGATGGAAAACGGTGTTTCTGACCATCCACCACCTAAAGTGAAATACTCACATAAAAGGTTCTCTTCCGGGGGCGACAAAAACACCCGCTCCTTCTGCGATGTTTTCTCTTGGAAGGATTACTGTTTAGTTAAATTCACTTCACTTCATTCTATTGCAGGTGATCACCCCATAAGTCACTTACCAAGGGTGTCATTTCCAGCTACTACAGAGTTTTATTTCGTAAAATCTAAGAGAACATGGAAGCAATAATTGGCCAAGGGCATTGAACATCAACGTCCCAAATCACGCAGTTTTCATTCGACGACGCAGTCGTTGGTAACCGGACTGATTTTACGGGTCACAGTGCTCAATCCTTGTTGATACCTAGTTGCCTTTCGGTCGTCTCCACTTAGCACGGAGCCGAACAAAAAGGGCTTTCCGATGGAGACAGTCCTCTGGCATGCAAACAAGAGTCAGATATGTCAGTCTTGTACATGTCACTTGTACATCGGTTAAGCTTCTTCCTAAAATAAATTAGTTTGCCCAGCGTCTCAGGCAGTGCTTGGGAGGCACCGACGGTCAAATACCAACATCTATGGGGGAGCTCTTGCGTCTCCGATCCACAACACAGTACGGATTACACTGCTACTGGAACACTGCTTTATGCCAACAACCCAAAGACACACAAGCAAACTCTTACTTTTTTACGTCGCATATTCATCGGCTCCATATTTCTGAGTAAAGTGGTCATTTTAGAGGGCTTCTGTTAGCTTTCTCTGGTGACTTTCTGCAGAATCAGTGCTGACTTTTTCCGTGTTAGCCAGTGTTTTAATATCAGGTGGTTTCAAAACCGGGATAGTTTTTCTCTGCAGGAACGACAATCTGTTACAGTAAGCTGTACGGACACCATCATAGGAGAAATAATTTCATTGGATGCCCTCAACGCGTTTTTTTCAGGGGTTCCCAGTCTCCAAAACCCCATCTAGAGTAAAATAGTGCCTCTTCTTTGAGGGTATTTTAACGATGTTGTGGACGTAGGAAAAACTTCTACAGTATTTCTGCAAACCAAACATATATCTCTCAGGAACAGCATAAAACGTGTACAGTATTTCATTCTGAGAACACTTTCTCTGTGAAAAAAAACTTATCCTCTAGAATGTCCACTACGACGTCCTTCGTCAACCTTTTCCTAAGGTGACATCCTTGCCCCCAACAAGTAGAACCATCCTCAGGGAGCCAAGAGATTTCTGTCCGTGGGATTGCTGTGCACATTCATCCCTCTGTTTAGAGGGGCTTACACGAGAAACCGAGTAATAGTAATCCCTCCGTGGAGGTAGTTATTTATTGGGGAGCCTTTCCGCCGATATATATATTCTGAAAGCCGACCAAATTGCTGCATACTCTTCCATTTAAACCACGGACAACGAGCATTACTCAAAGGCTGCGAAAGGATCCTGGTCCAAATTTAAACCAGTCAATTTAGCGAAGCTTTTTCAGAGCGCGTCCCCCGTATCCGGTGGTCAATCGGCCGAGAGAACCAAGCACTAAGTTACTTGTGCGGCTTGAAGAAGAGCCACCTGTGTATCAGACGCAGGTGGTTTTAACCGACTGGAATATCGGTCACTTGGAAGCAAGCTTCTGGTCCGTCAGGAAAGTTTTTGCATAACTCTGTACAGGATTTCGTGACTTACCGAAAACACAGTATTCTCACCTTTTCCCTCTTATGCTATTTCAAGTAGTCGTGCGTCCCCTAATAGTTCTTGGCATGATAACAGGCCTAGGGCCAGTGTAGGAGCCGATGGTTCATAGCACCCTGAAAAAGAAAGACTTTGCAATTAGTAGCACTGCTGATCGCCCCATGGCTTATCAATGAAACGTCCATTAGTCAGAAAGACACTAGACATCAAGCTAAGTCCCATGGAGAGAAAAGAATATCACTAACAGACAGATGGACATCGGTTCTCAAAAGCATTCATGGACTGCTCCGCTTCGTAGACTTCTTGGTAATTAAGTTCAATTGTTATTAGGCTAATGATTTTGTTACTTTATGATACGCAATTTTGAAAACAGGGTTCCCCATAAGTGCAAGTTAGTCTTCAAACCAATTCATCCTGTTACTGATGGTTACTGGTGAGTAATCACACTAAAGTTTGGTTCCATGATGCAGGATCACTTGAATAGAAGTATGTTGGGTAAAAATGTACGGTATATAAGGAACTGGCTCCTACAGTTATTTCGACCGTTGTTCGCGGATATGAATTTGTGAAATGGTGCTTTTCCACTCTTTTGCATACCGTAGGTTCGGCTCAATGTAGTATGAAAGTGCACAGGCCAAAACTTAATTAGGTCATGCGTTTACAAATCTGAGCAATCTATGGTAGAGCCCACTACCAGAGGATGCAGATTTTAAGCGATTTACTCTTCACCTCACTTTAGCCTGACAGATCTTTGATGGGCTTGTTAACGCCGGCAAAACGGAAGTCCGTCACATTTTTACCTTTCTGTCAAATGATATGATTATCTGCTTCAGAAAACTGGGAAAAGCTACTTATAAATATTAAAGCCTAGGAGTATTGTGACTAAACTACTTATGTTAAATTGACTTTGAAGACTCACAAGACAGTTCTACCAACCTAAAAATGTTTTTATGTTTTCACATTAGAATTAGCTTATTAATGAAAACATGTTTTTAACTGGCGGGATACAATACCGGGAATTTTGGAAAAAGGCACAATGCGAAAGTTGGTTCGTGATGAAATCAGCCTTTCACTGAGAAAAAATGACATATGTGCAGTTGAATGGCCAGACTGTTTATAAAGCCAGCGGTCGGATAGCTTTCTAGTAATGCGTCTTGAATTGAACCGTATGTTTACCACAACGATTTGGTCGGGTCCCAGAGAGCTCAGCCACTTGCGGTCTTCCGTCCTCGACTGATCATTTCCCCTATAAGAAGGTAGGGTGGTATGCTAAAGTGCCAATGCCGCCTGTTGTCTCTCAACATGCTGACGTCTTTGAAAGAACTTTAACTTTTGTCGAGAATTAAGGTGAACCCAGTTTAGACGAAAAAAAAGTAGATGGGGCGACAAAAACCAAAATGATGTTAAATTAAAAACCTTGAATATCTGGATTGGATTTCATTTTGCTGTCTGTAGGTAGATAACTTGCGATTCAGGGTGAGTGGCTTACAACAGATATTAACAGAAAGGATTTTCCAAGAAACATTTCACCTGAACTCACATGCATGATGAAATTGCTGGAGCTGGCGATTCGATGGAGTCCCTAGTAATTAATGACATGATGATATGACATGACGTGATATTCTTCCGCATTGGTTACAGCACAGAGTCCACCTCGAGATCCCATTGCGACGATTTTCAATGGAGGTTTTTCACTTACAAAGAGTAGGAGACGGTTGCTCAAAATCTACAGGCAGCTTAATACCGGTTTCGTCTTGTTTGGAACCCATCACGTAGGCGTATTCCCTGGAAGTTTGGTTGAATGCTTTCTTTCCAGTGCGTGTTCATGATAATTTTGCTGGAGCTGGGGGCTCGATGAAGTCCCTCCTAGTCAAAGGCATACAGATATTCTTGCGCGCTATGTGCAGGCTATCGCTGACCACTGAGGGCTCCATCGAATCTCCAGCTCCAGCAGTTTTATCAGGCATATGAGTTCAGAAGCAACCATCAAACCAAATTACTGTTAAAGTCAGGGATTTTTCTCTCAGCTTCAGAAGACCATGTGCTAATGAGAGCAGAACTTATAGTAAGTCCTTTTCAGTTTTTAAGCGTTCGTGTGACACTGATTATGGCATTTTTTCCACCTTTCATTGCCTTACTCCACGAGAGGCCGGCTCGCAGAAGAAAACACCTCCGGTTGGTTCTTTTAGGTGGGATCTGAAGTGGAGGATAGGTAAATATATCGACAGAATTCGGACACTTATAGTCAATCTGATCCTCCTCCAGTAGTTACTATTTCACTTCAACACAATTTTCTCGCAGAGGAGAACGGGTAGTTTCCAAGAATACGCCGAATTGCTGCTTTCCGTCCAGCAGGACCAGCAACCCGAGCATCCCGTCATCCCGTCATCCCGTCATCCCGTTGCTGTTCCACTGCTGCTGTAGACTGTACCGAAATATAATGGTTCAACTCCAGCCCCAACGGTTAGGAGCATCTCTTATTGATCGGCATCACCACGTCCAAAGCACCGGCCACATGTTTTTTCCCCAGTTAAATCCCTCCTTCTGACGGACACAGAATTTCAAAGGTTTGACACGTCTATTAGTACTCTTAATTTGTTTTGGGTGTGTTTCTAAACTAGCTAATCAGTCGTTTACCGCTGAGAGTCGTTATTACATTGTTCTATTCTGGTAAAACGACCTAAATAACAGCCGAGATACAATATATCTAAGAAATGCATCTCCTGAAAGAGCTCATTTCCTTGAAGCCAGTATAAAATGATGTTTATTATTAGGCCCAATGCAGAATAACATTCCTCCCAAAGAGAAGATAACTCTCAAGAACTTCGTTTCGATCAAATACTGCTCTCCAGGGAGAGCCATTCCAAAATGGCTCTGGATCACATTCGTCAACACTGACAGCAGAGTCAGCTTAAAACACTGGTACTTTGCTGCCTATCAAGTGCGCCACTATTGTACAGGAACACACTTTTAATTAAATCCATATAAATTGGCTCATATTCTACACTGCTGGTGAAAACGTTTTCCCCTTTATTTTCAAACAGCCTGGTCAAAATGTTGGAACGCATCATACATTTTATCGTGTCGCCGCAAACAATCTGCACACTACTCAAGCCCACCTCGGTACATCACATCCAACTGGCCCAGTGATCCGTCCGGTACACATGGGTCATGCGCAAGTGGCTGTGAATAACACTCAAGCACTTCCTTTTGGATTACCATTGGCTAATGCAAACCAGCCATCTTCCTCACACGCACTGACCAGCACACTTGTTGGTGCGGTAGCTGGGCGTTCCATCGCACCAACGCAGGGTGGTAGTTATTCAAACCAAACGGGGTTGGGAATCCTTCAGGCAACTGGGACAAAATCTACGAATTCACGGTCCCCGATTCGTGGCATCAAATACCATCAGACAGAAGAAACCCTATCTCTTCATCATGGAATGCCTGCCATACCCCACCGGTCAAAGGGTTCCACAACGAACTTACCAAATGCATAGTTTTACAAGATTGTATTTTATCTCATCAAGCACTGGGTACTTTAAATGGAGCAGCTAGAATATTTGGTCTGCCAAAAAACGCTTTAGAGTCGACCAAAACCGAAAAACTTGGCTTTAACCTTGAATCAGAATTACCAAGTGGGTTTAAAAAATTGGAAATGGGTCAAAGCAAATTCCAATACTCTTGCTGCAATAGCAGAGAGATAATGCATAAATTGGTCACCGCAACCCACTTGTAGACTCTTCATCATAACATCAGTTAGATGGAACATTCCATCTAATTCAATCGGTCATGCACTGACAGAAAGCAGATGAAAAGCAAATATATATTTGCAGTCAGGTCAAATTCAGACAGCTGCATGCTGAAGAAACCGAACAAACACAAAAGAACAATGTTTGCTATCATACAGTTGTGCTAAATGCATCACGGGCGAATCAGTAGCTGTAATGGTGCTTATCTGGCTAGACGAAAGACCAGGGCCGTGTCAAGAATCGCAAACGAAGTTTGTCCAAACAACACAAGAACAGCTGTTCAGAATATGACTTCTATTGTCTACACGGTCAAATACTATACTTCTGCTTATCTATACTTAGTTTTTTACAAACTCCTGGATAGATTTCGCAAGTTTTTTTAACCAGTACACCCGACATGAAACGAGTATCGTAAAAGCTGCGCGTAGCCGAGAACATTCAAGGCTGTTAATTCTAGATCGTTTAAATAACTTGGGTCATTTTATTGTGACAAATAACCAGCTGTGAAGCAAGCGATGATCTATCATTGCTGCCTGATTAGTTTACTGACCAGATTGCTCCCCATATTTATTACGTAAAAAATTTTCTTCTCTTCAGCTGTCACGGCAGAATGGTAAACCTGTTAACACAACATTCAGGATAAGCATTCTTTCGCTGCTAATTCAGCTAACGTGACCTCAAAAACAAAAGACGCACCCATACACAATCGAAAAGACCTGCTAATCGTTAGAAAAACACAAGAAATAGGGTTTTGGTTCAGCAGAATAACAAACAGAACATATAGAGGGGATCCAAAATGAGGAACCCGAGTTTGTTCTGTTCTTAAAACCAAGGTCAGTGAGAACTTCAAATGTCCGTTTGTATCTGCTTCATGACGCCATTTGGAAAAAATATGATTGCAACACATGTTCCAGACTATGCTGGGTGTAGTTTTTGCCCTAGCTTAACGACCGTACCTTATGTAGTACGGAATTGTTGTTCGAAACAAACATGTGGGAACCCTATGCCGGGGTGCAAATGTCTTCATTTGTAGCACGTGAAAAGCGCAGGCTGGGTTTTTCCATGCGAGCAGATTTCCTATAGGCAGCTGACGTTCTTACAGTCGATGCTAATAGTAAACAGATGTTTTTCCACTTTCTTCGACAACAAAGTACGGCTGTAGTTACCTGGCCATTTCATTGCCAACGCAAATCATAAAGCCAGGCGGTAAAGATGGATGAGCCCCAGTATGGAGGTTAGCTACCTTCGGGATGGGATTTATGAAAACCTACAGGTCATAAAAAGTGTTAACGTCGAAAACGCAAAAGTATTCTTGCGTCTTGCTTAGGCTGAAATATGCTACAATTGGGCAAAAAACGGGCACGATTAAATGGAGATATATTTCTGGTCCTGGCCCATCACTACCTACTGGCTGCATCAGCACGTATGTATTTCACAGAGATCACGTTTAGCATGGTAAGGAACTGATTAATAAATCGATATGAGATGAAACTGGGCACACAAAAATCATTTTTTAAAAGATGGTTAGCATTTAATCGGAATCGCGTCTGAACTAATTTGATTTATTTAGTTCGGACGCCAACTGGTTGTCCTAATTAGGTGAAAATCCAACAGAATGTTTTGGATATTGAATCTTTTCTGTACGTAAATCTGGGTAACGTGACAAGCACGAAAGACGGGCAAGTCACGTTGGCTGTGCCTGGGCAAAATAATCCAAATAGTCAGGTGGTGTATTGTGACCAGGGCGTCTGGGATAGAAACGCAAACCGCTGAACTATCTTAAACTCGGTTTTTTTATTATTTTTGCAGTTGGTTCTACGTGCACCTATCAAACTCATTTTTTCCTCGTCAGATAGACGGATAAAAGGAACATGTTCCTTGATTGGTATTGAACGTCACTCATGGACAATGGTACACAAAAGTTGATCTACCGGCCACTAATATCATGCCGTAATAGAACCTAACCTTAGTCGTGTGCAACATAACTCGACGAGGTAGATACCTTTGGGAAAACTTTTAACACTAGAAATCGATCCAACCAAGACCCACTTTCTAACCGTATGTCTCACCAGAAATTGTCTGCGGTAAAAATAACAAACCTTACGCGGTATTTGAACTAGCAAGTCAAGTAAAAATTCTGAACCATGAACAAATAGGTAGCTCAGAGGAAGGACACTTCCACTTGATGTGTAAAACTTTCTTCTGAGAAGTTGGAACCAGTCAATAGTTAACCACGTGAAATGTCACTGTTCACATGATTGTGCGTTGTTTACGATAAGATAGAGACAATCTTTACAAACTCGTCACAATGAACCAGAAATAGGAAAAATAAGATTTCTTATTCGCCTGCTTTATGCAACCTTTCCTGCTCACTTTACTCAATCACGAACAGAGGTCTTGTGAATTCGCAAGAAGGTTTGGCAGAACAAATTGAACATACTTCACATAAAAGAAAGATGAACACAATGTTAAACTAATAACCTTGTTCTGGATACCAACGTTACCGAATACAGGCCATGAACAGAGCGAGAGGTATTTGGATTTCAGGTGGTATTCCCCACTGTTATTTCTGAAAACGGTTACTACGATTGTTACTAAATACGTGCCACATGGCTGCATCATCATTGGCTCCCTACTGAGTAAAGTTGACTGGACGCACGCACACAAATATACCAAGTGCTTAACTTGAGCCTGGTTTAGCCATCCGGATAAGAGTGATTCATGTGAAGACGTAAGCCACGCACTGTCACTGAATAACATTTAGTTTACAAACCTTGTGGAGCTTTATCAAGCGTTTATTTGAAAAAGTAACGCAGTCAGACGACATCCAATGGCTATTCTTGCGTTGATGGACTATTGTGTGGTCTACTATGTGGTTTTGAAAGGGGGAGTTAACAAATAAATGCGTTACGGGGAGTTCCCAAACCTAACTAGCCTATTTATCGGCCGTGGATGCTCCTGAGTTGGTGTTTGATCATACTCACATAGATGTGAGTAGTCGATTCTAACACCAAAGATATCTCCACAACCAAAAGCCAGCTCGTAGGTTACATGAAAGACAGAGAACTCTGATAATTGAGCTCAAGCAATTTTAGGGAATTCGCACTGGTAGTCTGGATTATCGCAGTGTCTTAGTACCTCAAACCCACTTCAAGACCGGATTCATCAGCCAAAATCGAATTGGACACCCAGGGCAGTATGTGCGATTCAAACGAGCCTAATCACTTGTCAAAAAGCCAGCACAGTTTTCGGGTTTATTAGAACCACATAAAATGTTCCGCAACATTACTTGCTAAATCGCAGAAAATGTACTTTGTGAGGTCCAATCTTCCAGAATTTTTTATGCGGGTTTGACGAGAAACGATGTCGTCCTGTGGTTAGCGGATGTCGTGGCTGTCCACAGACTGGAAGGATTGATGTCTTTCAGGCATCAAAGTTCAAGTTATGGTCTTGCAAGTGAAAAGTGGTGTGCATCTAAAACAAAGTAGCTAGCGAAAAGACGCGATAGGTTCGTTCCAACAGATGAACAAAAAACAAGGGACTTTACCTCAAAGGACGGGGTTGTCAATTTAAACCACATAATCTCCTCGCTAAATAACTGCATGAGCACCAAAGGACAGCAGTTCCCCTGCCAGCCCGAAGACAGCGTCGTGCCGCACGCTTACTCGCCTTAACGTTCTTTCCCCAAATATTCCACAAGCCTATTATTTAAATTTGTTTCTCAATTTGTGCCACTGGCCTATTGGAAAAAACCTAAGGAACATCGAAAATGTTTTTTTACCTTGAGGATAGCTTACCGAACGGTATCATATACCACCATATATTTCGAAATAAGCCCAGAAAAAAATAACCTGTGCAAAAAAGATGAATTAATTCGTTCCCCGAGATTCAAGCGGTGCACAATTTTCACCTTCAAGCCCCTCCTTCTGTGTTACCCGGAGTTTGCCTGCTCAGTCTGAAATAGAAATCCACTAAGGGGAACTTCATTTTTATGAGCTCATTGACGTCATAGTAGTTATTTACGAGATTTTTAAGCAAAAGGTTTGCGTAGATTTCGCAAACAGTGGCTACAGTCTGCAAACAGTTCAAACTTGGAGGAAGCAGTAAATTTTTACGCGTTTATTGCATATCAGAACACCAATAGAAACTTAGAGTATTTCATCACACGTTCGTTGTTAGGGCCAGAATGAAAGAACATTGGTTTACTTCTTGAATCGCCCATTAAGTCAAACTGTTTACCAAATCAGCATGCTTCTCCACTTCACTCCATGATCAGTAACGTGGCTTACACCTAAATTTTCAAACCCAGATCCAAACGCTTTTACAGAGTCTCATTGGCTCTCTAGGTTGAAGAAGCGGCAATGTTTTAGGCGATTGACGAAACATTGATGTAATAATGTAGTTTAATCTAAGGGAAGCATGGTTCACATTGCGAGCAGGATTGCATTTATCGCACGAGAGAAACACTTCAACATTACGTAAGCCTCGGTTCTTTATACTGGAATTGGACCATTCTGTAAACTATTTTCACATATCATTGTTTTCAAGGAAAATCAGACGCGTGGCTGTTTTTAGCAGCCAAGAACTGTGCTTTCTAGTGCAAAATCTGTTCAGCCTGTTTTGGCTTTCTCAAAGTCGTCGTACTGGGAGGATATCACTTCTCGTAGGACTGAAAGGCACTGGAAGGCCACAGAAGGGCATTTGTGGCTACCTTTGAGAAAATAAGGTACACATCTTCTGTCAACTGTTACCTAGGTGATCCGATCGTTCATGCTCTATCTTATTTGTTCACGGACGAGGGTCAGTGATCATTACGACTATCGTTTCAGTTGTCGTTTCGTTGACTCAGTGCAGTCGTAAAGCGAGTTAAATTAGGTACTTGCACACCGGCAACGGTTCAAACGTTTGTCTGTGTGGATGTCAACTTGTCTTCATCCTCAAAAAATAAAGTTTTGATGCACACTAAAATCCTCAGTGAACTCTTACTTGGCAAGCGAGATCTAACAAACTCGGACAGTAATCCCTGAAAAAAAAAAGCTTGAATCTGCGCAGAATAACTACGCATGATTTCGCCATTCAGAACAAACGCAATTGCAGTTGGTCACTTTGATGGAGCCTACCTTAGAACAAAAGAGTTACTGTTGTGCCAATCCCTCCGCTACGCTCGAACGCATGTAGGTGAGATCGGCGTAAAAATGACACAAGTTCGGAAGGCTTACGCAAAAATGGTCCTAACAAAATAATCTCAAACCCAATTTAAATGTTAGGCAGTGACGTAAACATGCCCCAGCTAATTGTGGTGTCTGATGATATTTTTGGTCAATCTCAACAACGTTTTTGTATTTCATATCGGTTCTTCTGATACGAAAATATTCACCTGAGATTGCACCTTTTGTGGTTCCAGTTGCTCAGGGTTTGTCAGCTAGCGTGCGCAAGGATGAATATTCGTCCCCCTACAACAGAAAGGTTTGCATCACTTCAACTTTTCTAAATTGTAATTACAAGCTATGCAGGTCTGCATTACGCCATCACCAGCAAATCCACTGCAGAAGCGGCGGTGACAAAAGACAATGTCGTGGTTTTTTTGAATGCCCATTTGATGGGTGTTCAACTTGAAATGATAGGTTTGAGGAAACAGAGCTGAACACATGGCTGCCTGTTACACCGTTTTCAATGTTTTTGAACACATGTTACTGGTCGTTGAAGATTAGGATATGAATATTTGGAAGAAGGGCTAACAGGGACTAATCAATCTTGGTCTACATGTCACCTTGCTTTCATCCACGATCTTAACTGTTACTTTCTGGTAGCACTGGGTGCAGTTATGTGATGTTTCGGATCCGTTGAATCTGACAGAAAGACCTCGACATAGTGTATCGGTAGGCGTTGAGTACTCCCGGAGTAGACAATCTTCAGCTCCACCAAAAGATGCTTGGTTTCCAGATTCAAGCTCCGCTTAGAGGAACCCATTTTACGATCAAATAAAATCCACTCGTCCACAGCGAGTTGTCTGAAAAGGGCAGAGGTGATCATTTCTATCACCATTCAGAAAAGGTTCCTCATCGACTAACCGTCTGCAACCGAAATGATGACCTGTATTCGTCGAGCTGAGTTAAATTCAACAGATTAGTGACTGGAATGCATCAGTCTGTTTTTCCAAATAGCATGAAGTAATAAGTCTAGAAAAAAATCATACACAAAAAACCCTATGCACCCAACTATCGCCTTCCTGGAGGGAGACTGTGACAGTTTAAGATGCTACATCACCATGATATTTTATCCGAATGTGCAAAGATCCGCATAATTCTCCACAACAAAACTGTCAAGCCTAAGAACAACTCCCATGACTGAATCGATCGGTTATTTTACTGGATGCTTCTGCATAAAAGCAAGTCACTCCAAGTTAGGAAATAAATTTTCACCAATTTGCTTCATCAAAACCTTTTGGACAGCGTGAAGAGTATGGGGAAATGGGCAAGTCACTGGTGAATGCTAGAAAGTGTAGAGGGTCTGGTAGTAGGCTCTGAAACACTCTGCAAAGAGTTGTCCTGGTTTCCAACCTGAGCTTACTAACGCAGGCAACCATAGTGCAATGCTTTAGGTAACACCTATTCCAATTAAGGAGGAGGCCAGTGTTGTACTACGCTTCGTCGGGCACCTTCCATAAGTGGAGGTAAATGACATCTCTCTCTCTGCACCATCGTGGGTGATCCATGTTCAGCTGTCTCATGCAAACACAAGGGTGGCCAGACAAGACCGCATATGTTTGGTGGTAGTACGGTGAGATTCCGGAATTTTGCTTGAAGTTTCCCCCTGAAAGTAAGGTTACTTTTATGCTGAAAAACAGAGCACACTGATTCGACTGTCCAACGATTCAGTGCACACACAAAAACAGTTGAAGCTACATGAGAAGCGAGAACAAATGCGGCATTGAATAAACCCTGGGTCTTAGGTTACATCCAGTGTACAGCAGTGTGCCCCGCGCGAACACAAACTTATTCCCTGCTTAGACAGCAGTAAGACAAGTACGAACATCTCTGGGGCATAGACAGGTTGTTTCATGACTCGCCTGACATCCTTTATAAAGAATACTGAGATAGGTTATTATGATAAGGAGTCACCTTAACTTGAAAAAGCTATGGATCCCATGGCCAGCTATTACTGAGCAGGCTGGCAACTGACCATTATTTGGATAGGGACGAGTTTGCTGATCCACCGGCGTGGAGCTTTGGCGTACCCAGGATGTCCTGGAGTAGGGAGTGTGAAAATGTTTTCACCGGATGCATCTTATTGATTGTCGCTGCACAAAGGCATATTTTCGAAGGTGCTGGTTTTTGACGGTAACACTGTGGTTCAAGCATTGTTGTATCTAGATAGATCGACATCGAGTCAAATTTCAAGATTCGTGGTCTTCTGCCTTCATGGCTAGTGATTATTGTGGGGTGTCGGTTGTGTATCTACGAGATGAAACAAATTGTGGGCAAAACTTTGTTCGATCTAATCATGCTGAGGGCTGACTCGTTCGCCAGGATTGTCAAAGTCTGAGGAACCGTAGATGGAAATGAATTTCTTATTCTCTCAAACCTGAGGGTAGACGCGTCGGCTTCTTTTCAAATAACTCTTTAGGTCCGGAGATTGTCGAGATACATCCGTTGGGAGCACTTATTCAGAGTTGCTATGCTGCAAGTTTTCTTGAAGACATAATCAGGCATACTGGTGACTCCTATTGGTGGTACAATGATGACATTTCGACCCATTACATTTCGTCAGTTTTTCGTGTGGTCCGGGACGTCGGGGATAGCTCAGTCACCTGGGAGTAAACAGTCAAGTCACTGGATACGAATAGGGCTAGGAGTCTGGGTTTGGCTGCGATGTGGACCCACTGGCCACTTGGAGAGCATTTAGTGCCGATAAGGCTTGGTTAGGTCCTCGCCAAGGGTTCAGCTTATGACACTGGTAAAGTGTTGCGGCTGATTCCGAAATTCTTCATCTGGTGGTTTGGTGGACAGAGGGTTAGTATTTAATCACGGTCGTTTGACCTCTCCGTCCCAGAGTTACAACAGTATGGCGCCTGAGTAAGTCAACA
This sequence comes from Opisthorchis felineus, assembly GCA_004794785.1. Taxonomy (NCBI): domain Eukaryota; kingdom Metazoa; phylum Platyhelminthes; class Trematoda; order Opisthorchiida; family Opisthorchiidae; genus Opisthorchis; species Opisthorchis felineus. The sequence continues at coordinate 728,092 of SJOL01010039.1, forward strand.
ACTGCTTGTCCCAGTTGACCTCGTATTTTTCCGTTCGCCGGTTAACCGGTTATCCCACGTACTATGCTTGGAACGTTTCTAAATGGTGGGCTGTTCAAACAAATGTTGCAGAGAAGGGTTTCTTAGTATTTTTTTGGTGTATTTGAGAAAACTGACCAGGTTCAGGTTGGAACTTACTGAGTTGAACTAGGTCCCAGGATGGGAACACTCAATGTTAGAATGAATTGTCTTGTTGCAGAGAGGCTGTATGTAATTCTGCTTTGACGTGATTTTGGCAATCAACGCAATGTCACTAGACATTCTTGCGATTAAACGCACATAGGAGGTTGATGTTCGCCTTCTGGGCACCAACAGATGGACTTGTGTTCAAGGAAGAGCTTGCGTGAGAGCTGATATCCCCCGACATTTTGCTTGCTACATCCCATGATTGTGACTGTTGTGTCCTCTGAAGCTCTCAAACATAGTTTAAAAAGGTTTGATTGCGCTCCCTTAGATGAGTTCAGGCAAATCGCTTGGAGTCGGCGTTATGTACCTGATGAAACGACAAAGTAGCCTGGGAATATCTTGAAATGTTTCTTTTTTTTTAGTTTCACTTCCACCGGAAAGGACGGTCCCGTTTCTAAAAAGCGCGTGTTTGCTTAACAACATGGTGAAACTACATTTTGTTGATGAGCATGTGATAAAAACATTTGGTGCCACAAATTCTCCCTCAACTGAACGTCGCTCATGCTCAACTTCGCTGGCAACGTTGCTTTGTTCATTTGCCACATATTCTACCTCTAGTAACAGCAATCCAATTTGGAAATCGTCAAATGCGTGCAGCTTACTGTCCACAAAGGATATAAACAGACCTTTTGCAAATCAAGAGATAGATAATTGTTTGACCCTGATTTTATCTTGGAACCAGCCTTCCACATAGATTAAAGTTCCTTTAGGCAGCGTTGATTAATTGATTCAGGCCTTTACTGAGTACTCGGAAAGACTTGACAATCATTCTGAGACTGCCTTGGTTTTATTGATTATTCATGTTGCAGTCTAGTTCCATACAAACGATGCAAATAACTCAGTATTTTGTCTCGGTTTATCCCGTTTTGCAAGTAGTGTGACAGACGAGATTGTGCAAAATGAACTCATTCTGTAACACTTTGTAATCACTGCCTTGTTCAAACTGTTTCACGCTGATTTAGAATTCTGGGCTTTATTCTACGCTTTAAAAGCCTGGATTTTTTTAGAAGAATGAACACTCTAAGAAGGAAAACCACTTTGTCTGGTAATCTCTTTGAGACTTTGGATAGTGCAAATTTCGAAGAAGAATATGATGTGGACCTGTAAAAGCGGGATGAAATGCTCATAAGCTTTTGAGCTCAGTATCTGGATTTTTTCGCTACGGAATGATCAGCGACACAGTGGAGAGTTATTTGCCCTGCACCAGTGTCTAGAGCTCAAACGTGGGCTTGTGCATTACTGATTACCTCCTAATCCGCTGAATACCGTGGGTGAAACCTAACCCTTATATGAAATAAAAGACAGATCTGTTGAAATATAAGTCAACCAGGAAGACATGGTTGGGCATGGGTCTAAAAGCAATCGAGGAAATATGAGGTTTATAATTACGTTTAATTGTGGTACTGCTGTGGCTTTACACATGCAAGCTTCCATGTCATGCACTTATCCAGAGACCAGGTGGGATGTCCACCTCGCCAATATATATAGACCAGTTTTCCAATCATTTCTTTCCTTCAGGCTGATAATCATTCTCTTGTTTTATCTCCAAATAATAATGATGACACTACGTATTTTAAACACATTCTTCATGTGAAAAGCCTTGGAAACCACCCATTTTACTCACTCAATTTACCCATCATCAGTGGGTCTGCTCCCAAGTTTGGAGAAGGATGCTTATTTCTACCCTCGCGGACCTGCATGTTCAAATGTACAGTAAATCTTTCTCAGGTAAAGCGAGACGCTCCATCACTTTTAGGCTGATGGGACAACAACAGATCGTCCGCTTACTTACCAAACGTCAAAACCAAGAAAATTCGAAGCAATGTCGATCCGATCCCACATAGAAATTTCTTTCTTTTCATTCAAACACACAATGAATCCAAACAGTAAAGCCGAGTATGTTCCTTAAGTGCATCTAAAAGCCCTTGAGCCAGGTGTTCCTTTTTTCTACCTGACCAAGGACTGGGGGTAATGTGCACATCATCCATCAAGCAAAATGAACAGATTGCCTATCAAAAAATCACCGAGGCAAACGTAACTTAATTACAAGAAGGATGAACGAAATAATACTATCGTACACCGTGCCACTAATCCTACCGAATCTTCTCACGCGAGATTATCTCATTTTCTTGTTGTACGTTCATCCGAATGTACTTGGACGGGAAATCCAGGGATCTAGAAACCTGGAATCCGGTGGGGAAAACGCACATTTCTCACTAGTGGCTAGGACCAGTAAATCAGGATAAAACAGTGCTATAAACTTCCGAAAAAGTGTTGTACCTAAACCCGAACTTTTCAATCAGGTGGTCGAACCAAACATGCGTCTCATTCGTCATGTTGTAGAGGTCGAACAATTAAGGTGTAGAATACCTACTGTATTCTGGAATGCTAAACTGAATGACGCGCGAAATCACAAACCAAAAATTGGGAAGTCTTGGGATTTATCAATAACATGCGGTATTATATGTACAGAAATACGTATATAAAAGGGATAAGGACCTCAAATTATGGGAATTTCAGTCAGCTTGTTGCAAAAACTGGTGCAAGTTCAAAGAAAGCCTTAGAAGGTTTTAAAAACGCTACAAAAATAGCACACCCGGAGATAACGGCAAACCGATCTGAAATAGTGACAGCACAGCACGTAGTAATGCAAGTGGTCAAGAAGCGCACGTAAAACGTTCGTCAAAATTGGTTTTATGTGCCAAGGGTCAAAGGTTCCTCAGGGATTAGGGTTGCACGTCGAACGTATGAGGTAAACGCAAACAGTGGGTTCAGGCAAGAGAGGTTTGGATCGAGGGAAGAGAGGCACATACTTTCAGACAGATAATAGCTTTATTGGTCTGACACAACGGCCCCCTCGGAAGATTCGGTTCAAAGGCGCTTCCCTCCTCATATTTTATGAGTTTGGTGGTCAGTAAATGGGCTGATCAACAGTTTCTACGACCAATGCAACTTCCACTCGTTTCCACTTTTAATGTGGACAACGGAAAGTATGAAAAACCAATGTTGTCCTATTATTCAACTATTATATAATACCGTCCATCATTTACAGACGATTAGTGAATTCCAGTACCAGAGTGATTCCGCTGTTTCCCTTTCAGATGAAATTTTTGTCATGTAATGCAAAAGGGTGGTTTCTTTCCCATTTACACGTACACATCATGTACCTACTTTCTACTTTAGTCCGTAAAAAGCTACTGGGATTCTAATGCAGAATGGTATCAGAAATTCAGATTAAAGCCAATCAATGCTGAAACTCCGAGAAGCATTGCTATTTGATTGTTGTTGGGGGACATCAGTAGTATTTTACCACACTCTGCGGAGATTCGAACCCACTGTGCCATGGGCAGTTGATTAGCAGCGAGAAGCTCTCATTTCCTTCCGAATTTTCTGGTGTTTGCTGGCTCGCTACCTAAATTAAATAAAAATCGCGTTCTATTTATGCAAAAAGGAAACACCAAGATGAGAAAGAGTACAATCCAGGTTGTTTGATCGAGGATTATCTTAAAATCAGTTTTAACAAGTGGTACACTATCCCGCCAAATCATTGAGCTCTGAAGGGCTTGGCTGATAATTTAACCTAAGATACACAGCTACAAAGGTAACGAGAACGACGAATCCAAATAGTTTTTGTACAAAAATTTAGTGTTAACTAAGTTTTTACTAATGGCGTTTTCTTTTTGCATCGTTAGAAGTTGGGGTTAGCAATGACGAGTTGACATACATCATACTGGTTCAACGCATTGCGCTACTAAGCCAGTACCGAGTCACTGGCCTACGGAGATGTTGAATGATCAGATCAGTCGCTACATAACTGCGGGAAAGCACACACACTTGCAACCCATGAATACAAACAAGGCTACTTTGCCTGTTACGGGGATCTGCGCCATCCGACTTTTTCCCTGGCTAATAAACGAGAAAACGGTCAGTGAATAAGTTATGGTTTTCTAAACAGTGTATCCTCGAGGATTGAGTCTTGCAGTAAAGTTGGCATGCTTCTGAGAGGACTGTTGTGTTTTCCAACAAAACTGCCGACGACATGTGAATTATGACTCTACACGTCGACCCTGTCATCCTCATTGATGGTTAGTTGCCCTCCTCCCAAAACGCACCGCGACATCCTTGTTACGGTGGCTTGACAACCAGATAGCTGAGATGTGAGTGATTGTCGCTCCACACCTTTTACACAGTTTGACATGAGAATCGTGAAACTGGCAGATTTTAAAAACTTGAAGTGGTTCTGTGTAGGCGAGGAAGCAACTGTTGTACTGTAACAAACTAGGATTGTTGATCTTTTTCGACAAGCCAATGACACAATGACACTGCAATATTGGCGAAAATGTTTTCAGGACAACTTGACAGTTTCCTGAGAAAAGTATGGGCTTTTTGAAGTTTCTCCGTTGAAGTGGTTCCGAACTAGGTCGTTTTGTAGTTGGCCTTCAAATCAACTATCATTTGCAGAAAGTATTTTATCCACGATGGTGTATCCTCTGCCCGCCAAATGAACATGGAAATGATTTGTGATACGGGGTTTTATGCGGTTTAAGTTAGGTCTCATGTCTAATAATACGCAAAGTCGGTGAACCCAAACCGGATGGTTGGTTATGGATATAAACATGAATAACTGAAACTTTTGCTCTCTAAAGTGTGATGTGAGAAGACTAATGCACCCGACTGCAGTCAACTGCTTGACAATAAAGAGGAAACTGAGAGCCCCAACTAGCCAGTGGAAGTGGATGAGTGTTAGGAAGATGAACGTGGATCAACTCAATGCACACGGTTGTTCACGTTTAAATTACTCAGCATCTGAAACCAGCTTCCAAAATGCTTATTTAGATCTATTATATTTTGGAGATATTAGAGTAGATGAAAAGTTCTTTGGATGGCTGTCCTCTTCCGTTAACGGATACTGGAACAATCATTTGCACAGCCTACGCAGCTTCAGTTGCCTATTGTTCTAATTCTCACTTTTCCCTCCGGCCTTGTTTTTTTCATTTATTCACTATTGTTTCCTAACTGTTTTCCTCATTGCAGATTTTGAATATAAATTGAAAGAACGATAATTTCCCCCTTTTGTTCACCTATTCCCTGTTATTGGTCTCCACCTGTTTTGCTCCGTCATGGCCTGCATACTCTCCATTCAACTTACCACAGTGCAGTGGCCATCCCGTCCATCACAATAAGTACCTACTCAGTTCAGCCTGCTTTGACTTGTCCTATCGTGACGTCCATGTGATCGTAACGTAAACTGGAATAACGAGACTGATCTCAAGAAGTGCGATTACAACCGACAACACCGAGTCACCACTTCACTCGCCGTTTTCCGGTGCAGAGACTTTAAAGCCCCATTGTGCCGGGCACTTGTTGACGCCATGAAGGTAAACAAATGAGGTTTGTTGTATATTTTCGCTCACTTGTGTGCTCATATAATACAGTAGACTTTTAAACCCAATTCTTCCTATTGATATTCTGGATAGTCAAGCCTATGTGTGATTCAAACTTCTGTATCGGAAGGCTAACAGTGGATTACGTTATGGGATTTTAACTTTTAACTTCCGCGAAAGTAAGGCTTGAATTGAGCCACTGGAACGCCGGTAAATGGGGTAGAGTAGAGAAGGGCGTCGTATTGGTTACTGGTTCAGTCCTCTGCAATTTTGAAAACAAAAGTTCCTTCGCGAAGTACATTAATTTGCACAAAAATGCAGTTTCAACCGGGGAATCAACATAATTAACAGAAACAGCCTCATCACGAGCATTGTATTCGGTAAATGATGCGCTCAAACAACCTTGTCGTTGTTATTCGATCTAAAGTAGACATAAACACATTTAGTCTGAGGTCCTCTGAGGTCCTCCGCCCTTCCGACTATGATTTAACGGCGGCAGAATTCACCGTTCTACTATGACTAACTCCGGTCAATGCTGATCACAAAATAGGTGAGCACTAAACCTATAGCAGCACAAGAACCGTACATCATCCGAGAAAGGGCTTCACTTGGAAAAACCATTACCGTTCAATTGGTTTTTGCCTGTGTTTTAACAACTCAACATACATACATACTCAACAGTTTATGCTAAATATCTACAAGCTTTTGGTTTATTTCTACAAAAACATTAGAAAGACGTCTAAACCACATAAGTCTGAGGGAGGAAATTCTAACGAACATAGCAAAACCAATTTGTTGCCATGTTTCTGCTTTCACGCCCTGGCTAATAATTCCGGCAATTTACTCACAGAACGCCTTTTTCTAGTACAGGTTTGCTCCTCATTTATCAAACTATAAAACAGCAATATCGAAAAGGCATTTGTAGCACAGTGGACACAAAACGAGTATCTACACAAAGCTCCAACATGCGAATTTTAGTTCTGCCAACTTTGCTTTCGAACTCCAGTTTCAACTACATTTAATCCCGATTTGTTTAAAATTTCTCGAGAATTTTTTTTGAAAAGTTCACGAAAGCGTGCAGGAAATATACAAAGCTTTTCAAACAACTGTCAAGGTCAATAAATTTATTCGAAATATTTGACTTACTTGATATCCACACCAATTGCCCCAAATTTGTACGGGGAACACAACAAAGCTTCAGAAAACAGGCCCCCAATTGACCAAGCTACATCAAGAACTTATCGCTTAGCAGAATAGGGAGGAAGAGAAAGTCCCCGTTCAGCTTTGTTGCGTATGCTCCAGTGGGCCAACTCAGTAAGCACACAGCAACCGTCCACGTGAAGATGATGGCTAACATTTTCCGCGATAGCGTGCTCCGTAAGATCTTCATACCAAGCTAATCATCCAGACCTTTGAACGCGCACAGAAGGCGTAAATTGACCAATTCGGAACCGCATGGTAAATTGCGCTCTGTAACTTACTGCTCTGTCTATAGATGAACACAAGACCGCCATTTGTATATTCACAGGCTACTAGAGCTTGAGATTAGGAAGGAGGGACTTTCTGTCTGGATAGATGGGTCAAACTTCAGTCCATTCTGGAGGCGTAATTGCGGGCACCGGTTTCGCCGCGTGGCCAACAAGAGGTTGAAGCTGTGTACGTTGAGAGTCGTCGGCGAGGAGGGGAATAGCGATGCGCAGAGTTAAGAATTTTACCAACCACATTGTTCACTCGTGTGAACAAAGTGACAGTGAATCACATTACTCCAAACTGAAAAGTATACATAAATATATATGTATATATATATATATTATAAGGGCCTCATAATATAGAGCTTTAGTTTATGTTTGCATATGTCAAGACTGACTGAGCGCACATAGCAATTTGTGGAACCCCCTGTGAGGCTTCTTATACGGCAGAACTTTGATATGCTGTTGGCGGGAAACCTGAATGGTCATAAGTGTCGCATGCGGGTCATGGAAGCAGGTGGTTGCCGATATCACCCTTGTCCACTGTAACTTTCAGTTCAGCATGTCCTGGTGCATTTTTCAACTTGTTTGAATGAAAATGTTATTTTTAGTGCACTTGTCTTTCGGTTTTATTTAGCTTGATACCAAGTGTCTTCTGGTGTAAACGAGTTAGAGTCGTGCGCAAACTTAACCATAATAGAGTGTGAATTCGCCCAGGTGTATCAGCCGTCATGTTGCCCCTAATGAACTCGCTAACAACTGCGGCTGATAAGCGGTGAGCCTAATGGGCAGTCTGTGTCACTGTGCGTTCTTTGCAGCTGTTTTTTAACTTGGAACCATATTCAGGGCAACCCAATTCATCTTCAACAGAGCGTTGGGTTTGATAAACATACGCTTCAGCTGTCCGCCATTTCGGTCGATTGTTGTGCTTACAAAGAGATGGGTACAGCCTCATTAGCTGCGCTTGCTTGGAGGCCGCGATTGCCAGCTTTTAATGTGCCGAAAGAACTCTTCGATTGTCCCGTTTATGTAAAGGACAACATATCTCTTTCACAACCTGTGGAAATCCGTGTTTGATAAAGTCCTTGGAAAAGCTTCGTAATAGTAACATTCCCCCCCCCCCTAGTGCTCAGTTTGAACATTGGTCATCTAGGGTGCAGTCTTCTGGCAGTCGCGTTGCCACTGAACTCTACAAACAAGCACCCCACACGTTTTGTGGAAGTTGAATCGTCACCAGGTTGTACTACAACTGGTTTGACGTTCAGTCTGCACTCGGTCACCTACCATCCGGTTTACAACATGCATCGCAATCCAACTATCCACTGGCCTAAACACTGTTGGTTGTTGAAATTCCATAAAGTCATTAGTGGGCTGTATAAATAACTGACGAGAACGGGAAGAAAACGAGTCCCCGCTGCGGCATGAGTGGCCGCCTTCCATCGTCACAGGATACCTACTCAGCCTTTGAGAGTGAGCAGATGATTTTGGCTGGTCTTATCGAACTTTAGTAAAGCTGTGTTTGCTAAGTGCTAAATACACAGACTGTGAGATTATGAGAAACGTAATGTGTGTCGGACTCCTTCCCGGTCAGTCCAGCGTGACCTCGGACGAAAAAATCACTAATGGAACTTCCAAGTGTTTTTACTTAAAGTTTTAGCTGAGTTAAACAGCAGCGATCTCAGACCAGTAACAGTTCATCTTGACTTTCACTCATTCGTGATCATGGGAGTAAGAAGTTTTGCAGTAAAATAGTTGTGCACGGTCTAATCGCCCAAACACGCTCCCACTAGTTCAGTCTTCATCGCGTAATCAAATGGCCTACTTAGCCTCTACTGTGCATTTCATCTTTTCAGGCAATGACAACAAATCTTGAGAAGATATACGGTGCTGTTCCAGTTGCAACTCGTATCTCAAGAACTTCCGAGGAGAACTCGAACTTACAGTCTCCCAGGAAAAGTATAAATACTTGAAAAGCGGTAACTTGAGCCTTTTTCAAAAGGTATGAGTAAGAAAGAGACAATTGGTCCAGTTTGCTGCAGATTTCTACACACTCATCCGACAGGATAAATCAATGGACAAGGCGAGGTCGAAGAAGTGCATTGTCCTCCAACCTAAACAGTGCACGCACTTTTCTCCAGTTTTAGCGCCACCAAAACAGCATTTCACGGATTTTGGGAGGCTTGAGACTGTTGTTTTCCGAACAGAGGAGGCAGTGGTGAAGCGACCAAGATTATCCCTTCATTTTCTGAGGAAATGCTGGACCAAGTGACAAATTGCAAGAAGTATAGCAATATCCAGCGCGGGTAGATTTTTGAGCTTTCCAAATTCACAGCCTTAAATAGCGTATTCAAACTTTAGAGACGGTTAGCTTCTTAACTCCATGTGCAATTTTCTCTTCTACTGGGTCTTGAGGCTGTCATCCTTCATACAGTTTCTAAAATGAATATTTTGGACGACCAGCCTCTCCGCATATACACGGACACGCGTCAGAAAGTCCAATGAAGTTAGCGAAAGCAGGTGATTCTCCTAATTGAACTCCCAAAAGTTGCTAGTTTTCGGCACACTGATCTGCAGCGTGGAAGGATCTAAAGTAGAATAATATAAGTCACCAAAATGACACCCCTTTGCAGACAGAGCAGATGATGTTTTATCAGTGAAACACAAAATTAACCAGCTTTTGTGGACCAGCTTTCAATCCGGTGAGGCAATGTAATCGTAGTGGCCTTATCAAGGCCTTCTCTGAGCAGACAATCAAGTCTACCCAATAAATAGAAGCCTCTTCAAAAGCGTGGTTGCATTCACAAAACAGTTATTAAACAAGTGAACTCTAAAAGCTACAGGTCTGTTGATGATGAACAAGCTCGAGCGTTACCGGTTAGTTTGCAAACACTGTAATCTTTCGGGATCAGCAGGACTTAATGTAATTAAAAATCGGTTATCTAGAGTGTTTATGCCTTGAACATTTCATCCATAAGCGAAACAAATATGCCGGTCGGCCGTAAACATTGGTGATCGGTGGAAACTTTTCAATACCTCTTATCGACCTCTTCTGTCAAGTTTCAGTCACCCGCCCTCCTACAGACCTTCATCCCCGAGTGCACATTACCAATCCACGAGAAACTCCGGCCCCCAATATTGTGGTGTGGTCATCAATACTCGCGGAATAAGTCTGCATACATAATAGCTACTTTCCGTATCAGTGCTAAACAACGCGATTTAGTATGTTCTCCTTGCTTGTCAATAGGCCAGCGCTACTCTATGGGACATGAGCTCTTTGATTTGAGGCCTAAGTAAGTTACTAAAAAAAAAGCAAAAGGAAGCCCGTGTAACGCAGTTAAACGTTCGCGAGTCCTTAGCAGTTTTAAAAATAAAGGAAAGCCGAAAATAACAGAAAAAAATATAGACTGACCTTATTTCTCGCACTAGGTTAACTTCTGGTCGACCAAAATAGAATACTTTATGCAGTAATAATATCTATTCAATCAAAAACAGACGATAATACGTGAGAGGCCAAAAAGGCTTTAAAAGTGTGCCTGTAGTCCAGTGTTTCACCAAGGTATTCGCTCCTACACGGACTCTGTCACTTTGGGAATGGTCCAGTTTCTGTTGTTTTTTTCTATAGATAAGTATAAATATTGCAAAGTATCAGGAATGTTGGAACATTTATTGGGAAACCAAGGCAACATGCCTCGAATGGAACAGACTGAAAACGAAAGATTACTAACGACCTAACAAAAAGCTAAATGGAATGCCATACCATACACATGAAGTACTAAAATCAAATAATTGAAAATCAGTGCAAGCTGCTCCCCACAAAAAGACCGATCAGATGTGCTACCGAACTCAATACGTCATATCCAGAATAACCCTATGAAATCATGGCAATAAAGTATACGGCTGATAAGATGCAGGGAACACATTGAATAATATACCAAATATATACTACGTACATAACGTATCTATCACATACAGCATATAAAAACAAGTTTTGAGGAAGCGATCACCACTACCACTAATGACGTCCCCTCATTAGGTGTTGAAAAGTTTGTAAAACAGGTGCGAAACTGAGACATCGAACAAACGACCAACGAAAATTATCTGACCATCAAATTGCCCAGTACTTCCATGCTGTCGAACACTGCAAGGTCAGCTGATCAGCTTCATTCAATGTTGAAAGGACAAAAAGTTGTCTATCGTAATGCATTTGGAGCGAACGTAAGATACTTTTGTAACAGGTGTTCCGTAAGTCGTGTATTTAGAGCAGGTGTTGTCTGGTAAAATGGCGTTTTCTATGGCGATAGGACTGCGTGTCTATTATGGCTTACACACGTATTCATACCATTTCTCTGCAATGTCCAGCCTCATCACAGGTGAGATTATTTCACGAATTTTCATACATTAGTGAATTCTGGAGCAAATGCATGAACTTTAACTTATTCTCTAAGAAGCAGTTGCATCAAATTCCGGATTTCTGGTGATTTGCTGCAAAACAGGGGGACAGAAATCAGATGGTGGTAGGTAGTAGAGATATTCCGTCACTGGACTTGTCCAGTTTGGTTCAATCAGGCAACCTCCATGTAAAATACCGAATGATCTGCTTCCCTGAAGTATCTAAGACGAAGAACCGAAGCGAAGACTGCTCCATCAACGTAACTGCTTGTTGTTCAGATTATATTCATGGCTGAAATCTCTCACGTGTGCAGAATAGACACTTTGATGGACAGAACTAAAGGAGTCAACAATACTTCGTTTAAGTGAACCTAATGGTTGGGTTGGTTAGTAACACACGTTAATAGTGCTCTGAAGAAATTTCCCAAATTTCTAACGTGAGAAAGGTTTGCCAGTAAAGCCTAGAAAGCCATAAACTTACTGAGATTCACTGATAACGCATTGTTAAGCCACTTTATCTAATCCAGCCGGATAGCTTGAAGCAAACATCATCGTAATCATTATCGACATACCTCTGAATAAAAAACACTACCAGGACAAAACAAGAAAATGGTTCCTCTTAAGATAGGTGAATAATGAGAGTTTGGATTGCCGCAAAACGTTTCATAAATATCCTAGCTTACCGAGCAGATTTTGTGAGTATACGAATGATACATCCGCTCCGTTCTGATTGAAAGCTCCTGAAACTAACTGGTTCAGAATGTAGAAATGTCATACTCTACAGGCTAGGCCAGTACAAATGAGTAATATAGACTTTGCCCAGCGAAAACAAATGATGACCGACAGGCAAGATCTTTTTTTACAGAGATGCACTGCAATGTGAATGGGAAAAACAAAATCTTCACCTTCAGTCGGCATCGCAACTGTGACGCTCCCCAAAGAGTGATGTTTCAAAAACGCATCTTGGATGTTCTAGGTAACTTGAGCCAGGTCCAAAAAAGGACTCGCTGACATTATCTTGAGCATCATTGAAAGTCAGCCCTGATGACCTTGATGATGGCACTTCAACTGCTGAGGGCGAGTAAATGTATTTTTGTAACCTCACGACACGTGAATATGCCAACTGCTGACGACCGATGTTTTAAGTAATTCCTTGATGTGAATATTTTGTTCTGTTCCTGGATTCAGTTTATAGTTGATGGCACAATCATGAGGGGCGGCATTGTGTCTGTGGGCCTGTGCGGCGAGGCATCATACTCGTGACACGAACTCCGATTGTTTGTGCTCAGGCATATCCATTTAGCCCACTTTGAACAATACCACAAGAGTAACTGAGGAGTTGCGATTAGAACGCCTCAGCTAAACATGTCCTATCTAGTTATTTCGAATTTCTTTTACTGATTCGCGGTGAAGCATTGTGATCCCTGCTTTGCAAGTAACTTGTCTTTTTTAACAATGGGACAGCAGTGTGCCGAATTCCGACCATATACCCATCTCATTAGTGAAATCTTCAAAATCATTAGATTAGAAACAAAACACTCAGTAACTTGAAGGTACGGTCTGCGCTGGTAATGTAAATCAGTGATTACGAAAAAACGAAAATCACTAGGATGAGATGATTTGGCAACCCGTCTCTGGCCTAGAACTCATGTGTGTGCGAGACAAACCGAGCTGGTGGTCGTGATAGTCACTTAAGTGATATAATGAAATGTGAAGCAAAGTAAAGTAAAAAAGTAGAGAGGAAGAGAAAAAGAAAGTTGCCATGCTGTGCAGATGAAAAGTTTCAAGTGTTCGGACTAAAAGTCACCGCAGCTATTGTTGCTGAGCAAAGGAGCTTACAAAAGCCGGGCCATCGGCTGAAAAGACATTATTAGTGCCCCAGTGGATGGTTCATTCCAAATAACAAGGATGTTCGGAAAATTTGCCCCTAGCCAACGTCTATCATGACGTTTTTCACGGTGTGAGCCAAGCGCACACATGTCTGACTGCAAGCACCCAGCATCCAGGGATGGTTATGATTAACATGTCTAGCGGCACGTCGACCAGTCGAAAGTTCAACACCTCGGTCGTACTTTTTACTAACTTCATCCGATGATACTTTTCAAGGTAGCCACGTGCAACACATTTATCGACTTTTGTTTAGTGTTGTTTCCTTATTATTCCTTGTCGCTTGGAGTAACGTAGAAGACCAGAACTTGACAGAGAAGAATGGACTTTCACGAAAAGACACTGATTGTAAACTTTGCATAAAAAACGGCGGAACTGTGCAAATTTGAATGGTATTATTAATTCAGCTGCCTGAGGTTCTGCTGCTCAAATGAGGCCAAGGCAGCTGAAGTGTTTTAGTCACCGCAGCTAACCAGATCTTCTAATCAATGGTTTTTAGAAGCCATTTAAAAATGAACGTTTGATTCCTCTGTACTCGAGCCCAGTGGGCTGCAGTTAGCTCATAATCTGCTCAAAATCTCCATGGCAAATTTGTGTACCGATTTCGTTTCTCTTAAAAAACTGTTTCTGAACTTAAACAAGAGCAAATGGTCCGGTAACACTAGAAGTTTATTGATGAACCACTAAACAAGGTCCCGCACATTTCTGAAAAATATATTCATTTAGATGCCAATTTTGTTTTCACAGGAGACTCGCCTAAATCCCAGATGAACCCCTCTTTCATGATGTCCTTCCTAGATGTTCTTCCAAGGTTAGGATTGCTGGTCTATAAACAGGTTTCAAATTGGTCTGAATCTCAGATAAATATGATATTCCAGGAGTGAATGTGCCACATAAGGACCATCTCATGTTTCAGATACGACGGCATTCGAAAAATCGCAATATACTGTCCACACTACTCGGTTAGAATTTCTTTGACAGCCCACGACCGGTTTTACCCTTCTTGATACAAACAGTTAGGTGCAGTCTCGAAATCTCGATTATTGTACCAACCGAAACGTAGAGCCGATTTTATGCAGCATATTCAGTTGAATATCATAAACGACAGATTAAGCCTGGATTTAGATGCGTCCCCCTTTGAAACCAAATTGTGCAAATGCGTGTATTTCGCAAAATTCACCGGTTGTTCCCCAGACCTCTCTGGGAAGATGACTTCTCAGTCGATTCCAAATTTTTTCCAATTTATTTTAAACTCTAGAGAGTAGTATAAGTACACTGTTTAACCAACGGATGACTGACTGGAACAACCTGACCACTGACGCACAGTTTCGAGTGGTTTTGTTTAAACATCAGTCGGTCCGCGTAGAGGAATCGGTAACTGCCACGTCATGGATTCAAATTTCAAACTGATTTTATGGGATAGGTATGGCTAAGTCCCAGTTTTTCCATGCTAAACTGACCTACAACACGACAGAAGGAAATAATCCCTTTTGTGTTAAAAATATGATTAAGTGATTGTCAAAAAGTTAGGTGAAGGTCCTGAGCTTTTCAACTCTTAACTTTACATGGGGCCATGAAATACTCACCGTTTCGAACCACACATCCGTTATGAAACTACCCTCGTTGCGGTCATAATTATGATGTCTATTGAGAAGAAAACTAAAACTCTATAGCTTTAATAACCAAACTTGTGCGAAAAACAGTACTCGATTCACCGAGTAGTTCAAAAAGCGACTCAACCTATGCTTAGTATTACGAAAAAACTCACCTCAAGGCTTTTAAGGTTTCTGTTGCCTGAATATGACCAGGTCTAGGGGTTACATTTTGCTGTTTGTGAATAACAATCGGTAGCCTGCTGTCGCTGGAACAAACGACCGCGCCAAGCCATGTTTAAATTGGTTCGCATTAAAATAACCATTCCACCGGTAGTTTTAGACATACGAACCATTCACTGAAAAACGACATCCCATAAAACAGCCCCGATTTTCCACGGGGGGTTGTGGCTAAGCTACCAAAGACGATTTTTTGATCAAGAGGTCACATCTACTTGACAAGTTGAACAAACATATCTTAATCCTGACCCAAAATTATATTAACGTTTGTCCCAACCGTGTTACGTTAGGAAGGAGGATACCGTGAAGACAAAAAGAAAAATAAGTTCCAGACGTTTTGAAAACCAAAATTCACAAAACCAGGTATCATGAATGGAGCCTCAGGAACCAGGAGTTATGTTGCGCCATATCTAGGGATCCGAACTCTTGAGGGATCAGAAAGAATACGAATATCCTTTTTTGCAAGAAACGGAGACATTTATTGGTATAGCTTGCGGAAAAGCGGATCCCACAGGCATGTCTAATACCTATCACCACACCAGAAATGTCCAGTAAAGATCACGATGAAATACTGACTATTGGCCAAAGTCAATAAAAAATGTGTCAATCCCTCTGGATTTCAAATTCAACTGTTTCTATTCCGTGAGTGTTTGGTGCACATCAATTATTAAATAATACGGTTAGGCTAGGTTTCCAATGTCAAGATATTTTGTGTGTTCTTTTAGGGAAAGCCCAACTGACATGGTATCCTCAGTGCCTCGTTGTGCAGCGGTGCGGTGAGGTACGTCAACGGTTGTATGGTGCAACCAGTATAATCAGTAACCGCTCTGTTGAAGCACCAGGGCAGCGGCTGTTATCATTTTGCAGTGAACGTTCACTAGGGACGGAACTGTTTAAGTGTCTTACGCTGTAGTCCAAGACTAAAGGGGTCCCAGCAATCTGATTCGGTCCACATCAGGAATCGAAATAATCATGAGGCATGGCTTTCCTTAACTGTATGCTAGGTTCATCTTTTGTGCGTTCCAAGCTCTTAGAAAAGGGCTGATGCCAATCATCTGGATAGTTTCTGCGGAATATTTGTCTTATTTAGATAAAAAGCGGCATTCGAACAGTGAAGACATATTAAAAATAACGCCATTTAAAATACAATTTAACAGCTTTTCAGCATTTTGTGTTTTTCGAGAAGAGAAACATCGTGCTAATAACAAATCTCATTATCTCCGATCACTGGGAGGCCTTCCACTTACACGAGCTAAAAGCAACCGCTACAACCGAAACAGTGGTGAAGCACCTAATTGTATTCATTAGAAAAAAATGTGAGAGTGCAAGACGGATAGACTCCTCTGGTTTTTTAAAACATTTGTTTCAGTGCATATTTGAATGGGTTTAGCGTAACCTGCTTAACAACATTATCAGCTATTACCATTTCTTTGTTAGTGGGTAGTTTGGCCTCAAAATGCGAAAACCTTAGGCTAGGGAGGATCTGATGAGGCCAAATGTAGCAGACCTTGGAAATAAGTTACTAAATGAACTTGGGTTTTAAGCAAAGCTCCATTTTAGCCAGCAAGTCAATGGTAAAAGGATCCTCCTATTCTGGCAAGTGCGCCTTCTGTGGATTTACACCCAGAAAGTTGGATTTTAACCTCGGACCTCTCGGAGGCTCAACAAGGCAAGTATCTGTTTGCATGTGATGCGAATTTTATGACATACGTTGTTTAGGGTACCTCTGTCAAAACAGCTTATTTCTGAGAGAAGTGCCTTTGATGAATGGCTAAATAGGTAACATAGGTCGCCACTATGAATAATCACCTCATTAAGTTTACGAGAACCATTTGTTTGTAGATGTTATCCCCTTTCCTTGAGATAAATCCATACGATACTGGTGCAACTATGTACAACTCATTCTGTCTAATCGTAGTAAATACAACAATCTGACGAACAAATTACTAGGGCTACCACTCATTTCTACTTGTTAAAACCTTTCGCATACGTCGAAAATCCTCATTAATGAATTGCAAGTCTCCGATGGCCTGTTTAGAGTCTAATCTACTCAGCAGACTCACATTTTCCAAGTAAAGTCTAGATACCAATAAAGAGAAAAGACATCTTCAAGCATATATCTGGGTTAATTTTTATAGACCCCTTAAAAATATCACATTCATATGTATGATCAGTACAACATACTTGAGTATTTGAGTGTGAGATTTGAGTGAATTCGATGGTAGTGAATCAGCCATGCAATATTACACGATGAAGGTAAAGATGATTGCACCACACAGCAAAGCACAGCATTTTGGAACACCTCACCGCGTAGCATCTTCGTGAACAGCGCTACATATTCCGTTTTCCTTGCCTGAACACGATATGTCCTTAAACTCCGAGATCGGTGTGCTGTCACTGAACTGGACTTTAATTAGATTTTGTTAGTATTGCCTCAGCAATTTATTGTTTATGGAAATTTTTGGAAGATTTTACAATTATGATCAGTAACATTTGCATGCTCTCTTGATGCTTATAGAAGAGCAATTTGCTGCATCTCATGAGATAACTGCCCACATATGACCGCGATCTAGTGCCAGACCTGTTCGTCGGTTACAAACGCCAACAATGCCTCTTTTCCAAATGAATCTTCACCGCTGGTTGCAGCCTCCATACTCCAAATAAAAAACTAACTTGGTTTTCAGCGTCCCCAAAAATCTTAGTACTTAACCAAGGCTTCTCTTTGTGATTCTACAAATACAGCTGGAATCACAAACCCAAGTTATGTCGTTGGGTTGCTATGTATTGCCTTGTTCTCAAGCCTAATGGAAGATATCTCTGTGCATATAGTGTTGAGGCACATCCCTTTTAGATTATCACATCTACATCAGCGTGTCAGTACAAAGTCGTCAGAAACTTTAACGGCAGTAACGACTCACAAGTTTTCAAATTCA
The DNA here is from genome assembly GCA_004794785.1 of Opisthorchis felineus. Taxonomy (NCBI): domain Eukaryota; kingdom Metazoa; phylum Platyhelminthes; class Trematoda; order Opisthorchiida; family Opisthorchiidae; genus Opisthorchis; species Opisthorchis felineus. The sequence continues at coordinate 746,211 of SJOL01010039.1, forward strand.
GTGCCTCTAGCTTTACAGGCATTCGCTGCCTCGTCGAAGTTGTTTTCTCATACCAAAGATTGTGCTGTACGACGTTCTGGTGTTGGGCAGTGCAGTCTGTCATTCGAAGAAATACCCTGCAGTCAGATCAGTCAAACTTTCCTGGTCAGCTTGACAAGTTTACCGCAATGAAATCGAAACTTGGTACTAGAAGGCCATAAACAAACTTATGAAAACCTAGATAGATGCTATTGGTGGTATATTGGTTCATTGTGTACGGTATTATGTAAGGTGCCTTCATTCGAAACGCCTTCGTCACACCTCCAGAACCATCGTAAAGGCAAATCACCGCCCTTGTTTAGGCTGGGATACAGCCAAAAGCATGCTTTAGTTCTTAATCTTTTGATGGCTCTAGAAACTCTGTTATGAATACAAAACGTCCTCCGAGGCTTGAAATAGCGAAATACGCATACCGTCAGAAATCCATTTGAAATGGCTAAAGGCACACTCTAAACCGCCCCAGTATTAGGCTGCAGGAAAGCGGAGGATCAGTGTCGTTCCTCACCCGTTGGGAAGTCATAGCAGCAGCGCAATATCGATCGAGAAATTGAATAGACAAATAACTTTAAGGGTCATCTGTCTAACGAGTACGTTTCAGCACATTATTAGTAGTATAATTATTCTGCTCCATCTTACTCCTACATTTCACAGCTAATAATTTATTTTTTATTAAAACGTGTTTTCCACCTCGTGTCTATGAGAACAACTTACCAGTTTTTCATAGGTGGCGGTATACCGGAGAAACCTGCGCAAACAGCCGGATTCTGAACATAGACCCCTAAACAACATTTGACGTAATCTGAACCGCAGAATGACTGGGCTCAAAATGTCAGCAAACAAAATTGTCTGTCATCACGAGGTTCTTTTAAAAATGAGATGGATATGTTGTGATCAGAATGCTGCAAACTCAAAGGTTATTTACAACAAATGGTATCGAGGCGGGGAAAAAGCAGATGTCAAGAAATTACGCCTGGGGTTAAGTGATGCTAGCGCGTATATAAACGCGTGGCACCGAGATATGAACAGCATACAATATATGAAAACACAAGATCTGTACTAACAAAGACAGATGCCAGATATCTGAAGCCAAGTTTTTTCAACATATATTGTGTACTTCTGATTTATGCCTGTCTAATTTATTGCCTCAGACAGTTCAACTCAGCAGCAGTACCATCGAAGCGGTACTCGTGAATTCAGCTATCTGATGGCTGAATACCAAATGGTAAATTTGGGACGATTAAGGAGGGCATCTCCATGGCTATGTTTCTTCCCAGTGGCACATCGATAGTTCTTTGGAGCGGAACTTTTTTATTATATCTCCAACAGGTTACTCTCTCAAGGGTGTCGTTAATGACGAGAGAGTGCGTCACCACACTTCACCCCCCGAGGAGGAAAAGTTTCTTTTTTCCCTTTTAACGGCAGAGTATTATGTGAGTCCGGTCCCCATATCAATACTGTTAACTGTCAAGGAGTTGGTACACCTTATGTCATGCAAAAGAAACGTGACCTGGTACATGTAGATTATTCGCCCAAATCTCGACACCCGCAGGAGATTTAACTTGCATAACCAAGAACCATACAGCTCCGTTCACCAAATCCCACAATTCATCTTGGTTCTCTCCGTTTATCAGTGTGGGTCACTAATTCTGGGCCAGCTTGGGCACGACTCATCTGTTCCAATAAATTTCAATCCAAATTCCCGACAATTTACAGGAAAATTGATATTTTCCTTACAATTCTTGCAGTTTTTATACCTTCCAAAAGAGTTGAGCAGTTGCTCAACTTCTGTTCAAATATATCAGAAATCAGCTTAAAAAGCCTTTTATTATTTCATCCGTGATAGCTAGACTGTACTTGAAGTATTCTTTACTAACTTAGCGTCTCAATAACAGGTCTCCTTGCATCTGCTAGACATGACACTTTATTAATGAAGAATTACTCACAGCCACCTGAAACAAAACATTGGCGAATAAGGAGCCAATAAAAGCAATAAAAAAGATTTTGTTGGTTAAATTTGCAGTCAATGACATTTTTGGCATATGAAGATGTGAGTAAACGTGTGACAGTTTTAGCGGGTTATCCAGCAAGCGTCGGTCATAAATACCCATAGAGTGGGCTAGCATTGAACGAACCGGGATGAAAAAGGAGACAAAGAGAAAACTCACGCATTGTTCTGATATATAGAAGTACGGAACAAATGTCCAAGTTCCTTGGAAACCCCACTACCGTCTTCGCTCTCTTTGGGGTTCCTAAGGTCAAGGAAACTACATTGGCCTGAGGAAAAACAAACAAGATGACTGATAGTGACGGGATCGCTCCAGACTGCCTATTGTCTAGAAGTAATGAAATTTATTAAATATCTCCGCATCGAAATATTTAGACAGACTGCGTGCTGCACACTGTTCAAAAGACTCACAGTGTTATTGGCTACTGGAAACGTAATCTAGTCTACAGCAGGTTCAATATGAATTGAACTAACAATTTGCGCATTCTTTATAACCCTATCCTAGTCAGTTACGAAAGTCAAGAGCGAACTGTGTTGTGCCATCAAAGTCCACATATCCTCTGTGAAAACAATCCCAGCAAATCTAACACCTAACTCAGGCCTTCTGATGATAGAATTTGCAAAAACTTTAGAACTAGTGATGAGCAAACTTATCTCCTAATATCCCTCTGTCCGTGATGTAACTCATCATTGCCCAAATGGTATCACCTTAATCACGCGCGGAAACAGATGGTTCTCAATGTGAGGTGGAAATTTGGACGCTGGGTTCGACGACCTGGACCGTGTAAGCAAGAACATAATGCAATAACTGTACACAATCTACATCCAAGGACGTACAGCAAAAAAATGCCGGATAAAAAGAGTAAGGGACAGTTTCACAGATGTGTCAAAAGTCAACTGCATAGACAATCTGAAGACACGATCGTAGGAACCTTGATTTACGGACAGCCAAGCGACGGTCAAGTGGGGTTCGCTTCTCCAGATTACAAAAAAACAAGCGTTGAAGGTGCATCCCCAGGAATCATTAAAGGTTTCTCTCTTATCACAGCAGCTGAATTTTTGGATATTCTTCACGGCGAGTCAGTCTGGATTTTTTGTGGTCTGTCTAATACATTTTTCGTCTGTTGTCCTGCATTCGTTTGGGTTAGTAGTCGGTTAAATGATATCGTTGGATAAAAGAACACTAATTTTGACCCTTTATTCAATGCGGTTCTGATATACGGACTTGTTGACATTAGCACATGTGAAAGGCAAGAGTTGTGAAAGCTAACTGTGAGTTGACCTAAGCTTTCCTAGTCTGATGTTGATAATGGTCAGTTAACAGAACGTTGAACTTAAATTTTGAGAGCGCTCATAAAGGGTGAAAGCTCAAAAAAGCGAATGACCGTCAGACAAACAAATCACCCTGTGCACTTTGAATATACGCTGACGCTGTACACCTAATCATGTCAATAAGCATCTTAACGCCACTTGTGCATTTTATAACTTTGAAGCAGTTTCTAATCAAAAATGTCGTATTCGACTGTTTTGTATTAAAACGTTGTCCTCTTACTCGTCGAAGTATTTTCTACAACTGCCGCTGCAGTTTGCCAAACACAGCTGTGCACTATCACCTCGTCAGCTCCACCTCTATGGTCGACATACCGAAAGGCAAAAACGTTTATCAACTTCAAGAAGCTGCTTTGCAAGATCAGGCAACCATATGAGTTTTGGAAGGGAAATTCTGTCTTGCAAACCTGCCTAAAATGATAGAAGAATAGTTGAAAATGGTGGAAATGGGCTGTCAGATTCAGCGTACCACCGGATATTTAGCAAGAAACATGTGCTGGCTTGACATATACCGTTAAACTCCTATTGCAAAATGTCCACTCGTGGATTGCCGACGTCTTCACTCACCAGATAATGAGCGCCAGTGCTCGTAAGTATGTCACAGACAACGCTTTGCAGCAGAGCTACGCAAGGCTCAATATCCTAGGCAAAAGTTTCTGCAACAACTCCTCTTTCCTCGTATGAGAACGAACACAAGTTGTAGCATAGATAGGACAGAGCCTACTCATGGTATCCTTATTGTATTTGGTTTTGGAAATTACTGTTTATGGTCGACCACTATGAATCTTGTGTGCTCTTGATGTGTCAGTAATGATGTGTGACAGCCTAATATCAATGATTTTTGCCATCAGAGATCACCACAGAATTCTATCTAAGGATTTTAACAAAATTTTACCTGAACAAGCCGTCGTTGCCTCAAAAGTGCTCCGTTCGGGTAGATTTTTTGGGCTCTAAACCATTTTGACCTTTTCGCTCTCCCTGTCCTTTATATCCTGCTGTAAGGATCGTTTTTCTTACGAAATATCACCAAAATACTAAGCCAACTGCTGAACTGCATCAAACGTTTTGCATATCTTACTATGATAGGCCTTCAAACTCTAAGAATCCTCGCCCGATTCCCTCTAATCCTAGCCTGATAATGAAACGCTCCCGTCAAAGTACAGCACAACCCCTCTCAGATTTAAATAAGGTTTGATTACGATACCAGTAACCTACACGCAAGTCTATAATGCGGTCTCCTGAAGCTTGGACTGCTGGGAGCATACACATCTTTGCACAGTCATCCGATTAAAGGCTGTGAAGATGACAATCACGCTGCTTGATTCCGGTAACACGCTCTCTCCAACGTGTAGACTAGGTCAAGAGGCACTGGAATAACTTCAGGTTTCTGTCATAAGGCGGGATGCATGGTTGCAATATTTAGTATGCGCTTTACATAGAGAGCTTGCACGCGTGTATCCGTTAGTAATTACCGCCGTAACCCATGTGGTGAACCACGAATCAGGAACAGATAACGTTTGGTGTGGTCTGTATGGATACCACTGTAAAGGTTGGCAAGAGGGAGAAAATTCCTCACTGTTGTCTACAGTAATTGCGTTACAGCTCAAACTGTTAACGCACTTGGAAGACAACTTCAAATCTACTGATGTGAAAGTTGTCACACCACCATGAACATTTTTCCCCTGCCAGAGTCTTAGTATAAAGGTTAGTTTTTCAAATTACTGCTCTAGTCCAGAGCGCGTAGTTGATGACAAATAAACACCTCTCAGCATCACTTCATTTATATGGTCGTTCGCTGGTTTGGTATTTTGAGAAGGATGATTCTGTATACGTCGGGGTGGGTTAGAAATAGTCATAAGACCACAATGAGTTATAATATTGTGCTCTTCTGAATTCATTTATCTTGATATTTCCCCCTCGAAACAGTGAGCGATACTCGTTTCAGCTTAGGTGAAGAATACTGATGATCTAAAGCATCAAGAAGCAGAATAAGACACCGTGCCCAACTGAGGTTGGCTCAGTCAAAATGTGGTTTCCTGCAGAGACTGCAGCAGGTCGAAGGACTGGACAGCAAGACTAAAACCACTATGAACAGTTTGGTTATGCAGGATGAAAGGTGCTGTCTGGAGGAGAAATCATCAATTCCTAACCAAACATATCTTGTGCGGTTGGCAACGAAAAGGTTTCAAGCGCTCTTATCTGGAAAACTACCACCTACCACAAGCCGACAACTAGGACTTCATTAACAGGATGGTGTTCGGTCCAAGTAAAACACAAAGAACTTACGTTTTTTCGGAGAATATTGTTTCCGAAAAAGATTTTCTCTGCATGGTCATAAATTGAAGTTAGACGGTTTTGTCACTGACTTTTTGCTCATACAACCTGTGAACGTAGAAAAAGTATCTATTCATTGAATGTTAGATGTGCTCGTTCTGGCGTAAGTTGTAGTTTACTGGCTGAATGCAGTTTAATACCATTCTGTCATTTTTAAGGGTGTACAGTCCATATAATCGATACACCTGTTCATATATATTGCAATAACAAAGCATGACCTCTGCAGCAAAACATGGACTGTTTGGACTGACACACCCATCGAGCACCTGGATGGGGCAGGGGTATTTCCCCCCAAATTCGCGCTATTTTCGTTAGTGCATTTTTCCACATGATATATTCACAGAATAAAGCATTATCAACATATTGTAGAAAGTCTAGTGTCAGAACAAACCTTAGTGGGACAATATGTCTTAATCGGGCGTTTCGGGGGAACCTGCTTGAATACAAGCCAAGTGTATTAGTAAGCGATTGCAGCGGAACGATCACTGTTTCATTTCACGCGTTCACAAGTAGCTAGTGTTTTACGCATTAGGCTCAGTTCAGGTCACAGGC
>SJOL01010039.1:757476-773385 GCA_004794785.1 Opisthorchis felineus
CGGTCTCACGGTGCGGATGTAGACTGATTTCTCTGCTGTTGCCCGCTTTCATAGGGTCAAGTGAAAAAAATCACGTGTCACTCGATGGGGATAATGGTCATGGCATGGCCAAAGCCATATCGTCAGCCAGGCTCAGTTAATTCCAGCTAAAGCTCTCATTTATGATATTCCTCAACTGAACGTGCCGCACATGTCCTCTCGAAGCTTCGGTTGGCATGATATTCGAGATACGCATGTACTTTTCTTGACAACGCTATTTTTATAGTTGCGCAAAACTCCTAATCCACTACTGATTTCTCCTTTCGGAGGCTTATGAGGTTGGCCATGTCTCCGAGTTTCCATCAGTAGTAATGCCTACTTAAGCACCAATCTGTACGTAAGTAGTGATGACCACCCCTTAGCAAATTAATTTCATGTTACATGATCTGATATATGCCGTGGTACTCGAATGATGTTCCAAATAAAACATGAGGCAGCCTTTGCGCGACACACTCGGCTGAAGAATCACAAACGAGAGGTCCGGCTGGAGTTCAGTCGAGAGTACCCTTAACACCAACTAATTTGTAACTAGGTTTATTTTGCCAGATGCGAACAACTTGGTGTCCAAGTGAAACACAAGTTTGAGGGAAAGGGGGGGCCAAGATCCACCTGGTGAGTCTCAACAAGAGAGAAACTGATGTTAAGCTGTGGAGGAGGTTCCACTGACCTTATAGGTAATGTACTGACGACATGTTTTTCAGTGTCAGTCGAGTGAGAACGCATTGTTCGTCTGTTTCCACTATTCAACAAAACTGATAGTTGCCCAATGAAATCACATTTAGCTCCAGGCACCTTTGTTCCATACAAATTCAGTAGCCATGAGTGGCCTTTTTGAAACGCTAATATTTTGGATGTCTTTGTCGCTAGGTAGTTTCTTGGGCCGTCCTAGAGCACACATGTAGACGGTAGCCTAAGAAAACATCCAAAGTCAGTTCTGGTGACCACCGCTAGACAAAACAAAATCAGTGTTCGTGTTGCATGGGGTCTGTGTTGTATGATTAGTACTCAGAGCTTGTACAAAATTTACAGTCTTGAGGAAATGTTGAAAGTTCTTAGGCGGAGGATGACAAACAAAAATACCGGAAACATCGATTTAATGTGAATACTGTCTTTATGTTCACTGTGTTAGATCCTTTTTACTCTACTACCTATCGATTTTGGCGTTTTCGGGGTAAATCTGTGTTTGCGGACAGCATGCCCTGCATAAATGACCGTAATTGGTCTCAGTCATCCTTCGAATCTTTTCTCGCCTGTAATCTAAACCAAACAGCTGTTCTATGCAATAGGAGTTGTTGTTGCACTATCATCGCAAACGGTAACATCAGAGTCAGAAGTTGCATCTCGTTGTGTTGCGGTGGCGAATTTCATTCTAAAACAGTTCAAAACAGAAAGAAGAATAGAGCACAAGAGCCGAGCCGGTTTTCGTCAGCCGCAGTGATCCTACCCCTGCCCTATGGACTGAACGTTTCGTCATCGCTGGTTAAATTACGATAAGTTTACGTACCCTAGAAAACCTATAGAAACGTTATAGTTTTCCAACTGGACACAGTTCAGATCATGCACCATGCACGCAGTCTATACTCAGGCCTACTTTGGGGGGCTGTTGGTAACGTAGGCATCATACTGTCAACAGATTCCTCGCATTCAATCTTTTGAGTACGTATAATGCTTCAAATTCCCATCGCATTACCTCTATCTGTCGTAAGTTTATAGCTTAAAATTTGGATGGGTCATATTTTCAACTTTGACCGTCAGCAGTAGTTCCAAATACTTGTATTTAAAGCAGCTTGAAACCGCTCATCAAACGATGCGTAATATTCAATTCTTTCCAAGCGATTTCGTCAGGCGGTCAGATTAACCAGAGGTTAGCCGTAGTGCGGCGGTCCGTTCGAGTTTGGTCCGCTAACCGTGTAGTAGTTGCAGTGATTAGGGTGGTTTCGACATATGACAGCGTGTTTAGTCCTCAGTGTAGACACATTCGAACAGCAGGCCAGAACAGATCAAAAGTCCTTCATGAAAGGGACATCATGAGATGTGCTCTGTGAACTCTCCTAGGGGTGACCCCTTCCTGGTGGTTACTTCATACTATCCCTCGACTGACGGAAAACACATTTACGGCATCTTTAGAAGAGTATCGTTTTTGGAACTGCTTATTTTTTTAGAGATAAGTCTATGCGGTTCCGGGAAATTCAAGGCTTAGAAGAAATGAAAATGAAGCGGTAGAACGATTCTTTCTGAATGTATAGCTGCTTTGTCGGAGCCTGTCAAACCTTAATGATTCCGGCAGGAATGCCCAGTAGTTGTGTGAATCGACAAAATAATGACTGAAGTAATTTGTAAACACAATGTATGAAGTATAAGTGTGTCACTGAGAGCCTGTCATGAGATTCGAAATAAGTCTTACCATTTTAGTGGAAACAACTCGTGGGTCTCTTTCAGTCGTCATTGTGTGCAAATGTTCTGCTGGACTTAGTATTCATCAACTGGAAAGTAAAAACACATTGTGAAAAAAGGTGGCAATTGACCCTAACGAATGGCAACGCAAGATTATCTTGGGATTCATCGTTTCAATTAATTCAACAGACGTAAACACTGACCCATGAATTATCGATTATCAGCCATTTTGGCGAATAGTGATGGAGCTTTAAAAGCAAAGACCAAACCAAGTGGGGTGCTGGGATTTTTAGTGTTCGCAATTTTCGCAAGTAGAGCATTGTGGCGAAACGCTGTATTTCCAGTGTCAGTGTTGCAACAATAAATGTGAAGTGCATGCGTGCACCACGCCAAGCTGTCGGTAGCAAGAAACAATGCTGACGTAAAACCTAATGGCGTACCAGTCAGCAGAGATGGAAACCAACAACGCGCTTAACATCACAACAGCAGACAATTCAACAGCTTGACACGAGACTACGTGGGAAATGATAAAAACTGCTTGACAGCCCATCAACCTTGTAAACAGTGTTGTGTCAAGACGAGTGCTTCGATACAGAGAGGTATGGTAAACAATCGGTGGATTTATTGAGTGCTTCGATACCTTGAGTAGCGTTCCAACCGAAATTTGAGGCAGCCTTTGTGCAGAACATTTGGCTGAAAACTAGCACAAATGAGAAATACCGTTGTGTTTCCCTTCAAAATTCTCTTTTTGGCAAACGAATATCGGACTCCAAATAAAGTTCAATTTTGTATTCAAATGCAATGGAACTCCGGATATTATACCCATCTGATGAATAGTAGAAGAGTTTTCATCCCTGTTATGAGTAGTGTCATATAAAGGAAAGCGCCTCACTATACTTGATTTGATTCCAAGTGAGCCTATTTTTGTGCATCACATTCAGCTGAAATATACTGTGGACGACAGATTCAGTTTTAGTCAAACACATGTTATTTTAGGAAAAATCAAACACGTAGATGCGGAATGAATGCATTCTCAAAGGATTTATCTAGAACTCGATCAAGTAAGTTTCAAGAGCTGGTTCGCTGGCATAATTTCTCATTTGGCTGCCACTAGATCGAACAAAATTCAGTCAGCAACTTCGTGGGTGCACCACGTTGTGTTTCCATAAATCAATAAACAGAGTGATGTTAGGTAAAAATCAGACAGTAATTGCGAACTGAAAACTTTTACAGTTACAAAATGTTACAGCGCCCCTGACTGGAACCTGATCAGAAGTTTTGATTGATTTATGCTATTGACTAATGCTCTCGGGCACAAGCGTTGGGATGAACTATCCGCTAAATCGTTTCGTATATCGGACACAATAGGGACATTTTAGTGCTATCCTATTGCATGCCCAATGTTCTTCGGCACCGAATCAGGGCTGAACATTAACTGCAGTCTATTTCACTTCAGTCCATTTATTTTTTTCGTTCAACAACCTTGCCAAAGTTTTTCGTATGTTGCACCCCGTTCGACAACAATACAAGAAAATCCACCGGTTTACTCGACAACTGATGTACTTCGAAGTGGAGGGTCTGATGGGAAAATGTGATTTTATGGCAAGCTGGTAGCTAACACTAGTTGCATATTTACTTTCAACATGACAATTTTGTCCACCTTAAGTGCACGTGTAACAGGTAAACGGAGGGCAAAATGTTTTGTTTCCGTTGGAAGTAACGGAAAGCTGATTGAGCGCGACGCAACGACAGACGAAAACAGTCAGACCGTCAGGTTGTCAGTTCAGCGCAACCTTACTTTTCCATCAGTAGCGGATATACGACGTTTACAAAATACATCGATATGGTTACAAGGCAAATCGAAATGACTGGTAACCTTGACAGGGGTATTTTCGTCTGTATCGCTCCTTCCTCATGTACGTCATATTGTGTTGTGCCCAATTCTATTCTATTGTACTTTGTTGCATTGCATTTTGTGAGATTTGCGCATGTTATACATATAGTATATATGCAATTGACTCACCTTAACGTTTTCAGGTTTCCGGGATGTTGCGGTATTTGCGTTTTTGATTCTTGTATCGTATAGACGGCACACATAAATGCGGGGAGGAGGAAGCGTACGAACGAGAGCAGCTTGCTCCAGAAGACGAACATTAAATGCAGCTAAATAGACTGGCTTTCCGAGTTTGGTAATTAAATTCGAGGTGCTAACGACTGTTACAGCTGTTTGCATTACAAACTATGGGTGATTCAAGGCAAACAAATCCTCAGTCCAAGTGCTTGGACCCGCAAAGACTGTTGAAAATGGTGTGAGTCGGGAGGGAAGCAAGAACACCGTGGGAGGGCAGGCGTCAGCGGCATCATTCGTTCGCTTACTCACCCCGCCGATTTTGGCAAGCAGGGTGATCCTACTGGAGGCGTCATGCAACGACCGATGTGGGTGAGAATACTTTTGGTCGTAGAGTTTATGGTTGTACGCTGACTGTGATAGTTTCAAGGTGTTTACAGATAGCCTGGAGGGCCGTCAGGGTCCCCAACAAATGCCTTTGGCTCAAAAGCTTGACCAGAAGGTAGTCGGCTGGTGTCGACATAATAACATAATGGCAGAAGTTTTTAAGCAATAATCTAATGTATAGTTCCTAATCCACAACCTAGAAAACGTGCTCGTCAGACCTCTATCCACTGACTAATCTGGCATGAGAAACTCTATGAGTGTCAGACTGTGACCCCTAGATCACAGCGGTACACAGACCGTCACAACACGATAAGGTCCAGTTTCTGCAAAAGTAATGTCCAGCAAGAATATACACTCTCTCCATTTTCGTCCAACTTCATCGCCGATAAAATATTGAGGCGAACGTTGAAGGATCTTCAAACTCCCAGTATTCAAATCGTTATTGGGAGGGCCTTGTCGATCTGGCATACGCAGACAATATTGCCCTCTGCATAAACGCGGTTAAGTAAACTGACCACCATCATATCATTTTTCAGCATACGTTGTGCGCCTTCAGAGTCATACTTCAGAACGTGTGGTCTGTTAAAACGTACTTTGCAATTCAGGGTGAAGGGAGGATGTAAGGAGTTTTACATACTCCGATAGCTGCATTAGCTCTGACGAAGGTGTTTCCGACTAAATCAATGGACGGATCTCAAAAGCTGTCAACACTGCTGTCGTTGCTTCTGAAGATGAAGATGAGGATGATTTTCCGGGTTAAACTGATTGATGGCCAAAGCTAGACAGTGGTATATGTGTACCGCAGGTGCATCTTAAGAGTAGTGCGAGCTACCGGGCTATCTTACACGCAATGTGGGTTTCAGCCGTTGAGTTGTTTATACATGGCTTGGTAATAATGGGCCATTAGTTGGGCTGATGGATTTATCACCGCCCCCTTCTGCTCAACCACTGATCTAATTAACTCGGGTTAGTATTGGGCACATCGAGTTCAGTCAGTTACACAAAGCCAGCCATATGTTCCGTTAGCTACCGTGTTCGCGGGTCCATCGGAGTAATTTGACGTGACAGACAATTCCAAAATCGGGTGACAGCCAAGGACAACATCAAGGAATAAATCTGGCCGCCTTACGAACAATGGCATCTTGTGTGGCGCCAAGTGTTATAAGGGTAAACGAAAGGTAATAATTTGCTTCGCACATACAATGAAACCCATTAATAAGAGCCCGGCGAATAAGAGATGTTTTTGAATTTCCTACGAATTTGTAGCTCCGGATCCAAAAAAAATACATTAAAATCCATCATCCTTATTTTAGAAAGAACATGGCAACTACACACGGTGAACTTTTTTCACCCGCTATCAGTCATCGTTCCCTTCACCTAGTAAAGTAACGAACAGGCTCAGGCAGCTGAATAACCGGTTCAGTACCGCCTTTTGGCAACATTTGCGGCGGCAGACCACAATTACTCATGCTCCGCATTGGTCCACTTTATTCCGGAGATGTTCTTTTCATTCGTCACAACTTAGCTTGTTTTGGTGAAGCAGCTTCTGTTGAACGGTAAAACTTTGTGTTGCAGGATGGGATATACATAACACAAAATTACTCATAAGCACAATATGACTAACTTAACGAAATCAGTTATACTATATGCGGTTCAATACTCCGGACAATCGACAGTTTTTTCCTTTAGCTAATTGCAGTGAAAGGCTACGCGTGAATCAGTCCTACACACAATTATAGCTGTTTCTGGGTGCAATTCGTAGTTGGACTAGAACATAAGGGTGATCAACCTGATGAGCCCCGTGAAGGACCGGACCGGTAGTGAGGTGTGGAAACGTTTTCAGTAATCTGAGTAGTGTGTTATGTCAAGAAAGTGCACTGCCACTGCCAATAAATTCTCATGAGCAAAGCATCTCGAAGCAAGGCTGCAGAATGCGTTACGTCAAACATATCCTCACAATGTAGACTTGTTCCGATTGGAGACTGAATCGTCTACATAACCCTGGTCGATCATTCGGGCAAACTATGCTGAAACTGGATATGGAATATAAAACAGAAGTAAGATATACGATCGAAAATAGTTAACATTTGTTGCACAGACGCACGTCATAATTAGAATTTATGAACTGGAGGAAAAAAACTTGTTTGCATCTGTATGACAGTATTCACAAGGTTCATGAAAACTCCTCGACTACCCATCATCGACTTCATCCTTTTCGGGCCTAGTCCCCTGAATGTTCATCCACCTTATTTCCTATTTGAACAGAAGACAGCAGGCTCTTGGTGACAAAAAATCATTTTGCAATTATTGTGGTGTGAACAGGAGACTCGATTAAATCAGTCGTTTTCGTAATTCGCCAACTGCATGTGCCACGCACATACCGCCTCATGTCTGAATTGGAGCGACATTCTGGACATCAAAGTGCTTTATTTGATGTAATACCATCTTATCCGGATTCATTTTACGGGCTGAATTCACTAAGCTGGTTAAAACCTAGATAGGCTGGTCTGCCTGAGTTAACAAATGATGGTCATTCTTCTCTCCCTCTCTCTTCTAAATTCACCAAACTGTTTTCCTCCAAACACTCAACTTTTCCGTGAGTAGTCGAGTGGATTGTCTTTTGTTAATTGCAGCCTGATATCTTGTTTTTCTTAGTCATAGAAATGTCCGTGGCTGTTCATGCTTTCTCTGGCGTTAGCGCTTGTGCACTGATCCAATAGTTTTTAGCCAGCACAATGCTTCGGAGGCGCCGACGGTCAAACATACGGTTTTCAAAAATCTTCACGCAGTGGGCACGCCTCTGATTCAAAAAGTAGGGTAGATGGAACCGCACTGCTGTATACTCTACCACAGATAGCTAAACTGATGTCACGCCTGCGTCATAAATGTCGGGATTTGAAAAGCGTTGCAATGACCTTCCCGATTCGGGAAGTTATTTGACTCTTTACGCAGCTGCCCAGATAGATTAACTTAGCGATCACATCGATCAGTTCGCCTGCAAGAACAGGGCATGTGTTTGATCCCACTCAGTCTTGCTGTAACACTTCACACTTTTCATGTGTGCAGCATATGCCGAACCACGCAGCAGAATTATTTAGGTTTGCAGTTCTAGGATGCCTGATCTAATAAAAGCAGTATCTTCAGCGTACTCACTGTCCGCAAGTGAATGACCTGGGGATATTTTAACCCTCGTGTTAAACAAGACTCAGGCGGTTTGTCGATCACGAAGTACAAGGAGGACGGTGACAAGAGCGCCCACCAATGGATGTGGTGGACAGGGGAGGGAGTTTGCCGTAAACATACGCACCCACGGGAGGAGACATATAGAGCCTTCAGCGCCAGACATGACTCATAGTTTCTGACGATCAATGGGGGTAAAAGCAGTTGTCGGGTTGAGAAAACTGGCAATGTTCAATAACCAGGAGTTGCTCGGTTCCAGCACTTGTCTCAAAGTGGAGATATGACAGATGCGACCTAGGCCAGGTCAAAACCCAGTTCGATTCTCAAGAATCTGACTCTCACAATAATGGAATAATCTGCGTATGATAATATCAACAAGCATCATCGAGACTACAGCTGCTAGGATGGTACGCCGGCGGTTTTTGGCACGGGGGTCACCGTCAAGGCGATTCATTTTGTCAACATTCTATCTCCGAGCCATTCCAATCCGCGGGAGAGTGAGAGTGGTCTTTTATGGGAAGGGTGGTCTTTCAAGAGTTGTCAAGTTCAAAGCTAACCTCACGGGACCGGAAAGCAATGGTCTTAATGGGAAGTGGTCCCTCTAAGAGGAAGTGTTGTATGTTTGAATTATCCCAGCGGAATACCAAGATGGACTTAGTGCTGAATGACAGAGAGCGCTATGGTGCCCTCTTGATTCGATTAGCCTCCCCTTAAAGAGATCTGGTTTTTGAAGACCTTAACTACATTGCGAACAAACCTGTTTGTCTTTATTTGATGCTCTATAATAGGAAGACCAGAAACGTCTTTGCGACGGTCTATGTTGTTCTGTGGCACAAAAATTGCCACTTCAAGTGACCTAGATGACATTAGCTGACATACTTTGGAAGTTCACCACGCTACAGCAATGTATTTTATAGGTATGTAACAGTATTCAACGTCTGATACATTCAACACTGGCGAAGCAAAATTAACCAGCACATAAAAGTCTGTAACATCGCTCTCATTTGTCATCCTTCCAGCAAGAAAACACCTCCTTCAAGGAGACGTTTACTTGCATCACCATACTCAAATAAAGGGGCCTACTGAAATAAGTCAGCAAAGCAAAGAAAGGCGAAATGTTATCTTGTTCTTATGAGCTTCCTAGTAAAGCTGCTTCATTTCCCAAATGATTAAAATGGTAACTACTGACACATTTTAACTGGCTCGCGAAATGTCTTATTTTACTAACCTAACGACTGGCACGGGCAAGTTAAAACTAAATAGCCCAGCCTCTTTTGGGCTGCAGAGAAATTCCGGCTGCGTCTTTATGTCTGAACAAATAAGTGAGGAGTCTTTGGGGTGAACCATATAATAAAGTCATGACAAATAAACTACGTCAGAATGACGAACTAGACCGCCATTTGCACACATCTTGAAAACCTTTTAGGCTAACATACTTCGCCAAGTTGGATAAAGCACCCGTTGTTGGTGACACAAGGCTCGAATGGAATCCCTCTTTTTACTGCTCTGGACTAATATTGCAATTGTAATGCAGCGGTTTCTAAAGGAAGTGAGGTTTCAAGGATTCAGGGGGTGGATGTCCCTAGATTTAATTGCGCTAAGTAGTGGAAAACTGATTTCCGGAATGATGCATCTGATAACTTTTATAGTGATTCATTTGTCACCCATTAACTGCTTCACCTCATATAATATATATATATATATATATATATACATTGATGGCAGATGCCTAGCCAGGACGTGTGTGCTGGTATTGCGACATGTGTTCAACTCTGTTTCTAACCTACCAGTAACCCTCAAGGCAGGTGAACAGGCAACATTTTGATTGCACGCACCCATCGTCTTATCAGTTTTTTCCACTTTAGTGTGTCAGCTTGCAAATGTTATGTGCGTATGAGTCCGAAAACAACTCCATTTCCATGTAAACTTGTCCAAGGCACAAGTCGGAACCCTTAGAAAAGGCTATCACAGTTCCCTGAGCATCATCGCGCTACCATTCACTGTAGCAGGTAAACTTGACAAAAGGGGCATACTGTTTAATGAAAAACCTCTACACAATCTCACATACTGGCCTGAGGTAAAGTGAGTTTGCTTACTTGGTTTTTCGTTTATCTGAATTCTATCTTGCCACAGTGTTCGTTTGTTTTTCCGACCCATGAGGGAAAGCAGGCATCCCATGACCCCACCATTCGTTGTGTTATCCGGATGACCTATCATAAGAGTTAGTATCCAAGTCATCCACAAGTTCCGTACAAGTGAGCCTCTGATTCATCCCGGTGAAATTTTCTACGGCAAATGTTTCGCTATTCATGAGATGAGCTGCACTTCGTCCATGTCTTGAGATGTGCACTTACTGGTCAAAATACTGCCAGCGAATTGCAAACACTAGAGAAAATTCTGCCTTGATGCAACTTTGATTCACTGGGTAGCGCCAGACCTTACAGCCTTTGGGAACGTGAAATCTTTCGATTATGCCAATCGCCATCAACTGTAGACCGTTTACAAGCAAAAAACTGGCACTGTGGATTTTCAATGAAAAATCGGAAAGTCCGGATCTTCGACGTGCGCAGCTGACCTCAAGGTCGCAGAGACAGTTGGCCGCATTTTTGTGCTGACGTGCCTTGTACAAATCAATCAAAAATCATCCCTAATGGGACTAAATAGACATCGCTCATGTCCTGTCAAACACTCCGCGTTTCCGGAACAAGCCGAAGCAAGTTGATTACGTGGATCCCTCTAACAATGACTTTCAAAATGAGTAAAATTGCTGTATTTGCATTGTGGTTCGTTCTCTCTGAAATACACTCTCAAAACCAGACAAATTCTCATTCGGAATGATATTTAGCAACTGGGTGAGCAACTGTGACTGTTTGTTTCCCAATGACATCCTGGTGCTTAATTTAATCCTCCAAGGATTTCAAGCCAGATTCCAAAAAGCAACAATTCAGTATCAGATTCAAGTTTTTTTTCGCCCAAACGGGGAAACATGTTCATTCTTGCTTGTGCAGGGACAAGGCATGAGAATTTGGGGTCAACTCTACTCCTGCGTGAACAACAGATCAAGTAACTAGGTAAATATTTCAATACAGATCAAAATTCTATGTTGAAAAATTAGGTGCTGTTGAGGTACATCCAAAAGCATAAAGAAACTGCTGGCGTTTTTCCTATCGGGTCAGAAATGACTCGAAATGCCACGACAAAAGTCTTAAAAGTTGTTTGAGGGTTAAATTTCCTTGCATGTGCGTAAAACTCCGTCTAGAGCGGACGTGAATTCCCTTGCTAGCGTTTTTCTTGGTTGAGAATTTATCGATGTGACTTAAAAGAAAATGATATGTAAGGATGTTCATAATTTCCACGTATGCACCCCGCAGTCCAACTTACTTGGGAGATCTTGTCCGCGGTGTCTATACCACGTGGAAAAAATTGTAGTCACTAAAATACCGTTCTTCTTCCATCAGCCCTTCATCAGTCAATATATCGGGCCCTTCCCAGCTTTCATCAGGCCTTGGAAACTGCAAATAAGCAAGATTGGGCGAGTAAGGTTGATGGCTCACGTTCATCGAAACTTCCACGGTTGTGTGAATTATGAGAACGAGCGCGTTTTAATGAAACCCTTTTTTCTCAACTTCTCTGTTCTCTTTTCTTTGAATACCCATATTATTCAACACCAGAAGTTGCAGCACTATTCCGCATTAGCAGTTTGACCCTAGTCAATAAAGCACTTTCATGATACACATATTATGTGACCCCTGCCTTTCCAGCAAATTTTGGGTCTTGAATTTCTCTGGCCTTATCGAACCTGATTACCACCATCGTACTCATCACTGTTTAGTCTCAGGATCACGGTAGTGTAATGGAAAACTTTGCTGAAAGTATTCACTGGAAGTTGTCTCCTGTCAATACTCGAACATTTGGCTTCCACTTGGCTGTCAGCCTTTGCATACCCTGCTGCTTACGGGTTATCAACCTAACACGTTCCACAGATACCTCCACTTCCTCTACCGGCATGCGATGTTCTGCCAGAATCATGCCGTGAATCTCGTCAAAAATTTCCGGAATTGGCATTGTTCGAGGTAGCTGTGACCGTGCTTCATCTTTCTGGTGATCTCCGTGCTGAAATTTAGCCTAACATTTTTTATCGATTGAGCATTATGAGCACTTGTTACTCAGTGCTTACATCATTCACACATTCTGCAAGGACTAGAGATTTATAGAGTGCTCGGAGTTCCGCGTCCTGAAAATCCACATATTTCATTGATACGGCTCATTTCTTAACTTACAGGATGGTGAAACAGAATGCTATGATGTTGATACTGGAAGTCTAAGAGTATAATTGGACACTGTATTCAGCTAGAGTTCGCGAATCATTCTTGGACTACAACACCCAGGTTAAACCGAGAAATTTTCAGCAACCCCTTGCTGCATTTACGACTGTATTGCACCAAAACTACTGTAAAGGCTTAAAAACAATAAATAAGGCTTTCCCGCAGCGCACGCCCATAACACAGACTGCTAGCCATATGTTAACTTTTGTTTGTTAACTTTGCTGATTATTTTTTGTGCCATCAACATCTGGGAAGCAGAAAATGAGGAACTGCCCTCGATGGGACATGCTTGTATTATCATTCATGACCACCGCAAGGTGAACATCGGAGATCTAGAGTGAAGACAATACATGCGCTTGCGCAAAACAGAGTTATGCACTTTTTGCCATACAACAAATGGTCGAGTTTGTTCGAGAGAATCAGTGACCAGCGTGTAGAGATTGTCACACAAAACATAAACAGACATTGATTCACTAACAACGCACAACCACTGAGTCGTCACTGAGAGAACGTGACCAAACGAATCTGTTATTAACGGGAGATGCAAATGAATCTCAGCCAAATCCCTCGTTTATGATATTCTCCAAATGAACGCACTACAAAAAGGCCGCCCAGGTTTTCAGTCGGAAAGATATTCAAGATGTCGCAGTATATTAGCTAGATGCAACACATTACTATAAGGCTGAGCAAAAGTATTATGCAGCTCACGATGAGTTTGGCACGTCTTGGGGCGCGCCAGGTAGGCGTAGCTCCCTAGTTTTCGTCAATCTTATATTCTACTTAAGTTTAAGTGTAGAATAAACGAATGATGCATCTGGGTTTCAATTTAGTCTCCCGCCAAAACCAAAATGGATTCAAGTAGAACATAAGGTTAACTCCAAGAAGGGCATAACCGATTGCGAGCTCTCGGGGAGTTTTCAACAACCTTATGAGTAGTGTGCTCCTGCAAAGATTCCAAGCGGACACCACAGGCGTTAGAATATGTGTGCTGATTAATTCAACACATAACAGGTAGATTTGCCGAACGGAAATCAGTACGTCGATTCAGGCAGAAAGCAGTGCTCAATAGGGTGGTTGTTTACTGTCTATTGAATGTTTCGAGAAACTGAAACAAAACGGCTTGACCAAAAACGTGTGAATCATGGTAGATGACGAGCGCCCATGTGAGCAAGGGGGAATGGCTAAACCTCCAGGCTTTGAGAGGAATACTATTATACGATGATAGAAAGAGTATATTTCACGCCTTTATCTTCAATAAAAAAACGTCATTTCGGGTAACCAAATTCACGAAGCCACCCGAGATAAATGAGCCGGATCCCAACACACAGTCCAACAGAGATTAATTGTGGTGATACAGTGGTCCATGTCACTTCAGAGCTCCTGCTTTTTTATTTGTTTTTCCACGGTACACCAGCAAAATGGCCTTTGCTCCCATCTGGCGTTACTCTAATATTCATTGCTAAAACATAAGCGTCACAGTCGAAATGGCCTAGCCGTGGTTGGAATCGAATATATTTTGATGAACCTGACCACTATCAGTATATCACATTGACGGCAAACCCTCGTTTATAAGAAAGAAAGAAGGAGCTGCTTAGAAATTCTCGAGAGAGAGAGTTTACAAAAATCCGTTTTTATGGCTTGTGTAGTTTGTGGTGAATAATAAGGCTGTCAAACAAATCTTTTTTACCTGTGGCTGGAGCTCGTTGGATAGCTTACGGCCCTGAATCCCCATCTACATATTCCCATTCAAACAAGATTTTCATGTCACAGACATTGCCAATCTAGAAAGCAACAAAAGTTGACCGGAAAATTCAAAAATTTCTTACCCTCCTGTGGTGTGAACGGAAACGATTCTGTCCCCGCTGATGAGTAAGCTATAGCCGTGTAATCATCATGTACTCGCAATAATCTTACTTTATTATTACAGGTGAACTAAAGTCAAGAGCGCTGTGTGAGTAGACATGTGCCAGCCATAACCAGGAGGGCTCAAGAATCCATTCACCTATCTGGCTATCTTACACAGGCCAACCTACGCTGTTCATTGCAGAACGATGCCGAAGGCTTCAATAAAGCCCAAGCTGCTCTCCCGTGAGAACACTCATGGTGAGGATTCCACCCTTTGTGATTCTCAAGCTACGCGGTTTCTCCGACTACAAGTAAAAGGAGGAAAATCCTTCCCTGTGAAGTTATTTATTAGCAAACACGAACCAAGCAGTTACAAGCTACTAGACAGGAAAGTAAACATCTCATCCGCAAGGAGTTTTTGAAAGGTGAACATTCCCAAGCGTCCTCTTAAACATTCTTGGGCATTCTTTGATTATTAAACAATTACGAATGAACACTGCAAAGTGGGTTCATAATTTCCGTAGTAACCTTCACCTTTCGTCAGATATGCGAGCGGAGTCTGGACACGGGACATTAGACTACTTGCATGCTTCACCAGTAGTATGAACCGTTACAACGGTACCAGACATTTTTCGAGCCAAGGGTGTATCAAGTGTTGAATCAACGTCAGAACCTGTGATCGATGACAGTGCACGGTCAGTCTCTCTTTTCTTCTCGAGGTTAAGTGGAGGAAGATCGCATTTTCCAAAGGCAACAAAGTAGAGAGATGAAGGATTAGAACGAAACGTAAATCATACGATTGTCTTTACGGTACATTTGTTCACTAGGAATACTCCACTTTGAAAGCATTTCGATACAGTTGTTTCCGCATTTTGTGTTGTTCTGCAAAAATCGTTCGACGAAATTTTAACAAAGTTAGACCTGGTGAAATTTCATCCAAACACTGGATCATCCAGCGAGATCTGTGTACTGCATGTATATTACTTAGGTTTCAGGATTACCGCAGCTCCCAGTATCCACCGTATCCATTATCACCACCATCCTTGCGAGCGACATGATTTGTTATTATTGCTATTAATATTAACACATACAAGCAGATTATCGATAGTATTAGGAGATTTCGGAATTTTTAATGGAGATTTTCTCATGTAAGCGAAACCAGTCTGTGCTGAAAAGCCGAATAGCACTGTACAGCGGTTGCATCCTCATTTGGAATCGCCAGCAGTGAGCACCTCACGAAACTCCAGTAGGAAGTTTTGAACCCTCGACAAGTTGAAGGCTAAAGCGTTCGGCCACGAGCGGTTGACCAGCTGGGTGAGTAGCTGTGTGATTAACCGGATTAATCGAATTAGCCACTTATGTGACCCGAATTTACTTGCTGTTCTTACCACACAGGAGGGGCAACATGGTTTTGAGCCATTTCCACGGTGAATTTTATGAGGTCAGTAAATAGCAATCGATTCGTGACTGGACAAAAGTTTGACTGGCGATGGATTAAATGAGCACCAGCCAAATGAAATATCCCAGAAAACCATGATTGACGTCTTCAGTGCAATTTGCTTGGAACAGTTAAGGGAGTTCATCATGATAAAAGACGTTGTAGGTGGTTGAATAAAGGAAGTTACCGAAGTATTCCTGGAAAGCACGGTAGATGAATGGATATAGTTTGGT
>SJOL01010039.1:774806-836297 GCA_004794785.1 Opisthorchis felineus
AACACGATAAGTTATCACTATGATCTAGTGGCATATAACGGGAAAACGAGGAATTTTGGGAACTTGAGAATTATTGAGTTGCTGTGTTTCGTTTCGTTCTATCCTTCCGTTGATTATCGTTTACCAGCAATTCAGGTGTGGAACGTTCCCGTGAAATGTATCCAAGACTAAGCTTTTGGGAAAAGCCGGGTTACTTCAGTCAAAAAGAGGTTGGTGATTTCTCGTGTTGGTGTATTGACTGTTTAAGAGGTAAACTCTTTAAAGTGAATGTCAACGAATAAACCAGAGTTAAAGGTGTAGGACATATTTTCATTGGTGTCTTCTCGTATGTTTGCTGCCTGTTGCTGAGTTGTTGCAGTTGAAAATTCCATGCCCCTAAAGTCGTCTTCTCGTGGGATAGTTACGTGTATTTGAATTTCTTAACGCACGAATATGTGATTCTCTCAATAAAACTTTGGTAATCCGGTATGACAGGTGGCTGTTAGTCTTTCTATATCGCCTAGCAGGCACAGTGTACTAGTAGCTACTAGCAAGAGATTGAGAGAATCTCACTTTTCATGTTTGCATGAGGGATAACCATATTTCTTAGGGTTAAACGAACTGCTCAAATCTCGAATTGGGGCCCAGCAACTAGGAATAAAATTCATCTGTCTCAGGGTCATACGGCCATATGCATACCGTTTATATCAACTCGACGGCACTTCTTATGCATATTGTGAGTATGTTTCAATCACAAACCAGAAGAACCGGCTGCATTTCACTTATTCTTATGGTTTCGTGTATGTGCAACCTACAGCTTCCAACGATATTTTCGAACCGGTGATAGGTAAATACGTCACTAATTTATCAGCACGCATGGAAGACACGTCACGAGATGCTAATGACTTCTATTGTTTTCAGCCACGAGACGCAAGAAATGCAGATGGGTTTCAGGAATGCGCCAGTAATAAAGTTGAACAGTCGACAGTCACGTGATCAGAACCAAAGAATTCAGACGGATTGCTTCAATGAATTTTGTACACAGCTGATGGATCCTGACGAGAAAAGTCTCTCCGACAGACAACAGCTTTGGGGTTCAAACACCTAACAGCACACAAGACAGAGGCGTTGGTTCTATTCAATGAGGCACTTCTGGGCACTTCATTCTGGGTTCTGATATATTTTTGCGTGTAATCAGAATGGTTTGCGTCCTTCGGCTATAGAGAGTGAAAAAATGGCAAAACTTTGTTCTGATTAATTAGACAAAAGAAGACCAGGGGTCTTAAGTTGTAACATAAAAGTGCCAAATACATTCATTTTGATGGTTCACGCTTGGAAGTCCTCAAAGAAGCATTCGGCTTTCTGCACAATTTTAGTTGATAAGCCGCGTAAAAACTCGGGACGAGGTAATCATGTGACCTGAAAAAATAATTCATTATGATTAGCTTAATTATCCGTCAACTGAGTGCTGAGTGAGCACAAACAAAAAACTGGTCATGAGTAAAGGACCGTCCGAATGCTCAGGTTGTGTACTGCACACGGTCACTGCATGTGAATCAGGAGGTTTGCGGTCAAGCCTTGGAATCTTGATAGCAGGAAATTTGCAGCACCGGACCCCCTCCCAGTAAACCAAACGTACTTTATCTCTAAGTGCGTTAGATGTGCGCGGAACGTAAAACGAGTCATTTTAATCAGACCTTATCCGCCTTCGATGGGCTTGTGTTAACCTGAACTATTTGACATTCCTTTTCAGCCCTGTTACCATGACTTGGCCAAAGTATTTGGTTCACTCTATGCTTCTGTAGTGAAGAGATTGTAAATCAGTCAACGCTGGAGTCACCATATACATTTATCACATAGTTTCAACTTACAACATCTCAAATCTCACGAGCTAGCAGTCTGGTCCATGGTGATTAACCGATAAAATACAAACTCCAAACTAAGCAACTGTACTGTCCCCAGTTGTGACTTGTTTGTACCCAATCATCAGTCAGCCTTAGTTGATCAATATCGGTCACGTGCTGCCGTTTGACTGGTTCATTCCATTGTAATGGAATGAGCGATCTAACAGCTTCCTGAGCTTTAAATCTTTTTTTGGAAACGGCTGTTTCTTCGACGGACAGTGAGTGGAATGGTTCTTCATTATTATTATTATTGCTATTTTTACTAGTATCAGTGCAATTACTACTATCATTATTATTACTAGTGTGCCACAGTACAGAAGACTGCCGTAGAAATAGGGTGAATGTACCGGGGCAGTTATGGCGTGCAGCCACTTTTCGACAAGTTTTCTAAATATACTTGCTGGACATAAGTCAAAATTTGGATGGGTTAGAGCCAGGAGCGTGGCCAGGTGAACAATACCTACAGGTGATTTGTGTGACCTAATCGTGTCGAATTTGGTGGCACTACCAAATTCAAAATTATGATCTCTGTTAACCAACCGAATGAGATTAAAAGGTTTTCCACTGAGTATTTGATCAGTGAATTCACAAATACCAACAAACGGTGCTCTTTCAAGGGGTAGACGGTTGACGCCTTGTTCTCATTTACTCAGACTCCCAAGCACCCAGGAGACGATCAATGCAGCAGTAAATTACTTCCGAAAACTCAGTGACAGTGCAATTTAGATATAAAGGATACATTTGTTCGCCGACTGTAGTGACCTCTCTAAGAAAAGGTCCGCAAATAGGTTATTCCCCTAGAGTGTCTGCACCCAGAACCGCTACTTACGGATTGTTCGCGACATTTAACCCCATTTTAGCCGGAATCCAAAGACGTATATGTACGCAACCAGCATGAAAACTGAAAAAATTACTTAGTAGCCTAAAAGGAGAAAGTGAGGGACGAAAAGATTCCAAGATGGAGAACAAATGGGACAAGTGCCAAAGTTTTATCTGTGAAGGATAACTCCTAGATCATCGCGCGAGCGAGATAAGGCAATAGGGAATTTTTATATGTAGATGCTCTTGCGTGTAGGTGCACACCTGTGCTGCACAATTAATGTTCCCAGAGGTAACTCATCATATCCGAATGTAACAGGTGAGAGATCTCATCAACTACTGTCTTAAGAAGAGTTGAAGAGACATTTAGGGAAACCAAAAGGCATGCTACTGGATGATGATAAAAAACCAAATGCACCGTTCTTTTTTCAGCAGTCGGCTGAAAACTTGGGGGTGAGCAGTACAAAATAACCGACAGGGTAGTGCCAAGTACAAATTTTCGGATAACCAGATTATCACTATTTAGAGGATAACGTCATCGTATGAAATAACTCAACCTCTGGACTTCAAGGAACACTAAGTCATGCCATGTTAGGCTAGTTCGTTACATCAAGCTGTTTCATACAGAGGTAGTGGTCAAACATTTCTGGTAGCTGGAAACTTAGTAGGTAAAAAAAAACACCAAGATGCCTGCCCCGCCTCAGTGTGAACAGGGTCTCGATCCATTTAGATTGGTTTAACCCTACCACAATATCTAGTTTCCAATGACATTCAGCTTTGATATTTCTTTTGGACGAATAGGCGTCCCTTCGTATAGAACACGCCCCACCAACAGTGGTGTAAGTAAGTTGTAGAACAGTATTTTGGAAATTGGATCAAAATGATGATAAAACAGTTCCTTGAGGCAGCCATACCAGTTAGCAAGGGTCCCATGCAGCTTTTCCTAAATCTGAACATACTGGTTTCGGTTTGTGAAGTGGCGGGACGGAAGAGGTCTTCCGGTGTCCGCCCAGAAAGCAGTATGTACCAGGAGATTTCGATTGACCGAATCAAAAACACTTTGTTTTGACGTCTAAAACTTTCAGAAATGCGTGGCGGAGAAGGACTGGATCTACACATGCTGATGTGCATCTTGGAAGCGCCCATTAGAGACCTTATAACGCCAAGGAGTAATCACCCTATCACTTTCAAAAAAACGGCGGTCCCTGAAATGGGAGAGGGTTTTCGGGGGTCACACGGTTCCAATTTCCCGACTGTCGAAAATGCAGGCGTCTTCTAAAACAAGACTGACTAACTGACACAGCAGAACACACATTTCTAAAACATAATAATTTAATTTAATTTAATTTAAAAACTTGTAGCAGTTACCAGTAGGAAAGCAGTCCAAATCTTCAATGTTTCATCAGGCGTGTGTGAATGCCGACGATTTTGATGTCGCTGAAGTCATCTTTCAAAATTCGCACACTGGGTCCACCTCTTAAAAAGGTCACGAGCTACCCACTGCTACCAAATTCATCAAAAGGCCAGCAAATGATACTCCATCATCTCCAGCATTTCCGCTTTCAGTTGCCTTTTTCCAAGTGCAGTGCGCGGTTTATACATCAATCCAATGTTTCATTCGGTACCCACGACCATGCATGCTGTATTCCTAGAATGGTATTGTCAAAGTCTACACCGAAAGAAGAGCTTATGTGGCAACCTTTCGTTTGCCTGCATTTGCTGTTCTCGCCGGCTGATATCGTGTCCGTAAGTTAGCACGACTGAAGTTGGACAACAGCTTCATCCTACAAACCGTTTAGTCTGAGAATTCCAATGTGAGCCCCCTGTTGAATTAAACCAAAAGGTATGTCAAACTGCTTTGCGCACTGCTGACCAGATAAGCAAAGCTGACGGTCTGACAGGGGAAGCGAATGCGAAGGTTTTAAGAAAGGAGTCTTTTCATCCGCTTGATTCATCCATCTTACTGGAATTTTTTTTTACATTCGCAAGATTCCCAAATACTATTTACTTATATTTGCCAATAAAATGTCTAACATGGAACTGGATAATATATGCAATTTGTGTCAAACTGTGGCTCCTTCTCGTAAATAATATCCACTAGAATAGATATATTTCCTTTTACTTTGATGCCCTCCACAAGCACATGTCTCAAGCAGGTAAAAGTGCAAACTGAGGCCTTTGTTATTTCGGTATTTCCTTTGATCAACTGGCTCACAGCCACATGCAGAGTACAGCCACTATCGTTTATCTTTGAAGAGCATGGTCACAAACATGAAAAGTAAATGCAAGTGATAGACGTGAAAGGATTACAGGAGAATATTAGATAAAACGATGAAAACGCCCCATTCGAAGTCGTGCCACCAACGGTTCCAGTCAGACAAGATGAACCCCAACGTATGTACGAATGTTTGGTATGGAAACACGCGTGTAAAGACCAGCAACCGAAGAAAGGACAAACAATGCTGAGTGCTCTTCAGGGCGCGGTAAGCGCTAGCACAGTCAAGACTCGCACATAAAGCACAAAGTGTACGTCATACTGGGTCAGGTGTTAAAGTCAATGACTGGAATGAACACTCAACGCCATGTACGACGCATAAAAGTTTCGTAAGTACGTAGAGAACCCGAAATGGCAAGCAAACACAAGTCACTGACTGACTTTATGAAGTCCCAGTCCAATGACAGCCTTGTCAGATGGAGGAAAGCAGAGTCCTCGATAAGAAATGATTATCAGTTGTTGGACCAAAAAGTCGACGTCACAATCGATTGCACGTAGGGCTGACAATTATTATCTGCGCACAGCCAATAAACTAAGAGAGTAGTCATATGTACACAACGGGCAATATTCTCCAGTGGCTGTTTGTGCCTACTGCATGTCCACTGGATCCCAGGAAAACAAGTTTAGTTTGTTTCATGGGACCGATATGTTCCTAATCACACCAAAGAGTAAATATTTTGTTCGCCAATACGTTGTTACTCTTCACAACTTGCATCCGCCACAAACTCATCTGAGACCGACCTTTTATGAAGTTTGTTCCTGATGGAGAAAAAACGTGACTGATTTGCCCAACATCATTATTCATTCTGGAAGCTGGTGTGATCGTGCACATTCGTTGCTGTTGTGAAAGGTCAGCAAGATATCGGTCTAGTAGTTAAGTGGTTCGTTTTGCGTCGTCCAGTGACCCAGCGAGTACATAATTTCTTGTTTTGTTCTGCCTAGGATCGCAACCAGATACACTTTCCAGAGCAGATCGATTGGAGTAATTGTACTGTCATATTTCGGATTTTGGTCCCAGTGGCTTCCCTGGTTTTGCGCGAGTGTCTTGTGTGTACCACGCTCAGAAAGAAGACATTTGCGCTTCATCCCAGTGGTCTGGTTTCAAATGATGAGAGCCAACTAGCAAGCCACGCGTGGCAGCAGCATGACTGACTTTCCCGAACTTCAAGTTATGATTTCTTCCGCTGATTTTCAAGTGGTAAATGGTCTGTCTCGGTAAATAGGTCCAAAATGGCGTAAAATTGTTCAACAAATGTAGTCTTACCAATTCTGTGTGGAAATAAACCACCATTACTTGATCAATACACAGTGATTTTTCATTTTCCACCGCATTCAATATGCGGGCGATCGTTTGGAAGCCGGCCTCTGTATTCCACGTTCAAGTGATCGGTTTTACCCTAATGGTTCTGTGATTCTCATGGCATAGCACTCAAGAATAGGAGGGTACAATTTGTAGAAGTTATGACACAGCATGCCAGCTGACACATTTTGAGTGAGAAGTTCAAGACGAAATTTGATACAAGGTGTTTGGACAGCAAGTGCCTTTTGTCACACTACCAGGAACAGGTAACTGGCCACAGATTTATTTACCATCCTCTGTAGAAACCATTTGGTTCACAAAGGCAATGCTGTTTGGTCAGTCCTTCAACTGATTCGAATTGTTTTCCCGTAGAACCACCATCCTAAGTTATTTTTTTCTAAACCTGTCAATCTAATGGATATCAAGAAAGGCATGGAAATCGTCAAGGCTTACGAACAGGGATTGTGTGTATCAGTTGACATAAACACTGTTCGTCTTGCATTCTGATACAAACCCCGTCTGAGGACTGTTTACAACGCACTAGCCCTCTGTGTCCTACGTGAAATTTAGGAGCTGATGAACTGAGTGCTCCTTATTAGTGGTTTAATTTGAATGGTACGATTTTGAACAAAATTTTGCTCACTTTTCCATGGTTGGAAAAGAATTGCTAATTGAAATTTTATAACCTATGAGAAGCGTCTGTAGTCCATCTGGAAATTATAAACCCTTTAAGCAGGTTCTTAGAACCCTATGACGTAGGTTGAGAAGGTGCAATCTGGTAATCTAACTCTGTGCCATGAATGAAGACACATAAAGGACCACACAATTGGGTTAAACAAGAATAATGATCTCAATACATGACTTTTTTATAGGCCGTTTTTGTATTTTCTGCAAACAGAGTATGTGCGGCTAACCACAGGCTGAGTGGAACCACTCCTGATGAAATAAGCATCGTCTTTTTTTCATCGACACATGCGCAATCCTCGTCATCACAATCTTCAGCAATGACATCATTATCGCGTTAGAACACTAGCGCTTGACTACCATCATAACAGGGATTCATCAATCCACCAGTGGGCATCAGCCAACCAGTGTGATATGTTGGTCACACAAATTGCCCTAACACGTCATTGCACCCAAAGTTGTTTACAGTAAAGCTGTAACGGGGGAGTCGAGTGCAATGGCTTTCAAAGTAGACAACGATAGAAGGTGAAATGAGGGGGAGAGCTGCACCACTCACCTGAAGGCCCTTCAGCAGCTCCATGTTGATGAATTATCTTTTCCATGCCCCCTTTTGATCTTAAGCCTACCCGTCGATGAAAGTGCGCGTACTGTTGCTAAATCTACCAGTCCTGTTCTCTTAGCAGTGCCATCAAAGACGGCATGAAAACGGCGGCACAACAGCAAAAGAGGCAGCCATTCTAGTAGAAGCGGCAAGGCCAGGTTGCGCAAAGGTAGAGAAAATTGGCAGCCAGAATACAGGCGCTCTTTCAAAATCGAAATGCTATCATGTAGATGATTTGTAGTGTGCGGAGAGTTGGGGATCTTGGCGGAGCAGCCAGCTCGAAGAGCAAGTAAACAAGTGCGACCACCTGGTGTAGGTCCCACGAGTGAAGAATTAGGTGTGCTATATCCTGTCAAAGTGTGCGTTAATCACACTGCTGATCAGCCGGTCGTGGCCAAACGGTCAAGTTTTCAAATTACTAACCGGGAGATCGGGGGTTCTAGACTCTCTGGAGTTTCGTGAGATGCGCCCTGCTGAAGCTTTCCAATGAGGATGAAACAGCTGTACAGTGCCTCGGCTTTTCAACACAGATTAGCTTCACTTGCAGAACGAAGTCTCCACCAAATGGCACAACGATATTCGTAAAGGAAATTCAAGTCCTAGTATTTAGAAGGTGGTCATTCATTTCGGACTTGGGGTGAAGAAGAGACCACCAAACTCTAGCTGCAAGTGTGACCACCACCAGTAATATCAAACCAATCCGAAATTCATTATCCAACGTTATTACATTAAGTTAATTAATGACGACCACAGAACATGACAACCAAATTTCTTATGAAGATCTATAGACGGTACCACTTCAGATTATGAACTACAGATGTTTTTCATGGTATCTCTGGGATTTACCTATTCCCAATTGAGTGTACTATCCATGGGTTTGTAACAAAAATATGTATAAAGTGACCTGCGGCCTGGTCACTTCTAAACCACTTGACAAGTGCACACGGATCGGAAAGGCTTAGGATGAAAGTTCTTTTAAGGAACAGGGCACCATTCAGGTTGCTCACCCCTTTGTGTGAAACTGTCAGTTAGACGCGTGCATGCGTATCGATTGCTCCGGTTGGCCGTGACGTCACTGGTGCAAGTTGTGCATCAGTTGTGCATCAGTTGTGCATCCACTCCGCATTTAGCTTATTGCTATTTACTCACTAGAACGGGATAACTGCGCTCATATTTCACTAGCCGAGTTAATTGCAATAAATGACGGTCACCATTCAGTTGGTCCTCCTTTCTCACGCAGGCCTGACTACGACAAATTTAGGTTCAGACAGTTTTCAGAGTGAGAAGGTTTCGAAGAGAACAGGTAGAGCAAAGAGTACATGCAGTTTCATTTGGGCCGCTAGTCAAAACTAGGAGAACTGGAAATTTTATCCCCTAATTTGCACCCAATTGATTTTTAATTGCATCCTAATTGTTTCTTGAACCTTGATTGGTAAAGCAAACACGCTTGTCCAGTCTAATAGTCGACAATGGCCAGTTGTCCGGCTTACATGAACATGGCTATCCAACAGGAGGGGCATCTGCTGACTATCCGTCTTCAAGTCACCGGTTTTAGCAATGAAATGTAAGTGTCTTTATCAGTCTGTGGGCTGTTATGTTACTTCCGATAGACTTTAGTACGGTTACAGCTCACTTGACCAATGAGCGGTTTATTCACCTTGAAATGATCACACAGTCTAAGGGCACATAGGACCAGTAGAACAGATGCGCTTATATATGTCACTGCCGACGACACCTACCCGGTTTAAGCAATAAACAGCTTTTTTTCTACTACCTTATCTTCCGTTGTTTTTCATCTACTGAAGCCCTGATCTGCCAGAAATACGTCATCCATCTTCCTTCATTTTTTATTCAATAGTTGTGCTCCACGGAGAAAGCAAACAGAAAGCCAAATATATGTATTACCAAAGAAATCATGATAATATGCTTCCCTGATTGTTTACAAGATGAACATGACTCGGAAACGAGTTCTTTCTCAAGTGATAACAAGAAGACTTCGAACTTCTATGTTTTCAGCTTATAGGATTGTTCCCCTGTGTCTGAGTTTCATTTCCAACTCTGCCATCAGTTTGCAGGTGAAGGATATATTGGCAAAATCTGCCACCAGCTTTTATGCACGTGTTCGTGTCGGACATAGTGTATTGGCCGTTTGACGAACCCTTCGTCAAAGAAAATAAAGCACAATAAATTGGATCGTCTGAGCTGCAGACTTAAGAAGCCCTGATCAAATGCAACTTCGCAACACGTAGCAGAAACCACGAACAACAACGGCGTCTTACCGGATGCCACAAAATTGAGTACGGGCTGTGCCCTTCCGACCAGTACCGATTACGGGGACCACTGGAAGCTGGCTACACAACCCTGTACTCAGAATAAACTAACATGCTCTTTGAATCTGTTGACCAGCAAACTGCGCCGTTTCGAAGGCCATTTTTGCGATAACCTAATTACTTTTACCTTTGGCCACTTTCACTCCCACTCATAGATTTTTTGTAAAATATTACGCCTGTAATACTTTTATTTGAATTCTTGCTGCAAAAGGCCTTTGGACCAACCAAGGAAAACGAAACCCTTTTTGCTACCATCAATAGTATCAGTGTACTGAAGGCTGCAGTCCCCATCGAGGATTCATTTCCAGCAGCTCGAACAAGCATCTAGGCTGAAAAATATCACTATCAGTCATCTTAACTTCAGGCAGTTTGATTAAATTTTGGAGCCAAAAGGATACGACCAGATCATTTAATGGCGGGACAGTGGCCCCCATTGCTCTTGACAGGTAAATGGACCTGCTCACGTCCAGCACCAGGTTCCGCTCGAACTCCTGGATCCAATAATCACCCAAAGCATTCAGGATCCACATGGGCAGGAAATAGATAGAGACACATGTGGATGCTCAGACAAACTTCCCGATGACTCTCAAATTTTTCGCAACGCTAGAATGTTCAATAAGATGTGTACGATAGTGCGTAAAGCACGAAATTGCCCACTTTGTTAACAGCAAATTCAGGGATTAAGACGTAATGCGGCTATCAGGAAACTTGCACACTTGCGCACTCAATAGGTACGCGTGATACCTGTGCCAGGCATTGGCTGTCCACCTTAAGTTCATGCCATACCTAAAGTCTCTGCAACAAATGCGGCTCCGATAGTTGTTGAGCATTTTCAACCTCTCTGAACAGGTTTTCAACTACTTGTCTTGCGAAACTACACATTTTGTGAGACAGAATTCCGCTCTATAGGTCTCCTCAAGATCTCTCTAGAGAAACTTCTGAAGAATGAGAAGGCTTGCGAAGGAGAAGGCTGTAGGCGATGTGAGGACCCAAATCCATCGAAAACCTCACTCGAGCAGTGACGTCTTGATTTGCCTTGGAAAAGCCAGCCTGGCGTTTCTGAAAAAGATCTTCCTAATAGGTCAACACAGTTGCGCTGGATAGATGGCCAACCTCAGGAGGCATACTAAGCAGGTGATGCCTAAGTGTCTCCATTTCTGTAACTAACATTCCTGATACGCATTTGAAAATGCAGGATTTAAAAACCTTGTGGAAGGGGTTCGAAAAGCTAAACTGGGAGGTGGAATAATCAGCTCCATATTAATCAGTGTGAGTTAATGTTGTGCCCCTACGGTTACTCAAAATGATCATGTGCTTCCTGTGTTTCAATAAAGTTCTACTATTAAGCTATTGAAGTAATACCTTCGATATCTCTGCAATCATATGATCTTCCCCCAGTAGAAGAATGAAAGTGGAACAGCTGTGGTGACGCGTTTGCCAGGTTCTTCCTGGAATTCGTTCCGCTAACTTTTTGAAACACTGGAGAGAGCTGGAGAGATGGACTGTGAGGGTCTTCTGCGTTTCTAGCCCTTTTGCTCACTAACTTATTGATAATGTTCTTGGATCCGAAACAGAAGAGCATGTCTGGGGAGTTTATTTCGGATGAAGGGCGTTCATTGTGGGAACCGTTATAACCCACAAAGGACACTCGCCCTACCAATGCGAACTAAAACAACTCGGCATTTATTAGGGAAAAATTTCGGCAAAATTCCCAAGGCGCTTCGACAGAAAGTGTGAAGTGTCTACGAAAACTAAGGACAGCGCAATGTTAAGCTGACGTGGGAACGTGATAAGCTTCGGTCTCATGAAATACCGCAACTCCTGTTTAATTAATAGATTTAAGTCCCCCCGCGAGTCACCCTGAGACTTTTATTAAGATATTTCGCGAGAAACACTAAGACACCTCAACACGAAAAGGTGCATGGGACGTATAGCTCCCACGTCCAATGAGCATATCGACAACCATGGTGTGGCTACAGTTTGCCAAGGCGATTACCCGCTCGTTTATTACTCGACTGATGTGAAATGCTTTCGAGAAACTTTGCATATTGAGTTGGAAATTTTGTTCCCATGATTTTGACATCTCACTACAGAAAACCACACTGTATCCTTATCACCTGTTCAGATGAGCGTTAAAACACTCACTCATTCAAACACGATTGGTGAACACATTTTGGATGAGTTGCATAGGCCCCAACCCATGCCAACTGACTGTTGATTATCTATCCGCCTACCAACCTATTGATCTCGTCCGGACGTCCTTTCGCAACTGATTGGCTGTCCGGAGCAACCCATATTGTCCTGACTGAAAATACGAACGTCTGCAGCGCGTAACCTGACTGGATGCACGCGAAACCAATCAACTGACCGGATTAAGTAATAAGAAAAATCCAGGACAGAGAAGATGCATGCACATGTGGAACCCTGAGCGCACCAGAGGACGTGCATGAATGTGGGACGGTGGAACAAAACCGTTGGAGGACAGACGAACAAAATGGTGTGTTGATTCGACGCCACCCGACGGCTATAACACAATATCCCACCTGGTGGTAGATTAATTAAACCGGTAACTCCGCGGTGTGCATTCGGTCTGCTACGTGTAACGCGTGAGGTCATTGCGGAATCAGTCGAACCGAACCTTCTCTCTACTCTTCAACCGTTCGTGCCATACGCTCTGTTTGGATTGGATAACATTAACTTATATTGCTGAAAAATGACCAACCAGATCAGCACACCGCAGGGCTGATAAATTTCTCCGAAGGAAGTCCCCGACACAGCTCTAATTCGTCTATTTTGTCTCTCCTACATTCACCAATTGGAAGCCATCACTGAATAGCCTGGGCCGTAAACCGACCAATGTTGTCACGCTCAACAAAACATGGCTGAGTGGAGCACTGTAGACAGCCCGAAGAAAGCGCCAATGACCAGCTCGAACGATGGCAATTGTGTGAGTGATGATTACATCCCCTTCAGCGATATAGGTTCCGGTACGAACCAGGAACGTAACCTGTTGGATGACACGATGGATAAAGGTAACGGTCGAACTCCGCGTGTGTGGACAACAACGCGTCTATATCCTGTATGGTGTGGAAGGTCCGCGAAATTTTGGTTCGCACTTCTACTCGTTTGCCTATTAATTATCTTCCTGCTATTTGTGACATTCCTCGGGCTATGGGTATCCCAAAACAAGAAATTATCGAGTGAGTCTTTGGCACACATTTTTGCGAAGACGATTTCGTGCACGAATTCCGATTCGAATATTTTAGTGGACAGATGTAGACTGCACACTTATTCCCATCTTTTTATGAAGCCGTTCGGAAACTTAAGCGGCACCTGTCCATCCAGACCAAATAAAAACTTGACTCAAAGTTGGAAGTAGAAAGTGGTTGGGATTTGCACAGAAAACAAGCGTCTTTTGAAAATGACATTTACAAAAGAGGTTTCTGTGCATATGACTGCCCGTTCCGCTTTACATAGACATCGAGGTCACCAGGGCAGGAAGCCAGACCTGAACTTTTTATAGGCTAAACGTAGCCCCACACCTTTTAATCCCGTGACTAACTAGCCCAGTATGTCAGTAAATCCCCGCATGTGACTAGGATGGGTTGCTAAATTATTTTCCAACTGTTATTCGATTACCTGAGGCTGCATTACTCCCAGTTACTTCCTACTTGCTTATTTCTCATTTTGTTTAGCAAGAAACCTCACGATTTCTGCTGTAGCTCGCCGGGTTTTCCAAACTCGCCTACTCATAACTGGTTGTCTATCGTTAGGTGCTGTCGACTTTTCTGCAGGTTGTCCGATTTTCTTGTCACTTCAATGAAAAAGATGCTAACAGCAAAAATAGGGCAGGATGAATTCAGTCCATAAAGTCTCGTTTGCCGTGAAACGTGTAGAACGGAATGAAATGAAACAAACTACAGGGCTAGTTGCACCGCGAATATGAAGCCAGTAAGTAAGGTGACCAGTAAACAAAAGCAGCAGTCCCCGAGTAACATTCAACGCTCTGTGAGTGCACGGTACTGCCTTGAATCGGCTCATCCACATTGCTTCAAGGACATCAAATCTGTACGGTTGTTTGCTCCGTGCAAATAACGGAATGTGTCGTGTGCCAGGTGATCAATGACTGGATTTTCTTCTCGGTTAAAGTATTTCCAGCCATCAGTGAGAAGTTGTTTGGTCAAGCATGCTTTTGCTAACATTTCTAACGCCTGGTAAGTTCTACCAATATATGTTCTTCCGCAACTGCAGGTGAATTGATGAACGTAATGACTGCGTGGTAAAACTGACGTTTGCACTGCCATTAGCAGCAATGACATAGCCCTTGTTTTGCCTTGCTATTGAGTTGTACTACAGTACATGTTTGGCGCAGGGGAAACTTTTAAATCCTGCTTGGAGCAACTAGAGGCATGGCCACCGCTGAAGGGAAGCTTTGATGGTACAGGCTTCTTTGATACTTTGATATCCGCTTCTTCTTCTCAACTGCCCTCGCTCTCTTTGGTCGTTCCTTGAAACAGCAAGGCTAAATTTTTGGCCTCAACACGTTCTTGTATAAATTAATCATCGAGTCCACCTGGATTGTGTATCAGTCTTTCTCTACGGGCTGAAGCCTAGAACAAAGCACGTTTGTGCTGTACGGTCAGTAGCTTGAAAAGTTGAGGTACTGTCTGGTCCAAGCAGGCTTTGAAAAGACGGAGCGAGGCATAGTATATCTAATGACCTAAACGCTCACTGAAGGAATTCTGCCTTCTGTTACGGGGCCACATGTAAGCTGTGCGTTCTGATGGAGCGCGCTAAGAACTAAGAGCACACAACGGGCGGGTTCCTTTGTCACAATCTATCACCCAAATATCGTTTATGCAAAGGTAGTTGTTGAATTTCATTTCATTTTCGACCGCTCAAGTTTAACCAGAAAATATCTGCTAAGTTTCGTTTCGAAGCAAGCTCCACAAAAACATTATTATTTATTTTCTTGTGGCTGATGTCTTGAAACTAATACGGATATTCTGGGTAAACAGTAAAAATAGGTCCTTAAGAATAGGCGTTAGTAGATCAGCCATATTCGAGTGAGTCGTTAGGTAACCTCATGGAAATGTCACAGTATATGTCGGGAGAAGCATCGGTACAAAGTGACTCTGTACCAAAAGAAGGCAAACTGTTCATAGCTAAAATAGGATGAGTAGGTTTGCTGGTTTCATTAGTCTTAGAGGGCCATGAAACAAGTCATAGAGTAAAACTAACAGGTTCAGGCCTATTGAATCCATTCTGAGTAGGAAATCATGCAGTAGAAGAATATGCAGTTCACAGATGACTAGTTTCTTTACTGACAACCATCTCTGACAATGCCTGGTAATGATTCAGGCATATAGGGTCAAACTGCATCGAGTTGGACACAAAACTTTTTTCCTAGAATAAAAACTAAGGATCCTTTCATGGCTTCACTACTACAACTTCATTCTTTTTCTCAATTAAAGTATCCGTTCCGTAAGCCACACCTTTGGCATGTTACTGATGAGCACAGTTAGTTCTCGAAAGTATCAAAGCTGAGCCCTCCGAGTTAGTTGAAAAGTCTTCGAACTCCACTTACATGGCACTTCTATCAATTTCCGTGGGCCGGATTTTGAAACTGAGCACAAATGATGGCCCTTTTAGTTGAAGCCAACTGAGGTCAACAAGGGCAAGTGCTATTTACCTGCTTTCTCACTTCGACCGGGAAACCACTAATGGGTTGCACATTTTCCAGGGTTTAACATCGGCACCTTGTGCGATTAACCGTGATACGACAGTGGTTCTTTAATTCAACTTGAAAAACTACGAGTTAGCTCCTTATAAACGATGCGACTAGTCCTTGAATTTGTTTCATCTTGCTCCACACATATTGCGACACTGTACTAAATGAGTTCATCCTGCAACACTGCTTTTCTGACTCTTATGTCATTACCGGTCTTCATCTTTATTCACTGATTCCTAACCTGCCTGACAGATGCGAAATGACAAGTCCTCTCCTGATTACTGTTCATCTTGTATACTCCGTTC
The DNA here is from genome assembly GCA_004794785.1 of Opisthorchis felineus. NCBI lineage: Eukaryota > Metazoa > Platyhelminthes > Trematoda > Opisthorchiida > Opisthorchiidae > Opisthorchis > Opisthorchis felineus. The sequence continues at coordinate 790,735 of SJOL01010039.1, forward strand.
GCAACGTGAATACGCCAAATTCGTTCTCAGCTATAGCCATTATTTACCCACACAGTTCTTGTCCATCAGTTTTCCGCTCATAAAGTTGACTTTGCAAAGCTGATTCATTTCTGAGTCTCCTATAACAAAATTTGCCACAGGTGCTGAAAACTCGACGAAGTTGATGCCAAAAAATGGTCCAGATGAGGGGCATTTTTTTCGCCGACGACCCACATAAGGCGTAATCAGGACCCATAATCGCCGCTGTTTCCCTTTTAACTCGATTCTAGACAAGCTGTGCAGCAGCATGCGCCGTCAGTCTGATGTTTTTTCTCCGTCCGTAAGTGCGAACGTATACACTCCCCTGGCAGTAACGGACCGAAATCGGATTCCGAAGACAGTAAAATTCATTACACTTTCAAATTCCCACCAAGTTAACTATAACGGTAAAAAAAATTAACTTTCCATGGTCCTACCGGCACATTTGAAACTGCCTACAACCCGAAAGGGGATTTATTCACTTCATTTACAGCCCTCATACCCAGAGACTAAGAACTACCTTCATCGTGTGAATACGATCCATTCTAGGGATGACAACCATCTCTTTCCTCCACAGCCATGAAGTTCTTTCAGATAGGGAATCCGTTTGAACTAGTTGTCCGAACAACATCCCAATGGCTAAAGGGTTAACAGAAACGGATGAAGTAAATGATGGATCGGTGACTGATCCGTGTTTTTTTATGTTCGGTCACTAAAGGACTACGTTGGTATTAGATTGAAACAGCCTGTACGGACCACCGTGATAGTAAACTTTAATTTATCAAAATGGCTGGGTCGATTCAACAGTTATCTGTGCGTTTCGCTTCACCTTAATGTGGCCTTATTGCAAATGGATCGATGGCGGAAAGGTTTGTTAGTTTAATCATCAAGCCTCACGTTACTTTATTGCTCCTTTGAACGCGGAAGACATGAGGCCTTTCTAACCTATGGCAGTCAATAATCTGACGGAAAGGGCGAAAACAAAACTGGTGTTGTACTGAGAATCAGCAAGGTCTCTCCTTCATAATGTTCTCTAAGCAAATGTGTAATGCAAAGATTACTCGGGGTACGGTTGGGGCCACTTTCGATACATCGAAGTATTATTACTCGATAGAACATACGATTCCTGAGGTTGATGCAAACTATTCGATAGCCCAGGGTCAGGTTTTCTATGCTTGTCTTCCACCGAGTAGGTTTAATGCTAGAATCTCCATCGGGTCCTTATTGCCAGCCTTATAAGTGGCATATCACATCAAAGAAGACAAAAATACACTTTGATGTGAAGTGGGTGACTCAATCTATGCTACTGAAAGAAAACGGATTCCATCAATTTTTTCGTTCTTTCTGTTCAAAGCTGCAATAATAGTAATAACAATAATAATAATCGTTCAGCTGTAACACCCTTTCGGTGCCTAGCTGTCATACCAACCGAAGGAAGTACGAGGGCTGGGATACTGCTAGGTTGCCCAAGCCTAGACAGGAGAGGTCGAGATGCAAAAGTCAGGTTAGAACCACGGACCTTCCGGTCAGTAAATTCGCGCTCTAGCTACTAAGCCATGTAGCCCACAGCTGTGACGCAAGGTCAACACGAACGCTAGGATAACTTAAGCCGGCACAAACTTGGACCTGCGTAAACGGAAAGCCAACGTCGGGTTCGAACCAAGGACCCCTCGATCAGTCCCTCATACACTACTATCATAGCACTGCCTAATGCGACAGTTCTTTGCGACCCATTTTTCTGTGCACGCAGAAAGGCGAGTAGAATCAATTGAAACCTCGAGTTTCACTTGGTTTGCGTTTCAAGTAAGTTTATTGCCCGTCCAAAACCTTTGATAGCGATGGTGCAAACGCAACTGATTGCTGTTAGCGATCACATTCAGACGTCAAATACAGACATCGAAGATCTCGAGATAATTCGCAATTGTTTATTCTGCTTGCGAATACAGACAAAAATTTGATAATCCGCGTGACGGGATTGGATTCTTTCCGCTGAAAACTGAAACCCAAAAGATATCTCACAGTTTCTGTATGAGCAGTGAAATCAGCAAAGTATTGCGCTGTTTCTTCTCAGTTGGCAAGACTACCGTATGACTGGTTAGAATACTATGTTGGTCACGAATATCAACGTATTCTGCCATTGCAAAGCTAACTGTAAAAGTCCCATAATATCTTGATGCTTGGGAACATTTTCTCAAAACTGAACGGGTCGTGGCCAGAGATGAAGTACCACATACATCTAGGGGCCGTCACAGTAATCATCATCCTATGTGTATAATGCGAACGAATGCCTATTGGTAACGCCTAAATACAACCACCCGTTGATTTCGAAATCATTTTCTGGTTCGTGGTCTTAAAACGGTAAAAGCGGAACTCTCTCGAATACATTCCCCACGAAATTCAACTCACTTATCCTTTTGAGGAATCATCTTCGCAAGTGTGATTAGTACTTCTTTGAATTCCCCCGGTCATACAGGAAACCAACTGGATATGTTTTTTGATTCACGTATGAATAACTCACAGTCGCATTACACCAATATTTCCATATTCACCAGTGCTTCCACACTGGGTGAAACGCAAGAGCTAGTAAGTAAGATGACACCAGTATTGGTATATTGGTCAAATCATATCAGACGTCTGTAATTAGGCTCACATGCTATATGCCCCGCTGTAAAAATAAAGCAAATGAAGTTCTTAAGCACTTGAATGTGCTGCACCATACACAAGTGATTCAGCTGGGTTCCAGGTGAGTCTCCCGTCAAAATCAAATCGATATGCAGATGAGTGTATTTCGCTAATTTCGTGCAATTTGGGTTCAAGTAGAATATAAGTTTGACGGAAACTGGGGGACTGCGCCTACCTGATGAGCCCCAAGAAGGGTGAAACCGATCGTGCGCTGTCGAAGAGTTTTCAGCAAACTTATGAGTAGCGTATTACTACGTTAGTATTACATCTATTCTGCACTTTCTTACACCGGGAAGATTACTTGAAAAGGTAGATTAGGAGTGCTATCTTGTAAATATTAACATAGTGTAAATAGCGTGGAGGGAAGTGCAATCCACACGGTGCGTGGAACTTCCAGCTGGAAAGTCGTTACTCAAAGAGCTGGTTATCACTTAAACATGTGCAAATTCCGTGACTGAAGGATGAGTGGCGCTATATCATGTCTAAGTGCGAGTTCATCGCACTGTTGATCGGCCGCTCATGGCCAAACGGCCTTGTGTTCAAACTACTAGCCGGAAGGTAGCGGGCTTGAATCTCCCTGGGGATTCGTGGGATGAGAACTGCTGATGATTCCCAATAAGAATGAAAACTGAACGGCGCTTCTCGGCTTTTCAGCATAGATTAACTTCACTCTCAGGACAAAAGGGCGACTGGGAAATGTGTCTTTTATTGGGTGCAAGTGTGAATTTGTCCCCTCTCGACAGATTACTTTAAAGGACCAACCGAAAGCAAGTTCCTCTGGTTTCTCCCGAGGGAAAGTCGACTACTGAGATACGGTTCAAAGGCTAAATATAGTGGACGAATTTGACGGCTGGTCTTCCATGACAGTGGTCACCCAAAGAACAGATAAAGTCACACAAATGTGACTTCAGCTGCAAAACCCTAAGCCAGAACATCACTTATTGAGGCTACCTTACTGTCATCCCATGTCTAACTTTTAATATAAGTGTGTAGAATTAACACAGCTGTGGATAACGTCAATGCTGGTGCTGTCACCCTATGGACAGAAGTCCCAGAGCAGACTCACATACACGTTAAGATCAAAACGTGAGTCTCTGGCGCAACCGCAGTTAGCTTTCTAACATGATCTTTTTATTTTCAAAGAACATTTTGAAGTTTTCCTTGGTCGATACGGATGATGTCTATAAAAGCGGATGCTTGTCCTGTTACAGGTGTCATGACCAGGGGAAGCAATATTAGTGCAAGAGCCTCAGGGTATGATTGTACTGTTATCAAAATTTACGGTACTTACATTATCACTTTCTGGTACTATCGATAATGCGTGTCATCCCTAAAAAGTGTTCCCTTCCTAACTAGTAATGGTTTGGCCGTTCCTCGTGGGTTGCTCTACTGAGGAGTCTTCTGTACACGACCTAGTTTACAGGACATCTAGTGAAGCAAAAATACAGAAGATACTGGCTTCAAACATTTCTTGGGTGTGTACACATATGAACGATCATGATCTCTTTGTATAGTCATCCCGATTTTTTTACTTCAAAGTAGACGATAATTTACCGAAAACAATCAGTCCGCCCTGTACAGCCCACATTTGTTAATCGAGAGCTCGAAGTAAAAACGGATGATAACTATATGGAAATGCTATCTGTTATCCATGGCGTATGAGCTGAATAGATATTGTCACCTTGTAAGTGGCCTCATTCGTGATGTTCGTATGACTTACATGACTCGACAAAACAGATCCCGTAATAGAGGCGCACTGTGATCCTAGTTCCTCGTGACACTGCCTGGAGAAAAACTACCCTGTGGACTACAACCCCAGATACAATATCAAAGACAGTACGTCTCAGGGAGAATCCATCCCGAGAACCTACATTCTGAAAGTAAATTAACCCCAGACACCACATACCGAAACGCGTCACCTCAGAGCAAGGCCAAACTATGCTAAACAGTTACGCATTCTGCCGTTTTTCGTCTGAAGTTGCACCTGAAAAAACTCTGCGCACTTGTGCGTGTGTGTGTATGCACCATCACGGATTGCACATTATCATATCATCACTTTTGACTTCGGAGTTTTCGGAAGTGTGCATTGAAGCACATAAAATATGGTGTAGACTATTTGCGGTCACAGTTTTCACTTCACACCTGATCCGGTTGCGCTATCGTAGTCATCACCCATAAAACCAGCCACGCCTGTACGAAAGCTCACATGTACTTTCAGACGTTCATAAAAGCAAATAGACCCTGAATTTTATTGCGATGCAGTATCTTCTGAATGGTTCCAGATGTACTGGTTTGGTATGGTAAATGACTGATCGCGTTAGAGGCTCAAAGAAATTGGTTTAGTATTTTTTTACTTGTTTTCAGAAGCGTGTCGTGCAACAAACTGTTTCCGATAACCTTTTTTGTGTAATTCTTCGGTAGTTTCTACTCCTTGCACCCATCTTTAGTTAGACAGTTTTGTGCAACCCGTGTGGTCAAGCCTGCAACATTGTCCTGAGTGATGCAGTGAATAGACTGAGTTGATGGACGCAAAATATATAATCCATCATCGTATTTCCGTTAATTAGGACCTTGGGGAACGTCAGGTTTTCGCGCTTAGTTGACGATCAGTGGCAGGAACTTGGTGGATGAAGCACAGATACTTGGTGACTGGTGGAGAACGATACAACATGAAAGCCACTTGCACTGTTAACGTAGGGATTTTTCCGAATCATTTGTGCGCCGGACTAAAACCCTCATAGCATTTTCAGTTTAGTGTCAATGTATTTCGCTAGCTTGTGAGTGGTACCAGCAATAAAGTCTGCATTTGGTCGAAAGGAGACGTCGGGCTTGTAGACTTTTGGTTTTCCGTAAGCACATGCTGCTTCTTTAGTTTTTTTCGGAGGGGGGACGGTAGGGAGGAGCAAGGTGAACCACGGAGACTGTCGCAGCCTTGGTTAGACACGTTGGAGTTCCACTGAACTCCAACTCCACTGTACTTAGGGAACCCTAAGTACAACGTTCTTCAGCTTTGGTGTAGGGCATCCAGATTGATCGTTTCGGGACAAGAGCAATATTGCTCAAATGATTGTCATGAACGCTGCACCGCCGCTTTCGGAAACAGTCCCTCCTAGTCTTGTTACACTTTAGAATGTCCATAGTGGCAAGGCGGGTTATTTGTGGTTACAACTAGCGGTTGAGCCCAATGGTGTCCGTTTTAACTATGCTCGTGGCACGCGTTACTAGTAAGCAGAACTCGGACCACACCCATGTCTGCTGTGACCAAGCATGATTCGGCCGTTTTCGATCTACATGACGATGATCACAGAAAGTCACCTCTAGCGCCTTCGCGAGTCTAACACTTTGATGGCTTAACCCGTGGACGTTTCACCAATGGGTCACTGTGTGTTCACTGAGGCCAATCAATTCAAGGCTACGAGTGTTTTCCATTTCACGAGACCCAACCTGGAATAGACGTGATATGAGACTTTCTACCAGAGTTCCCAGATTCTTCCTTTCTGGTCACCGGGACTGTTTTTCTAGTACTCGGTTTTGTTTTCTTCGATTCGACAGACACATTCTGACGACTAAGGGTAACTTTATCACCATAGCATCTATCGCTTCACACAGCGCTAATCCCATGTATGTCCCCCATGCATTGCACGTGAAAGCCGCACAAATATTGGGTCATTTCCATGTGGTCATCTTTTCGTTACCGTACTATAGAACAGTTATAGCTATCGTCCTACAGACACGCAGTCCGATCTCCAACAGCAGACTTCGGTTTTACTACAATCTTCTCTCGTGCTTCCCAAAAGTCACACTGACCTTGGCCAGTGGATCTCATGTCATGTAGGCAGTGAAGCCATAGGCAGTGTGCTCCAGGGGTAACGGAATTCTGCGTAGTAGTCAACCCATTCTGTCCCAGCCTTGAGTGGCGGGGGAAAGTCAGAAGGTCTACCCGCTGCATGTTGGCACATGAATAAAAATTTCTCAGTGTTGAAGCACAGACAAAATTGTAAAGTAACGGTAGCTAGGTACTGTAGTTATTCATTTTTGGCGTACAGTCAACCGCAAATATGAGAATTCGGAGGGTAGTTCGATGAAACACATTCCTTGCGGTAAAGCGTCTAATTTTGAACGGGGGTCCGTCTGGCTGATAATGAAACTGTATGCCAACGTCATCATTCACTGCAGCTGCTTCCGCAGTGGTTACTAGGTACGAATAAAAAACGGCGTCAGTGACACACCCCTCTCTATGCTTGTGATTAATTAAAAACCGTCTAAAGAGGATCCACAGGTTTGCAATTTGCCCACATTTCATCAGGTAGACCTCGAATAGGCATCACAAGTTCTAGTGGACAGTCATGGTTAGTAAGACCTGTGTACATTACTACTAGGTTACCAGGTTTGGAAGCTGTCGTGGAGTCTACGGAGTGATATATGGGATGGATATTTTCACGGGACTTACTGTGTTGCGACCAGCACGGAAGCCATATTCTTCTTTTTGGATTCTTTGACAAACGTTTAAGGGACATGCATCAAATCGACCCAAAATATTCAGAATACTGATTCGGGAATGAAGCTGTCTGTTTGATTGTAGTGTTTCCTGTCCGCAAGTCGATCCGACATTTTTGGAAAAGTGATTTCGAACCCACAGAGGCACCTGTCCTCGCATTCTAGTGGTAAGACACCTGTCGGTTCTGCCACTCTGACTTGCAGTTACATATAAATTGGTGTACGCAATGTGATATGGCTCCAATAACCGGGTCCGCTATGGTTGAGTGTAGTGGTAACCTCTGAGTCCGGTTGAGGTGGTATAGTTCTGCCACAGGATGTCCGCTTTAGTGCCGCCGCTAGGAGCTGTCACTATGTTCACCGTGCTGTTTCCCCTGAAAACTAACTTTGTTCAGAATAACGCCTTGGATGCACTGTCATGTTTGCTGGATTTAACTCCCACACTGGCGTTTGTCCTACTGAAACATGAAGGATACCCGTTTTGTTCCAAAGTCATCGTGAGTAGTTCCATTTCACTGGCAACGCAATCTAGTTTAGGGATCCGACGTCCTCTGGAAAACTTTTTTGCCGCGTTGCTTTTGTAGAATGTGAAACTGGAGAGGTGTTTATGTTCACCGGACCATATAAGTTATCGGTAGACACTACGTTTAACAGGTCAGTCAGCTGTAGATGCAGTTAGGACGTTCAGAGAGTCATTGGATTCCTTCTCACCTGTTAAAGCAAAAGTTGGATAAACACTACTAGTCTTCTAAATAAGGTGGTAAACATGTCCCGTGTCTCTGGTTTTCGCCCGAGTGTCATCTACGTAGCTCCAGTAGTAAGTCAATTTCAAAATCAATCCCGTGAGATGCCTCCCCTTATTCATCAGGAGAAAATAGTTAAATCTGGGTACAGTGAGCTGGATATCGTGACACCGTCAACCTGTTGATCAGACGAGCTCAGGAACTTAAAACCAACATTTTCAGCAAACGACACCAGCAGTTCTTTCCGGATATTGGCCTTGGTCTTGATGAGACAATACAAAATGCTTGCGTCTCCAAACCTCCATGCTCTCACTGTAGTATTCGGACTTGTAAAGCGAAATATTCGCTTTGAATGAAACAGTTACTGAAGAGACACTAGAAGCAGACATGGAGAGGCAACCGGAGAAGACAAGCTTGAAGCAGCACTCCTAAGGCATGGCGGCCCGACTTTGAGGAATGAACTTCTTTAATTTACCAACATTATCTGGCAGAAAGCGGAGGCTCGACCAGAGTTTGAATACTACCGCTGTACACGGGAAAACGCTTCTCCTAAAAAAAACATAGGAACCAGCCATTTGAGAAGCTCGGTGCAAATACTTGGTATGGGTCTAAATCAAATGTTTGACTGCTGAAATTATCAAAGCAAAACTTGGCATGGTGAGTTGTCATCCATTTCCAGATTGGCTATCCTACTGAACGAAGCCGATCGATCCTCCGCAACATAGATTCTACCAAATGAGGTTTGCGCCGAGCTATCGTATATCCACTGTATAGGGATAGGGAAATTCTGAAGTTATCATCATACCCTACTAAAGACAGGGGCTGACTGTCGAGGAAGTGCGCGGCCAACGAAAGTGTCTCCGTACGTTATTTTTCAGGATGTAGTGTGGCAGGAACGAAGAGTCCCCTGATGGGATGTATGATGTACTGATCAGTCTCCGTTGCTTGCGTGGATTAGTCTGCATAAAAAACTATTCCAAAGCCCAAGCAGTATGGACCAATCATAAGTTCATTGCTCACCATGGAACAAATGCTCCATTCCAGAATACGTTCCATAGTCTATTCCAAAAGCTTGCCTTGCTTTAAACCACAGCATTCTTTCACCGTGAAACAACCCTCGTTCTTTACGGTGAATGGCAGTGCTTGCTTGTTAGCCTACCGGCCGCGTGCTGTTAGGTTCAGAGGATATAGGACAGCATCAAGAATAATCAGAGCTTGGCAGATCGGTGCAGTTCTGGTTTCGAGCAGCACTGGTGACGAAGCCACTGGACTGTACTTTGATCAGGTAATACACATTTAAGAAATCCATCTATAATGTCAGTGGAATTATTCATAACCGATTCACTTGCCTAGCAAATTCAACTTAGTTTAAGGGACTTGCCACACCAGTATAAAACCAAAACTAAAACTTTACTCTGAAATAGCTCGCTTCTGAAGTTTTCTGTGCAACCAGCTGAGCACCGCGTAGCTAAATTTATCATGAAGCAGCCAGAATATTGTGACTTGCTGTTTTATTCATCCCTGATGTGGCCGGCAAACTGCGCGTCCAAACTTTTGCAGAATTGGCTCCATAGTTTTGTTCGTTTATGCAACCCCGATTTCAGTAAACCGAATCGATAGGTGTGTTGTAATCAACCGGACGAAGTAACAAGAATGGGTGTTTAAACAGTTAAATTACTTCTTGTATTTAACCCTGCCAACTATAAAAGCCGAAAACCACATGGAAAATGACCGCTTTATCCTTCAAACAGCCAGCCGCTAGCAGCTCGCAAACAACCGATCCTCTGAAACTACAACTTTGAGCCATGCTTGAATCCTGAACAATAATCGCAAGCTAAGGAGCATCAAACTCAAGACTAGCATCAGGCTATTCCAGTCTATTAGCTTCGGAACACCTTACAAATGCTATCAACCATAACAGCGTTGTCTTTCCGACAGTTTAACAGGGCAGTTTAACAACTGTGATTTTGGTTAGAGTTTAAACAGTCATGACGATTACACGGGTTGGAAAAACAACATACAAAAATTAGGAGTGCAATAAATCTAGCAAGCCGCTGGTTTCGGAAGTTTCAATTCATTACATCATCAAGCGCACACCAGTTTATCTGGCGGTCGGAGTCAACTGTGACGTTCGTTTGAGAGAAGGATCTTTCCCTGCATGATGTGACCCCATTTGATGGTCGAACCTGCAGTTTGGACGAATACTCTGGTGAAAAAGATGCCTTTTTCCTGACACCAAATTCCTTCCTAAATATAGACTGCAGCCAATAGATGCAACCGCACCTTTTGTCAGCAGTAACCAAGACAGCCTCGTAGGTATTTAACAGCTACCAAGTTAACATTCAGACCACAACAGTATTCGAGATTTTACCTTATAATGAAATAACTCCACTTTGAAAAGCCGAGAAGCATTCAGCCTTGAGTAGATTTCCAGCGCAGAATTGCGATGAAATCTTGATTCAGAGTGAAAAATCTCCTCGCAATTCAATGAAGAAATCGGAGTGAATCAAGCAGTTAGAATTTGGATAAATGCGACTGGTGATAAAGAGTCACATTTTTTTGCACCTTGATCCATATTTGATGCTCATTTCTCCTCACACCCCTCTTGCAGTTTGGCGCGGTTCGTGGTTTTCCGACTCGCATGAAAAGTGATGTTGTTCTAATAAAAATCCGATTGATCTACTATTAAAACTCAAATGACGCATTTTTGGACTGTTACAAATGTCTACAAGAAAGTGACTTTGTCGGTTCGCAGAATGCATTCATTTGCATGCCAGTCTGGTTTTTGGCAACCTCATGAGTAGTGTCCGCTCAAGCAAATAACTTCTTTGGTATTTCGATTCCACTTATATCATCCAATTCAATCATAGCATGCTTTCAGCTAAACGAAATTTTTGATATGACATTTGGAACTAACGTCAGCTTCCAAAAAATTCAAGATAATTCATCCGTGCTTGGGACATTCGGACTGATACAGACAAGCAGTAGATTGGAAAGCAGATAAGACAAGGCTCCATCTAACGAAATTCAGTTCACCTATATTGAAACTACCAATATGTTATCGATTATAGCCAACTGTGGCCAACAGAGAGTCTGTAGAGCCCAGTAACTAGCAGTCGAAGGAGCATTCGTCTTTTTGGAACGAGGTGATCGAACTTATCGGGCAAGAAAGCAGGTATACAGGACGGAAAAGTACCAAGAAGTCTTTCACAGGGTCATTCGCTAAAAAGCCAATCCAAATTTAGTTGACAATTTAAAGATGTCTTGATTCCTGCTGTGTCGGTCGAATGGCTCGGTGCTTGTCTGAGCCAACCAAGAAGCATCTATCGACTGCCGAAGCGTTAGTGCAAGTCATCTGATAGCTATGGACCACTCGATCAGACCGATCGATAAATTTAGCGCAATCTCTCGAATGCCACACAATCAGTTAAGGCTATTAGTCAACAGATGCTCAAAACAACAGAAGGGACACTCATTCAGTCAATGATCCCTCCTTTTACCATAAAAGGGAAAGCTTGAAACTTTGACGCTGCTGTAGTCGGCCAGTCATGCCATTTCAACATTGGATGGATAATGCCCTTGCTTTTACACCAAAAGGTGGGCAAAACTACATGGTCCTCTTTACCTAATTCTCTATTTTACTGCTGTACGTGTTCGATGAAACGAAACTGAAACCAATCGTCCAAAAACCTGTTTTTTTCTGATAATTTTCCGAGAGGAAAACAGTTATTAGTAAACTTACAGTGAAAACACTGAGGGATGACAGACAGAGGGAGGTCAGCAGGCGGCGCCCAGCATGCCGCTTGACGTCACTGTTCTACTATAGAATAGTTGCGACTTTATACTCTTGTCAGCAAGCCTATCATATCCCTTAGACAATTTCTGAACGTCGTGCTGATACCAGTCTGCGGCAAATTGTGTGCTATATTTGTACCATGTTGGCCACACAACTGGCCAGGTTTTTACCCAAAAACGACCGTTTAACGCATCGCCTAATAAGTTGGTGCAGCACACATCCAACATAGCGTCCTGTATTTTTCGTTCCGCTAGTTAATAATTACGCCTGTGGTGCACGGTACTTAGGATATATAAGTAGAAACTTGTCCAAATGATTTTCGGAACACTACCTGGGTTCTACATGCAGAGGTACAGTTCATCCCTTGACTGTGTGATTCAAAGTGACTACCAAGTGGTCTGCTCGAAAGCTTCCCATGTAGCTTGCTCAACGAGCAAATGGTACTTCAAAGGGCTGGCTGAACGAGGTTTTGTCAACAGTCCAGGCCTTTGCAGTTGAAGCTTTTCGAATTGACTTGGGTTCCTTCTTAGTAAGGAAGGTAGAAGAAACAACTAGTCACCGTTTGTGACTGGTGGCTATGTTTCAATTGATCACCGGTGCTGCGACCCTCCTGTTTGACATCTGTGGTGCGTTTATTAGCTGATGTTTTGTCCTAGCTTCAATCCAGCCCAATTAGATATTTATTGCCCGTCATCACGCCACTTGTAGCTGGGCTCACATAGCTCTTACCTACGATAATTCATCCCAATAAGCACCCGAGAGAAACTAATCCCCAATTAAGGACACCGCTTCTCCATACCGTGAGAGTTGACTGGGCTTTGGTAACTCTCAGCACTTAGGATGAACAATTTTCTCCTCCAATAGGGGCCACAATGCAAAATCTGTATTACAAATCATCCCACATCAGGGAACCAAGTAGACCCATGACTGATGGCAATCCGGAAAAGTTTGTTCTAAACGCGGCTAGACACGAAATCCAACTACGTGAACCCTAACCACCACAATAAGCCCTAAACAATGAACCCAAAAAAGACACTTCAAAAAGTCGCAATAGCGTTACACGTCATTCGCGATTGAGTAGACACACATAATTCCATTTCGGTAGTCTAGTGCGACATGGAAACCGGATAATGCCACATGTCAACAGGAAATCGAGTCTGGATAAAAGAAACACAGTTAGCCCTGAAGATCAGCTGTGTAGCCCGTCCAATCCATTCACAGGATAATGTCTGGACTTTATGTGGCCCAGTGGTTTTCAAACATTTCAGCTCAAGGGCACAAATCGGACAATAAGCAAGCATTCCCCAACTGCTTAAGACCAATCAAGTCCGGCTTCACTACAGACTGATTCAAAGGTTATCAGTAAATACGGAAAACTAAGAGAATCTGAGAACGCCTGAAACTGTGCTGAAAGTTCATTTTTTTAAACTACTCACGCGGTTACTGGAATTCTCTGAACTCAATTTTTCGCCCTGCTTCGGAAGACGAAAGCTAACTAACTATCGCTAAAACATTTACCTGCTCAATCGTGATAATTTAGGTACACTCACCGTGCTTCTGTGCAAAGTGCTAGCAGGCATATCAGATTGCGCAGTCCAAATACCTACTAGACGGTGAGCATGCACTGCTGATACGCTCTATTAAAACCAACTGACCAACAAAATCAAGTTTATCGCTTTCGTATGGGCTAACCAGAATGATCGTCCAAAACAGGATGAAGACTGCACACAGGGGGAACATAAATTCCACAAACGTCGCAACTCTACGACTCAGAATAAGCAAACCTGTAGTGCATAATTGTGACGTTTATATCACCAGTGATTTCCCCCTGGTAATGACTGTCCCCAAGACTTCCTTAAAACATATCTAAGCCTGATTGGATTTTGCTGCGCATTGCGTGTTTTATTTTGCTCTAGACCAGATGAATACCCGTCTTTGCTCCAACTCGGACTGATAGAAAGTAGGCAAACTGTGTTGTTTGCACTTGCTTGGTTACAAGAGCATTCGTTTGTGCTTCACAGTAAACTGAAAGGTGTTTCAACACAGGTCAGGAGGACAGGAATCTCATCGCATGACGGACTGACGCAGTTAGATTGTAATGTGCCGACTAATGTCGTTCTTCTTTTGAGAAGCATAGTTGTCATCGAATCGCTTGCAGTATCCTTCTTATCCAGAATTCTAACCGCTTACAGCCATTCTGACGTCCCCGTAACCCAGCATCGTCAAGTCAGTCACGTTAGTCCAAATCGTTTGCAGATCAGTTCTTCGAAGGCGCCATCTCAATAACTCAAAAAGTCAGTCATCAATGTCTGCATTGTTACCATAGTGGTGCGACCACCTTATTGTACGTGATCTGGGTATGTGGGGCTAACATGTGGTCCAAATCTGGGCGACGAGAAACAAAATAGTGTGCTGCCACCGTGTGTTGCACAACATCATCACGTCAATAGTCAACAGACTGACTGAGTGCATCGACGCTCAATCCTGAGCCATGACTTTCCACCGAAAGTGCTCAAAACTGGCAGCTGATCAGGCGGCTTGGCAATAGGAAGTGATCACAACTGGAATTTGGCTGCATTTCTGGTCCAGTGCTAATTAGCAGTGGTAGGACACGGCGAATCATGGAATCAAGTCGCTTGATCAAAGTCGGTCGCCCTTAATGACCACCGTGTGTGTAGCGTAGTAAAGTGTGCACTGCAATTTATTCGGCGTGGAACTCCGTCCCGAAGTCTCCATATCAGTGGAACCGAGCTAAAAAAAAACGTCCGGTCTGTAGATATCGTGCTAATCAAACAAAATTCACATGAACCAATTCACAACGTATGGATAAGTCATCAGTGGCTTACCATCAAAATGGATTGTATGCCTATTGAAAACATCACTGAATATATTTCCAGTAAGTGATTGAGAGATTTCGAAGTACGCCATCTTGCCAGCGACATCAACCTACGTTGAGCAGCCGAGGAGTTGTTTCATCCTCTAATTGAGATTTTATCCGGTAAGTGAGTCAAATCTATGTTGAAAAGCTGAGAATCACTGTATGACTGTCTCGTCTTTACGCAGTTCACCAAACTCCAGTGAGTCCCGAACCCGCTACCTCCCAGCCAGTAATGTGAACATAACCGTTCGGCCACGAGCTGCTGACCAGTAGTGTGATTCACTCGCACTTAGGCGATATGTAGTACCATTCATCCTTCAATCACGGAATCCACATCACGTGGTCACGCGTTCGGTGGCTCCTCAAGTGACGACTTCCCAGATGGAATTTTCACTCATCTTGTGAAATTATTCTTCCTCTAAGCTACTTATTAACTGTTGGTAGTGTAAGAAGATTCGGGAATTTTCACCATTTCTAAAAATCAGTGGTGGCATGCTTGTGATGAAGCGCTGTTGGGAATCAAACCCGCAACCTTCGGGCCGTTGGTTGATTACTATATCATTTAGACGCAAACAGCTGGCCAGCAACATGACTAAATTATCTTAATATACGGTTAAGGACACCATTCTTCAGTTTGTTTAGTTCACACCAGGTGACCTGGTTTTGAAATCTTTGAGTGATGAGATATCACCCCGTACATGCGCAAGGATGTTGATTGGCGGGTCCACAGAACTTTTGCAAAGTTTCCTTTGATTCAAGCGACAACCAGCAAAGTAGCCCAAGCCGCAGTCCTTTGCGCCCCCGAGACACATCACTTCCATTATCGTTGTTCGGTTTAACAAATAACTGTACTTTATTCGACTGACCAAATGTTTTGATCTGCTAAAAAAAACGCACAATCACTAAAAAAATTTACTCCAATTCAAGTGAAGAATCGGCTTCCTGAGGTTCACCAGAAGTTACCATTGCCTCGTCCTTTTTGAAAATTAGTGTTTTGTTCTTGTTCTAATGAAGAAAACCATGCACATTCTACCAGCAGGAGATCCACATTGTTTTGTGAACCACCACCCCTTACGAAAGATGGACAGCGGTAGCATTTGACGGTCGCAGTTTCAGCATCCAACGAATGTGCGAATTCCGTGTTTACTCATGTGGTTTTCCATGATTTCTTGTTTATATTTCTCTGAGCGGAATCCAGTCCAGTTTTATTGGATGCAGAGGCGATGAATCAGAAGTTTGGAAGCACAAGTCGTTCAACTTATTGTTTTTGGTTGATGACCAGAAAGGGTGGTATCCCTCATCTTCGTTCAACCACTTTGTTCAATTTATTAGGTCCAGTTCAATGAATAATTCTCTCCTCCCTAAGTATCGAAAATCGCACTACACCGGCATATATGGTGACGAAAAATATGTGTTTGTGAGCCCCATTCATAGGTTTGTAAAACATGAGGAAAAGTTAGAAAGGCCTTTCGACCTTTAGCCGAGAAGTACATCAAATGATGAAATTCTAACTTGGTTTCAGACACTGCCCGAGTACACAAGCTTCCCATTTCTTGGCATCTGCGCGTCTAGAAAACCACCCTTACTGACCCGCTTCTTTAGACTTTTTCCGGAGTACGTAGTGGGTCACTTCGAGAAAACCACTGTTGTCGAGTGAACATCCTAGCCGGCAACCGACCGTGCTAGTTAGACTTGGTTGGGAGATTCTATTCAAAATGGATCAACCGTTTAGGCAGATCACACAACTGTTCACTCACACATAGGCCAGCGCTTACAGCTGAAGGATTGTTCTGAACAGATCAGAAGCTATTTCTTGGAGTAAAATGCTGAGACTTATAGGAATTTGGACGGCAGCCGGCTCACAAATGAACACTTTTTTAACTAGGCCATTGATCACATGTGGTCTTTCAAAAGCGCCCAGTCTGTCCAATCCTGGAATTTTCTTCCCACTTAGCTCGTTGAAATGGCTTCCATAATTGATTTGAATCCGTCCTAATGCTGGAACTGCTGGCCTACGATTTTCACGAGTTTCCGTTTCTGACGGATAAAATTTCGGCTTTCTGTGGGGAATTCGGTGCAAAATTCGACGGTCTTTTAAGTCAACATATTTTTCCCTAAGGATAAAAAGCTAGAGATGTTCCAGACACAGCTTTTGTGGTAGCGTTACCGCAAACGGACATTGCCCAACTGGTAGCAGATATCGTAAAAATGACGAGCTGTTTGATAAACCTCTAACAAAAGTAACCCCACATTGTTGAGTTTGCCTATTCCCAAGCATGAATGCTAGTAAGATTGGCGTTCAGTGTACGACTGGCATAAACGCTGTCATCCCCAATCTGAGGAGAAGAATACGTTTTAGAAATGGGAAATGTTGTTTCATCTGCAAAGGCATGGATGCAACCAGAAGCAGAAGACGGGATATCACTAATAAATAGGAGAAACAGTGTGGGTGGAGAACAGAACCTTGGAGAACACCTGCGCTGACCTTGTGGATCCGAAAGAAAACAGTCTCAAGACACACCTGATTCCAGCGTTTAGCTTGGGAATTTCCAATCCAGTTCACCAAGATGAGTTGCAGTTTTGTCCATCCGAAAAACTGTAAATTCCTTAATTTTGGAATACCTTGTGAAATTACATGGCCTATCAGCGGTACAGTGGTCGCAACAGATTGACAGGCATTTTCCTCTTTGGTGGATTCCTTGATTTTCACGTTAAGTTTCGTAAAGCGGTCGGGGCATCCACTGGCGCACAGATGAGTGCGGTGAACCAGAAAAGAGATACAATTTTCTCGATAGGATGGGCGTCACCCACTTTGGCAGCGCTTTTGCCGTGTAACAGGGAGATATGTCCGCCCTTAAGAGGTTTGTGCGGTTTCGCCCAGTGGCTCCAACGACAACGTCGCGGGTTGATGAGACGAATGACGCGCCCTTCAGGACTTCCTATCCTAACGGCGTCAGTAGCGCGGTACTTGAAGAAGTGGCCAGCGAACAAACGGATGCAGGCCCCCACAAACCGGCGAAGCCCGTTTTTTACTGTAACGGATACGGGTTGATCTCGGGGGAATAGCCTGCTGATGATAATAATAATGATCTTATTTTGCGCCCTCGTAGGTCAAAAAGGCGATCTACAATCTGAAAAAGGGCTAATGCCCATCGCTATACTCATTTCAGAATAATTTCCCAACACGTCTTCAGTCAACCTACCTTAATGCTGCGGGGAAATAGCTCTTGCACTCACATCGAAAGGTAATGTCGTGCGCCAAAAGCTTTGGTCAACTTCGGATTCCATGTACTTTTAAGTAGTACATCGAGTATTGCTATCAACTAAGCAAGTACCGTTCAGTGTGAAGGGGTTGAACAGATGAAATAAATACCGAATGTTGATTATCATTAAGATGCAATAACGTTGGTGAAACAGTGCATCACGCAGCCATGACTCCCTAATTGAACACACTACGGAAGCAAGCTGGCTAATCATTGGCCGTGCTTAATTCGTCAACGGTTGGACGCGTGACACACAATCAGTCTACCTGTCCATCGGTGACTCCTCATCGATCAATGGGTGTGACCTATCCTAGGTGCAAACACCTCACTTCATACTACTGGTTGTCTTTCTATAATCTATGAGTTCATTTACTTTCTCCATGCGAACACAATGAACCCAACTTATAGCGGAACGATTGAAGGATGGTTTTTGTTTAAAGGCCCACTGCTGCATGCGTCTTGGAGGTGCTACAAATGGACTACTGGACTTATCCTGTGTTTCACACTGTTGCCTACCCTATTCTTGCTTTGTTCAGATACGCCCTGCTTGACGTTGGAGTGTTTGAAAACGTCTTCCTCCATATTGTCCAGCTTGGATCGTTCATTATCGCCCTGTGACAATTTTTACGAATTTGCTTGTAATGGGTGGATAAAAAGCAATCAGATACCACCAGGGCAAAACCAGTGGTCCCTCCTGAAGCTACTTGGAAGAAGTACGGACTACTTCATAAAAGATTTACTGGGTAAGCGTCAAATTGTGAAACGTAAGTATACATTTCGAACTCATTCATACTTAACTAAAACTCCAGGTCATTTAGCAAGTAGTTCTGAGTGGATGTGAAACTTGGTTTAACCGGCTGCAGATCTTTTCGGACAAGCCGACCGTTGGTGAATACTCCTATCATTCTACCCGAATAGTTGCTAATCCCTGCAAGGACCTGATTACTATCAAGCTCTCGATTTGCCATTTGAAGAGTTAATTAGGCCTTGAAAGAATCAGTTGCACGAAAACTTTTCATTCTTATTGGAAATCATCGAATAGGCGCAAAGGGATTGAGCGCAGTTCCACTCGACGAACAGTCTGAAGATGCTAATCAAAAGGTCAAATGTTTCATATTTCTCAGGCTGCCTGATTTGTCTCAACAAGGCCACGAGGCCTCGTGTGACGGGAGGAACTTGGCCAGTGGCAGGCTTCAGAGTGACCCATCACTAAGGTTTGTCACTTAAAGTACACTCAGTGAGCTACTTGGTACCAAAAAGTGACAAAAGTCAGCAAGCGAGGTGGCCACCACTCTAACGAACAGAAAGACCCTAGGACATTGAGGATCTGTATCTAACTGCTGTCCTCGCTCCAGTACCTTGATGTCGGAAAAAAATTCACCAACAAGGAACACAACAGCTTTATTGCGAATAAGCGAGTGTAAAAGTTACAACGAGCCTCGCGGTATTAAAAGGGCACTTTTTACAATGATCCAGGCTGCTTGATCGGTGTTTGGTGAACACTCATCATCGTCTCTTGTGTTTCCGTGGCATGCCTGAACACTCGTCGGTCATTGTTGAATTAACTGACTGCTTGAGCGTTTGATCGGAAACTGCCTTTTCTGGCCTGGATGCTTGACGGCCTTCTTACTGCGGTTTTGGTGGGATATGCGTGTCTAGGTAAGTTTCGGGCATTCTGGGACTGTTTGCAGGAATCTAACCTTCCTGACAGGATTGAAACAGACTTGTGAACACCTCATTAGTCTGGTAACCACACCGGGTAACGCACGGGGTCCACTTATAGTACGAATACAAACTAAAGTAAAAGTTGTCTCTTATATACCACGAGGTTGTTTGAGGGAAGGCAGACAGCGTGAAAAATCTTACCTATGCGTCAGCCCAGTTTCTCAAACTGTCATAACGAATACAGGTTTGAAATAATATGCCCTCATTATCAGATATCGACTGTGAACTATTTTTGGTCATTCCATCTGCTACGTATTTGTCAGATGTTGCACGTGGTGGTATATTGGTTACAAGCGTATGCCAAAAGACTGGTTACCCCACTCCTATGGTATGAGGGTGTGGAAGTACAGGCATACAATGAGACTGTCCCACATGGTGTCAGTGTGTCATTACGCGGTGCACACCTCTGAAATCGAAAATACTGCGTCTGCCCCAAGGTGTGATCGGCAAAAAAATTCCCAGACTATTCTGTCTCAAATAAACCGTCTATGTATTTTTTGAACAGACAACAGGTGATTGATTTAGGATACCAGACTACGGAGGTCTAGTGCACTTTGCTGTGATTTAATTCGTGAAACATACACTGCGAAAGTTCTCTGATCTGAACAAATTTTATGGTCAACACTACTGGCTGGTTTTCCGTCCTAACTGAACCTTTGACGAACTGATATCAATCAATCCATTCGGGGTATCGGTCTGTTTCAAAAAAATCATGGTTTTGTGCATTTTGCACAATATATCGATTGTGTGGATCCTGTTGTCCACACCACCAACGTCATCAAGATGAATGGCAATACATCAGTACTAGATATGTAGTTGCTATAAAACCATGAAGGAAGAAAGCGCTTTTAAAAAGTAGAGGAACGGAGGCTTATTATAAAGAGCCCCAATGTCGCTAGGGCGGACGGCCCAGAACAACGTGTCTAAATCTTCCACACCACTGAAATAAAAACTTCTGAGAAGCGTACCGAACCAAGACTCGAGAAGGACCCAACATTTATTGCGAACCTCACCCAGCACTAACTCAGCAAACAACGACAGACTAGCGTTAGCTAGGCAGTCCGGTTAAGAAGTAACAACAGGTTCTGACCAGTGATCGGTTGAGTGCCATATCCTGTAGGGTTTGCAACCACGCCCATAGACCACACACAGAAGGACCCGAAGATCCCACGGCAGCTGACTCATCACGCCATGACCTGCCCTCCACGGACCTCTTGCCAACAAGAGTATGGAGTGAAAAACAACGGTTTCTTTGGTCGAA
Source organism: Opisthorchis felineus (assembly GCA_004794785.1). Taxonomy (NCBI): domain Eukaryota; kingdom Metazoa; phylum Platyhelminthes; class Trematoda; order Opisthorchiida; family Opisthorchiidae; genus Opisthorchis; species Opisthorchis felineus. The sequence continues at coordinate 811,598 of SJOL01010039.1, forward strand.
CACACGTCCTACATACCCTGATAATCCCAACCTGACAAGCCTTGTCTGCTGCTCGGGTAATTTTAACTCACTCGATGGTAGTAGCTTACAGGCCGTTCCATTGCCAACATTCTGCAGCCAGTTAACCACAGCACTACCACGGAGATATCGGTGATCAAATATCTGAACCACTTTTGAAGTCTTCGGATCGGAGTGCCCAAGTTTCACAACCACAGAGTATGATGGCTCTCATGGTTGTTTTGTAAACACGTCCCTTCAAGCTTACTCATATTCTATTCTGACGCCAAAGGTGACGCAAGCTGGCCAACAGTGCTCATGCCTTGGTGTTGCGTGCGCTGGCTTCATCTGTCACAGTGCAGTCACGGCCTGTGCATTTGCCAAGATAAGTAAAACTATCAACAAACTCAAGCTCCTATTTCTTAAGTTTCGGAAAAGTACGTGGGAGTGGAAAACCCTGAAGTAAGACCTTGCACTTTGAAAGCACAACCTGCACGCCGAAACAGTAAACCGCTTCCATTCAAAATGGTTTGCGGGGTCACATGATCATCAAATAACGGAACAATGTCATCCGCATTATCTCAGCCTACCAATCTTTCCCCAGATGTGATTTTGAAACCCAGTGTCACGATCCCTTCAAGAGTACATTCTTTGGTTGTATCAATGAAGAAATCGCGGGAGAAGGCGTTACTGAAGAAGCCCACTAGTTGTGAGGAAATTTTCGGATGGCTCACCGTCAACCTTAATGCAAGCAAAAGAATGGGGATAAATGGCAGGAAGAATAATAATAAAACTCGATAAATTTCCTCTTGGTTAGGCCCATACAGATTCAACCTACACACGTGGTCGAAAGCTTCTTTGAATTCAACAGAAACCGCCACAGCTGGTCAGTTTTAGGCGTGAATCTGCTGAAGCACTTGGAGTAATACGAAGACGCACCTCCTATCTGGTCGAAATCCTAACTCGTGCTTTCCGACTTCTCTCTCGCGTGATGAGACCAAAAGTCACAGTATTACTGAAACCAGCAGAGGCGTTACAACATAAATGGGGCCCATAGTTCCACGACTGAAGCAGTTGTTCCCGGTATCTCTTTTGAATGGTTGATTGGCCTCAGATCATTGGAATGCATTCTTGTCACCAACTTAGTGTAAACAACCTGATCAGGGCGAAACACAAAGGTTAGCCACCTTCATCGAACAGCGCTGGTGGGAGTTCATCAGACCCTGCAACCTTATGGTGCTGCAAAGCAGAAAAACGAATCCGTACCTCAGAAACTGAGGAAGGAGTTAAACTCAGTTCACGGCTCGAATTAAAAGGAACAAACGAAGACATGGGTAGATCGGCAGGCAGCCAACCAAACTCTTGTCCGAAATATTCGGCCGAGCGGTCAAGATGCTGGTTCTTGTTACATATTAAATTTCCAATATGGTCTTTGATGGCCTAATTAAAATCCGTTTTTGGTCCCGTTTCTGGCACCAAGTAAAAAGTTTTCGGGTATTCCCTTCGAAGCTAGCTACCTCCATTTCCAGAACCTTATGATTCCACCGGGTTTCTCAGACTATCCTTGAGTTGATATCAAATAGCCCTTCTGATCGACTTATGCCAAGTCTTCAAGGGGATACGGAATCTGGTATCGAGAAACAACAGTGGCCGTTCTGAAATTCAATGCTTGTTCAATAGGCCTTCAGGAACATCACATGTGGGGTTCATTATGGAATGAATGGTGGTGCTTATCTCGTCCCATTTACCACTGAAGCCTTTTGGGGGTGTGGCATTCAAAGATTCACTCAGGCTAGCATGATAAGGTTGTTTAACCTGTGGGTGAGAAAGTTTTTGATGCCTAGATGATGAGTTTGTTTCCTGGATCTTCCATGAAAATTTACTGAAAGATTACACCGGACGAAAGCGTGATCTGAATCGACGTGAAGGGTTCACTAAGATCGGCAGTCAAGAATAGGGCCTCATCACAGGGCCTTGCTGGTTGTGTTCAATCTGGCTCCGTCATCAGTTGCTGAAAGTCAAGTAGCGTAACGGTGTCCATTGCGCCTGAACTGGGTACTGCAATTTGTGATCAAATTGTGGTCAGCGCAAGGCTTAAAATGTCTATCGCCACTGTAACTACACCTTGAGCCCAAGATGAGCAGTTAGTTAAATCGTGCCTCTGATGAACTGAGACTTCTCACTTGTGCACTGAGATCTCCGGACAATATTTGAATCCGTCGTGCTGGATAGGAGAGTGGGTTAATTTCTGACCACCATCAGTCGGCTGGTGCATATGCAGCACCGGCTATTGGTTGTATGTGAGCTAAGCTACTGCCAGGGCACTAGAACCTAGACAAGAGGATGACTAGGGCCTCAAACCACAAGCTCAAAAGCCTGACCTCAGGGCAGCGGCGTTTGGCGGAGAATACCAACGCATCACGTTTTTGAAAGAACAAATAGCCATATGTTCCAGTTCCGAAATCGGAGGACCAGGAGACTGTGTTAGTCTGATCTCTATCCATTGACCAATCTGCGAATGTCATACGAAAAACCACCAGTGTACCTCGGTGTGTCAAAGAATTGTACAGTCAGACCATGGTAAGGTCTAGTCTCTTGTCTCCCTCTCTGTATACCTAGAATTCTGTGTATGCTTGCCCGATTTTTTTTAAATCAGTCCATGTGAAATTTCTACTCACCTATAATTTTGTTTCAGACTTTCATATTTATGTACTAGTTAGTGGATGATAAGCTGTTGCCTAGTAAAAGTGTGCACGGTTTTTGCTACCACAACGTTTCAGGTAAGGTTTCCCGTATTACAAGTGAGCAGATTCAATAAATTTTGGGATGATGATTATGACGGTAAAATCCTAGCCAGTTGTGGGTTGGCTTGCTATTTTAGGGAGTTTAATGAAGTTTCAAAACCCGTGTCTGCACAACTTAATTCCGACACTAGTGCTCCAAATGAAACCACTATTTGTGTGAATGGAATCTAGTTTGTCCTGGCAATGTGACCTTCTGAAGACGTGCACATCTACTTCTACAGACTACTGTGTATCAGAGCAACCGAGCAGTGAATATTTCGTCCTTGTGAAGGCGATTTTTCTCGTTGTTCTATAACGTAGATGTATTGGACAGTCGGACATGATCACGTGGGTATGACCGTTCCTTTGAGATAGCCCGAACTGTTTGCCAACCAAAAGGCGAGAAGATACGCAAATGTGGCGACCTCCATGGAACGAGCGCATATGCCTAGTCTGTATACCACATGGTCACATAGAGTTTCGGCTCAAAACACGATAACTGGAAGCAACGACTACCCAGGAGAATAAAGGACTACTATGTGAGCTTGCATTAGCGATTCCGAAAAGTGATCAGGCTTTCAAAATCAGTTCTATGCAACCATTTTATTAGGCCTAATTCCATGCTAACTGAAAGATTTGGGTTGGTATAAACTTCTTTCATTCAAAATAACGATTGCAAATAAATTATGGTTGTATGGCAGCGAAGCATCAGTATTGAACACCGATATTGTGTTGTCGATGATTGCTTGAATGATTGAAAACGCTGTGGGGTAACAGTTGCATGTGATTGCTCGATCGATATTGGAGACATTTTCACACATCTGGTCTATGGTTCAGCCTTCAAAAGTCTCATCCTAAGCCGTAACAACCATAGAGAGGGTGTAGTTACTATGCGTGGTATCCAGAACACAACCTCATTCGTCCCATTTGCATTGCCTTCGTTTTGTGTCCGCTCATCTAATAATGATCCAGGTTTTAGGGAATCAATAAATGTCACGTGACATGCCACTCTCCTCTGTTCGACATCCACTGACAGACTGAAAATGATTTAGTACGCCATTTATAGATCAATAAGTAAGCTAGCTCGACTCGTACTCGCAGCCATTGGAGTGAATTGAGCTCAGGTCATTTTGGAGAGATGAAGTTTTTCCGTCCGAAGAAGTGCCAAGTAGTTTACTCGGACCCATGTCCATGCAGAATGCAGAAAGCACAGCTAATGATGGACGAATATTTGAATGTAGTTTTACTGTTCTATTCTAACCTTTAACCAGTAACCCTAACTGCCAGTTTTAGTCATAGCTGGCAATGTTTTGGAACATAGGTCATAACCATATCATTGATTTGACTAAGTACTCAGTAATGTAACGACAAATACCACCCAGTTGCGCTTTTTCTTGACCTTTGGCATTAAAAATCCTGCATGACGTGCACGCTTGGTTAATATATGTTAATCTGTCTTTCATGGGCAGTAACGTTGGGTGACAAGTTTATCGTAATTCATGGTCACATTTTCATCGTCGAGGGAACCGCGCAGGTTGCTTTGGAAAGACAGCAACAGCCCGTTGAAATTCACGGGTTTTTTGCTACAGATGATTAGCAGATGTGTCAGTTTGGTATCTTGAACTCAAGCTGTTCAATCCATTTTACGACCGTCTAGATGACTCTGGGGAAGACTGCATCAACCCTTCATATCTACCGATTCGGTAATGTGGCCATAAATTACCGTTTTTGTTTTGTGTGCAATCTTACAGGAATATAACAAATTTGACTTTACTGTGTTTACTGTTTTCCCCAGAGAACCAAAGCATCCCAAACCCCAGCCCCGGACTGGTCATGGCACAGGCTTTTTACAACGCTTGCATGAACGAGTCACTGATACAAGAACTAGGATTCGCCCCTTTGTATACCTGGATCTCACAGCTGTTTGGCGGCTGGTCGCTGCTGCCCAGCGGGAGTCGAGGTGCACGAACTGACAACGGGGAATTCTTGACAAAGGACCATTTTAATCTCACCGAAATGTATCTATCTCACTTCAAAATCTACGGCTACAATCCACTATTCCAAATTGAAATCGGACAAGACCTAAAGAACTCGTCACATTTTGTCATTGAGGTATGCTTTAGGGTAGAAATAGAATGACGGAGGAAGAATATACTCTTATTTACCAGTTTGAAAATGTGCTTCTGTGGACCTCTTGTTAAACACTAGTACTTCAAACTAACTCTTCAGAAAGGCTTCGCTGTCTTCAGAAGAGAAGGCCGAATCGACATCGTCATATTTATACGAATTTAATTTAGGAAATGAAACCACGTATGTCCTTATTCTGTTCAACCTCGGGGTTTTGTAAACCTGCATCATTTTAAGACTGCTCGTTCTAGGAAAATGTTTGAACTAAACTGTTAGGTGTTATGGCAACTACGCTGACGCAGAAACATCCTATTTTCCATTGTCTACAGATTGCCCAAGGTCATCTTTGTCTTCAACGGGAAAATTACCTAAACGAGACCTCACCGACTTACGAAAAGGTAAGTAAATTTGGCACACTGTTTTGTTTTTCTCTTCACCCTAAGTGTGACGGGTAGCTAGGAGTCGGATTCACGTCACGCCAGTTGGGATCGTCTTCCTCTCGTCTTCTGGTCAGTCCATCCTCCACCTTCATCTTCTCCTTCCGTCACCTCTCTTCCGTTGTCCCTTTGGTGTGGGCTAATCAAGACAGGCAGAGACGTTTTTTGGAAGACAGTGATATGGACGAAATTCTGAATTTCCTGCGACTTTTCTCAAAGAATGCAAGGAGTTTTGTAATCGAACCCATCAGGTCCTGTTGCAATGCACTGGTTAATCAGTTTGATTGGACTGAACAGTATGTGCATGATACTGTCTTTTTTCATTTGGGGACTGTGTGTTATATTATCTTACGTTCAACTCATATGGTGAAATCATATCATGTACTGGTAACTGGCAAAGGATGTGCGTCCTTTTGTCGTGAGGTTTCTGAAAAATTCCCAGCACCCCACATACGGACTCATCAGGTAGGTGCAGTTCCCAAGTTTCCGTTAACCTTTTGCTGTGTATGAAACCAAATTGGACGGAATTCACTAAGTATCCTTATTTGCACACGAATTTGCCTTTAACAGGAGACTCAACTGAATTCAGCTTGGTCTCTCCCGTTAGAACCAAATAAGTATGCAAGTAAGCATGTCGAACAAACATAGCAGCCCTCAAAAAATGGTTAGCAGTGGCCAAATTAGAGGATTCCACGAAATTTCAAAACCAGTCCGCAAGAATCCACGAAGCAAGAAGAAATACACCTTGGTACTTGTGAAATCGCACCGTTCTCAGTTACTGGTTCAGCAATCGAAGTTTTACTGTAGGACTTCACCTAACCTCGTAAGGCCACGTGAACTCTGGCATTCCCTCTGGCCAACCTAACGATGAATAAATGACGAAATACGAATCTTATCATCCATATATCAGTGAGTGGCCTGGAAGCTCTTTAGAATGTCAGGGGCCTTTATATGTGCAGCAAGATATATTTAAAGTAATATTCATTATGTAGCCCCATCATTATGAGGGCGGATTTCTCAAAAATGCACTTATTCTCAAGCACGACCAATGACAATACTGGCTACAACAGGTTTGTTCGGCCGACCAGAGTGGTAAGAACTCTGTTACTGACCTAATGGCCGTGAGTTCGACAGAGTCCATCAGTGGCATGTATACGGCTCAAATGCGTCTAACAATACACCAGCCTATCTTGATCGACCTTTAGCAATCTGCGTGAGTGACCACCAAGTCCGTAGACAGTGATTCATATGAGAACATATAAGTAAGTAGATTAGCAAAAAACAAGGCCATCCATTCACTGGTTCCACAGAGGACCACCTTTTGGTAATAACTAAATTGTCCCTCAAAAAGGTCAGTTTCTCCTGAACTGACAAGTAATAAAACCATCCCTTGCGTCAAGCTAACAATAATTAGAATTCTTCACGTCATCCTTAAAATATAGGTAGTTTCGGAAAGGGAAATACTTTTCTATTTACTTGGTCCTTCTTCTAGGAAGTTTTCAGCTAACAAGTCAGTCACCATCACATTATGTGGTGTGTACTGCTTATTGAAAGACTGAAGATGCTAGGCCCCAGTTACCTTCCTAGTTGCCACTACTTTTCAGCGCTCGATGCCGAAAGACGCAATAGTTGAACTCGCATCAGTAAGAAAGCAAGTTAGAATCGCCCGAGAGATTCTTTAGTTGCCCACTACTTATAAACTCCAGTAATGCGGAAACTGCTGGGTAGTGCTACTCAGCTTTTCAGCATGGGTCGACTTCGCTTTCTGATTGTATAAATTTAGCCGTTTGCTAACCACTTTTGTCAGTAATTTGGGATATTTTTCACGCTAAATCGAGTGCAGAGCTCGGCTACCTAACAATTTTGGCCCGTCCAGGTGCAGGCTACACCGGAATGGTGCTTGTCAACTCTCACCGTCGTGGTCACTGTTATGCAACCAGACTTTAGTTTGTACATGAAGGGAGGCTATTGTATGAGGAATGTGGGTTTGAATAGTGCAAATACGATTGTTTTTTTTTGTTCATAAAGGGCAGTGCATCAAATATGAACATTATTCGGTTGCATGGCACTAATCACATGACCACTGCCACAGTTTCTGAATCAAAGCCTTTTTGCATACATAACGCTGGTCGGTAGTTCCTAATCAGTATGACCTCGGCAATCGCTAAGGACTGAAGATTCGAGATTTTTAGGTAACACACGAAGGCAATTTACATGGGTCAAAGTGGTGACCGGTTTTGTCTTTTTTTGTAGTCGGATTTCCATATGAACCGATAGAACTCATGAGATGGTCAGGCAGGAATTTCGAAGCGCCTACATAGAAATATAAAGATGACTGGATATCAGGTCAATACTTCCTAAAAGGTTCGTAACTCTGTGGGATGACTCAGAACGAAGATGAAGACTATCAAAGCTCAGCGTAGGATACCCTAACACGGGTTTTTATCAGAATCTGAACGCTTCCTGGGACTCCATAACTTGGCATCAAGTCAGCTTGAGATACCTATCAAGATACCTTCGAATTCCCGCTGAGATACCCTAAAGGTTTTGTTGATGTACCTCAAGAGGAATACCAGAATATCTTCCCTTGACAAGCACGTGTTAACATCGGACGTTCGGGTTCGGCATTTCTGAGTAACTAACTAGATCCCTACAATTGTAATAGCTTTTCATGTGGGGTAAAATATTTATTCTTGGGGCTCGAAAATGATTTCTGCTTAGCTGGGAAAGGGGTTTCAACGGGAGATTTTGTGCTACAATTCTCTTTCTGAACAGCATTTTGCCTCCTAGGGGATCCCTTGCTATTCACAGTGTGATATTCTACCAAAACACAGTGAATTTCCATCAAGCCTCAGTCACTCAAGTCCTTTGGTCATACCATTTCACGAAGAATTTTCAGTTCCCGTGTTCTTTTTCGGTTGTTCTTGTTCTACTTTCAAACACGCGCCCACCTTTGTATTCTATTGCCCCTGTTTCAACAGGACGTAAGTTTGACTCTCCTTTTGCCTGAAAGCATCATGCAATTCAATGCTGACTATTTCATCCAAAAGCATCTTCACTCTCTGGCAAAATCCCTTGCAGTCTAAAGTCTAAAGTGAACCATTAACCCATCCCCGTATTCAGGGTGAACAAGCAATAGTTGCCGAACTTTGAAACCCCTCAATACAGGACACTCACGGATAGCACCAAAACACAACACGAGGTTATAACAAAGGAATTTACTGATCTTTCAAGTAGTCCAGCAGTGATGTGTGTTTGCTGAACAGCCATTTGCCGTTTGATATCCAAAAACAAATATTACCCCTTAAAACATAAGTGGTAGCCTCACTAATGAGAGCTTCCAAAAACACTTTCTCGCCTTACCATTCAACACAAGGATTTGGCCTAGTTTCGGATTGGTTTTTTCCGCGTTCTGCATATCACAAGGTAAGACATCTAAGTAAATGAAATGTAGTCGTTTTTCCTAGAAAATCATGCTGTCAGTGGATATACCATTCACTCCATCTCATAGGGCTTGACAGAAAATCATAGAATGGGACCGAATAACCACGGGCCAGTCGTTAGTGGTTATCAACTAGATGTACGTCATTCCACGCATCAGTTGCTGCACATTCTCCTTCAGGGCTGCGACAGAAATAGGTGCATCTCTTGTGTGGTCACAGAGGAATAGCTTGTGGGTGGCTGAATTTGCCAGCTTGTATTACAAATATCCTTCAGTTCTAACGATCTCCGCTTTGCCGAAGATACACGACCCCCCAGTGAGTGCACTATGGGTCTGAGCTTCACTGATTCGTCACACAGTTATCCACAGTCTGTTAAGCTTTAGTCTGTATGACGACATATTCGCAGAAGTGGCCTTCTGCATCGTGGCACAGGCGAGTACTCAAACTGTTACGGCCTGCATTCGAGGAGCCATAAAATTACCTAACAGCTGAACTCCATGGTGTTTGCTTGAATAAACTGATGAGCTGAGAGAACGCTCTAGGTTCACTGACTGCCATTCAGCCTGAAGCGACCAGCGTAGCTACGAGTACGGTCGCCTCAAAGCCAGACTGTTCTGTCACCGGTCAGACGGCTTCGGAGATGCCGTCGCGTATTGCACACTTTAGCTCACTGATTTGAAGCCTCAGGCAGCGTAGATTGGTTTGAAACGTGAATGGTGTTCATCCGTGGTCGGCCCTCAGAATTTTGTTTTAGAAAACCACACTAAACAAAGGAGTCAGTAACCTAGACCCATCCACTTGAAAGTTCATCAGTTGGAATCAATAACGCTGAGATACTAGACAAAAACGTCCTCTTACATGGAAATGCACTGTCTTTTAGAGAGGAGTGGACGTTTACTTAGTTTTTTATTTTTGCGTCACTAGGGTGTCTTAAACCCTTAGGACATTTGTGCCAGCAAACCAAGAAGAATTCAAAAAGGTTACCAAGCGCCGGGTTTCGTTTAATAAGAGTTCCGTTACTAAGCAGTTTTAATATGCAATGAATGAGTTTTCTGAACGCATCAGACACGCCCAACTAGGTAGCGCGCTAAGTGGGTCGGTTGTGAAATAGAAAACACAAATCTTATTGCATTTCATACCTACTGAGTTTACTGGGTGAACAGCAACCACAACTGCATGATAAATGAAATGAGAAAACATTTCCCTGCTCCGTTCACTCGGTGATTTTGTGAATGCCTATTGCATGGTGCTCGAGGTTGGACAACCTTCAGCTGGCAGTTGTTCATTGTGATGTTGCCTCAACAAAAACAACTTAATTGGAACTGAAACGGACGTAATGTGATGTATGCAGAAGTTGAAGACACAAAAATCGAACATGCATGCAAAAAGAGTCCATTGATTAGAGTCACCAGAGTCTATATGTTTACACAAACGATAGTCCTCCCGAGAGGGCTAAGTTCTACGTGATGTCTAGTACATCTTGTAGTGCGGGAGCAGAAACGCTCTTTTAGCCTCTCCGGTAGGGGATTTCGATGAGATACTCACTCCCACTTCACACCCAACTCTAGCAAACCTTTCTTCAAAAACGTAGCTTACCTCCATCACACCAAGAACTCCGACTCACTTTATACGCTTTAATTTGTATCCCTAATTTTCCATTTTCAATCAAATTAGCCAGTGACGGCCTACAAATCGTTTATGCGCAATTACTCCATACTTCTGGGAGTTCCGTTGGATAAACTGGATGAGTTGAATGCCATCTATGATTTTGAGAAAAAGCTTGCACAGGTGAGAATTTACTGAAGACAGTATTGGTCTTTACTTTTTGAGTTTGTCTCTGTGTACATTTGAACGAGTAACACACCAGACAACTACTGTACTACTTCTATGCCACCAATATACTACTAATGTATTTTTCATCCCAATCTCCAAATAAATGTAATTGCTGGTGAAAAAAACAACAGTTCGAATCCGTTGAACGTCTGGTCTCTCGCGAAACATTCCAGGCAATGGATGATGGTTTTACTCTGTAATGCATCACTTCTCACTGAGATGCTCCATCCTTTCCAGTGTAAAAGTCAGAAAGTGTCATACAAACCACTGAGACAAGGTGGAGCTCCAGTCACTGCGTTAATTTCTAGCTGACAGCAAGTTTGAACTGGAGAATGGACGTCGACGGAGTCAAGTTGGAAATCATTTTCCGAAGAGGCACACCTTTAGCGGGAAATATGACACAACATCAGCTACTCTCCCTTTGCGACAAATCTTGTGGGCAGAATGAGAGTTGTCCCCTTAGGCATAAAGCAACAGGATCAAAATGTTGAAATTGTTGCCTAATGGTTGATTGTAACACCTTTCAGCCTCAAATTTCATCTTCATTTTATTCTGTCAGCCAGCTAGGAGAGTGGCACCTTCATGGTTAACAGCTGGCAGTTGGCAGAGAACGTAACCAGTATGTCGAGAACAGGGATCACGTCGTACAGGCGAGCGAAACTAATGGTTGAACACATCTAAAGAACCGTTCTATCCATAGCTCTACTTTGAAATGCGTGGTATTCGTGATAAGTAGGCGTTGAAGGGATTTATCTGTGCTTTTCCCGGATTGGTTCATGTGTACATGAATGACAACTCGGTACATCCAATTATCGTCATGTTTGCGGATGACTTTCAGTTCCACATCAAATTCAGCCCATACCAGGAGGTGTCTCAGGAATATTCTCGATTTACCAAGTGTCCGGTCTCTGCTTCTCAATGGTAACTTCCAGACAAGTAGTGATAACCAATTGGAGTCTACCCTGGGTGAGGCGTTTTGTTGGTTAGCACTACAAAACATGACTTTGAGTCGGTATTTGAAGAGGTATGTTGCCACGACACTCAAGCTTATGCCATGGGTTGCTCCAAATTCTCTTTGCTTCCGATATCAGGCCTAAACTGGAGTACAGGCAACCTGTTAGATCACCGGAATAAAGCATGATCATTTAAAACGAGTCCAAAGTAGTTGCCGGGTCTTCAAAATCTGAATTAGCATTACCCGCCAGTTAGTTCCACGTGTTGTGCAAGTTTGGACGGACGAGATTCTGAAAAGGCCTTCTGGTGCAAGAAAGGCCATCACTGGGAACCCAACGAACGAAGACACTCGGCTTCGACTCTTTCTATGGGGGCAGTCGATGTGTGGAACGGTCCTCCCAATGTGATTGCGTTCGACGTTAGTAATCTGGAAGAAAATGTGGTGGAACACAAAGGCAAGAATTCAGTGGAATTTCCCTAATCATCCAATCGCCAGCGTCCGATGAGTTGTTGGTGTGGCGAGAAGAGGGACGACAGATGATCACTCTTTTGCTCTCTACAATTGACGGACCGTGTGATGTTAAGAGCAGATATCTGTAAGCATTACTTCAATCTGGGCTTTAAGTTTATTGTGATGAAAATTACACAGAAATCTCTGCAGCATCTTCCATAGTAAGCCATGGATCCAACAAAACTCGGCTGCTGTGAATTCCATATTAATCTCAGTTGGAAATTCTATATTAGCTAGAAAGCTGAGATTTAAAAAACGCATATTCTGGATAATATTCTGCTCCTACGGGATGCTGGTTTACCGGCATAATGTAACATTTACTTATTTTCATTAGCAGCCCCTCTGGGCCACAATAGGACTGAACAGTCATTAGAGTAACTCAGTATCTGATTTTAATCCGTAGAATCGTAGTATATCCAGGCAGAAGATATGCTACTGGCTCGGACTTACGTAGTTATTGTGCAAAATGTATCATCTTATCGGAAGATCTTGCAATTTCAATCTTCCCGTGACTGACTGTACCTCACAGTGGTATGATGATTTGTCCGTCTCAGTGACCCAGTGAATCATGCTGGCGATTGTCCGCTCGACACTCGCAGAGTCTCATACTAAGTTGGTCTGTGGTTTGAGGTCCGACCAGCACAGATTCCTGGACCTCCAAAGTGGGAATCGAAACATGTGGAGATCTGTCCTTTCAAAACCACAATGCATTGACATTCCAAGCTAAATACCGCTGCCTTGAGGTTAGGCTTTTGATTCAAGGGCTTTGGTTTGGACCTCAGACTTTAATTGCCCACCTGTTTATCCTGTTTATCCTTATCTACCGTACAGATATGATTCCTGTAAACAAAATAAACTCATTCCATATCGGTCTTTACGTGGTTCCATCAACCGGGTTGACTTACTTGTTGCACAAAGCAGGAGGGTTAGGCGGAAACATGCTACTGGTGACGCCTCTTCTGCCTCTTCCACATACGTTTTCGTCTCCCCTCTCCTGTCTCCTTGTATGCCCATCGGTTAGGAATGACGACCCTCTTCCTCTTACATCATCCTTAGCTACGATGCGTGAGAGTTTTTCGACACCAAGAGCCTCGAGTACTTTCACAGCAGTCTTCAGGGCTAAGCCTCCGGTTCATCTGGCAGCCTTTAACGTTCAGTAGTCCCGGATTTGCAAGGCGCACCTGACTCTGCGGACCGATCAGTTCTTCTTAGCACGAAGTTGCAGCAAAGAATACCCTGGAAGTTTGTCACTGTAATAAGTCCTTTCTATCCTCAGACCTGTGGGCGTGTGGCGATGTATTGGTAGCTCTCAAGAAGCTTTCCAGCAAAAGCGTTTTCCAACATGAGGTATCCACCCTTTCCATTCCTATCCAATTTCGAGATCAACGAGCTACTAGAATAAACACTAGGAGGCCTTCAAAAGCCGATTGTTCAAACAGTTGCTGATGTAAGCCTTGTCAGTCTGGAACATGCGGATGACGTGGTTCTCGTCTTCGAAGCGAAAAAGGAAGCACTCTTGTTTTTGAATGAACTGACAAGAATCATTCCATCTTCTGCCATGTGCTCTGCATCCAAAAACTGTAGGGTAATGCTTCTGGACATGATGTCATTGAACAAGCCACTTACAATCCAAGGAGAGGCACTAGAGTTTATGGGACGTCCACTGTAACTTTGTAATTGTATGAACTCCGGCTGTATTGTGACAAGTAATATCAATGCACGAATCTCTAAAGTTCAGATGGGGTGTCCTAAATTAGATACCGGTGGCCATAAAGCGGAATATCTCTGAGTCTTAACACTGGGATTAATTAGGCTGCAGAACAGGCTGTTTTGAAGTACTTTTGTGAGACGTGGCCTCTACAAGCAGCGGAACTGAGACGTTTCCAGGTCTTCGAAGGGGCTGGTGCCATTGAACCCAAAAAGATATAATTAGAGAAAGAGTGTTTAGTTGCGCCAAAAAGGCTTCAGGGGCAAGGTGTGTCCAGTATCAAAAGCCGCACACCCCGAATCATCGTCTGCCGAAAAGAATACCTTTTTCTTTGCTTAATTTGGAGTGGCTCCAGTAGAGAGGTAGACCATTTCCATCTAAGGTGGTGGTGCATGTAAGCAAGGACTAAAGACCTGATTACTGTCGGTGTGACCAGAATTCTGAGATGAGGTATGCTTGCTCCTCTCTGAGCATGGCTGGAGACGCTGAAAGACATGGTTGCTAATCGATGCCAATGACGTTCTTGTTGTCAGGCTCTATCCAGATTGTATGAATGAGCTTCAGTAGTTATAAACATCTCGTCCCTTCCCTGTCCTCTTTTCATCTACTTTTTTTCATAACGAGTATCTCAAATAAATTATGGTTGTCCGGCAGCTAAGTGCCAGCATAAAACTGTGGATGATAATGTTAGTGACTAACCGAACTTTTATTCACATTTAATATAGAACATGGAAGATCGGAGTGAACGAGATCCTGAGAAGTATTTTCTTCTCACAACACTGAAGAATTTGTCCGACATGTGCCCGGTGGTAAGTTCATTTGAGTGGTTAAAATATGTGTTCAAATTGTTCTAACTGGCTACTTGATTAGTGAAGTTGGCTTAAAATTCTTGTCTAACCGTGCCTCTAGTTTAGACCTTGGGCAGTAAACTTCCGTGGCAACGAGCTGTCCATTGCACCACTGTGAAAAAAACATCAGAACGGACGCGACTGGCGTTTTTCATGCCAGTGGAACATCATCAAGGTAGCTAGTTTTACTAAAAGAGATGTGCTAGTCCTAGAAACATCGAATGTAGGATGCGTACACAGGCTAGAAGTAAACGACCAGCGCACTGCCTAGACTCGAATTGGTGTGTGCGTTTATTGGATAAGGAGATCGTAGAAATCCAAAACTTAGTTACTGAAAGACGTCTATGAACTAAATGTTAGCATTCATAGACGACAGAGACTCTTCCTGCACAGGGATGATCCATAGAGCTGTCATTGCCGGGTAGAATGTAGCAGACGAGACATGTACAGAAGGCGACTACGAAGTATTCCGAGGTTGAAGAGTTTTCTTATGTAGACCGACCATATACTGTATCGGTTGTTACAGCAAATACCAAATTGGATCAGAAATCGTCTCGGCATCAATTGGAGACAAAAATCAACAAAACAGTTCGCCAATATTGTACTACCTAATGGTAAAACTTTAAGTGCACGTGTTGGTGATACTGGATCACGCATCCACGGAATTTAGTCGGTCCTAACCGTAGCAGCTGCAATCCGGTTTACTATAGGAGTGCGGAGCTCTGGTGGTTGAACTGACAAATGTGGGTGGCAGTTACTTAAATTACCGAACTCTCGTACAAGAACTTCGATGAACAAGGTTTGGGGGACAATATTCCGTATACACTGGGACTACAAAAACAACAAATCTGGTAGCAATAAGGAGTAGGTAGAAGCAGGGATGAAAGAACATTTCTAGGCTCTCATCACCAGTCATAAAATGGCAAGCGCCCAAGCCACTTATGCAACCATTTGAGTCGTCCCTATCCAGGGTCAAGCGTCCCCAACAAACATCCCCAGTTTGATGATTCAGAAGTACTTTCATCCCCTGACGCGAAATAACAGCTTTCTTGTCCAATCATTCAACAGCGAATTTCAGAAACAGTGATACAATAGAAAGTAGTTCGATGCAGCTGGACGTGAAGATGCCATGTTAGCTGAAAGTTGGTAATACGTTTGTTGAGTATTATTCATCAGCTTTGCTCACACTGCTTCATGGACGGCCTAGAGATGGGCAGTGCAGATTGTTTGAAAGGTCTAGTTGGTTCCATCTCCATAAAACTTCGGTGCTTTGAAACGTCTAACATGCATTACCGCGGGTGCAACCGCTGAGTGACTGCAACTTACCGTGTGAATCAACCAAAGAGAACGCAAACCCACTCGGTCAGACAGGCAAGAGCATACCTATGAAGAAGTTAATGGCCTGAGGACCAATCGGAAGCGTGAACTCCAAAAACGTTCTTCCCTGCCCGGCAACTGACCACACGATGACCTCATCTCTGGTACGATTACATGCTCAAAACTAAGCTGCTGTGTGATACATTTTAAATACCACCTATAAGAGTGATAAAGACGTTCCAACAGCCAACTGCCAGTTGCTGTCGGAACTGTAGAAATGAGACTTTTGTCTCAATTTTTTTATTTCAGCTTGTATGGCCCACATTCGCAAGGCGTGTTTACTGCTTGATTGTGCACGGCGTGATCGATCAAACCACTGAACACTACCTTGGAAATCTTAACGGCCCATTTAAAAACTTCGTGATAGAATTTCTCCTGACCTGTTGAAAATCCTGAGATTTTCACACGGCATGTCGGTTTTTTAGATTCAATCGATCGTGCTCAGTAACTGCTTTAGTGGAGTCCGGCCTCCTGATGTTGTGGGAGTCACACATAGTCTAGGTCACAACCGATCGACTAAAAATGGGTATTCCTCACACCTGATGTACTGACAAACTAGGAATGTATCAGCACTTCTTCGTCAGATCACAAAATATTAGTCCACCGAAACACGTTCGAGAATATCTGTTACTGGATGTTAAAATTTTTACTCCCTTCAGCTGTGAAAGATAAAACACCTAGAACACATACAAGAATGCATGAGCAGCAATGCTGAACAAACAGGCAAGTACATGTGATCAGAAACACGGAAGCCAGACGAGTCAGTCTAGCCAAAACTCTGCCTTACAGAGCAAGACGTAACTGTATTTTGTACACATTAAAGGACAGGGTGAATTCATGACGGAGACTCACACATCAAAAAGCTCTCCGAGCTGTTTCATTGAACTTCACAGCACTAGTGGTCCTGAAAAGCCATCAGTTCATCAAGCTAGTAAGAAGATCGTTTATCGTTTTCTGCGATGCAGAAGGGACCAGTTGATTAATGACAGTGAAAAAGGGGATTCGGACTTCGTATGAGTCTATAACGGAGCACTAGTACACCGGATTCAGACTGAGGTAAAGTTCTCCGAAAGGGCGGGCACACTTCATCCGATTCATCTGCTGTTCCTATATTCCATCAGTTATCTTGCAGTTGTGGAAGTGCAAAACAGAGCGGTGTCTACTAGAATGCATGGCTGAACATACAGCGAAACACCTCCTCACAGCAGAGACGCAGCTGAATCCAATAGGTCGGAGGTCAGACGTTGACTCAGATTCTTCAGTCGCCAGGCTCCTCCCACAAATAGTTCACCAGATATATCCAGACGGTTAATTTCATGTGCTGCCTATCAGTGAAGTCTTACTCATTAGGGTTCACCACTCAGCTCCATACATACAGAAGTTATCGAAGCAGTCCATCTGTCTTCCGCGGTTCTGATCACATGGCCCTGTTTGTTCATTCAACGTTACGGCTAACGCATCCCTGTATCTGTTCTCCATGTTTTATTTTTCACGGCTGAAGGGAGTAAAAGAAACCGTAACATCACTTCAGACTTGTCTTACGCCGATACTAACAAAAGATTTTCCATATTTTATAGCACATTCGCTACACAAATCGCGCTACAGTTTTTGTTTTCTCTTCTAACGTTCCCTTTAGTTCGAGTGGAAGCTACTGCTCAGTCGGCTTTTTGAACCGTTGAACTACACCATTTCGGACGATCAAGCAATTGCTTTGACGGAAACCAAATACTTCAAAGCTCGGTGTCAGGTTTACATGGATTATATGAATAACGATACGGGTATAAGGTGAGCTCCCGTGATGAATATTGAGACCTATTGAATTGCATAAGACTGCCAAGGTTGTTAGAGCTTTCAGGCTTCACTAAATTTTAACCATGGAAAGAATTTTCATTCGTTTATTTATTTTTGCTTCCTACATCACGTCTTGTTCAAATGGGTTTTCGTTTATGGCAAGTGAAATTTCGTCCTATAAATGAGGTCAACCTACGCTGAAAAGCTGAGGGGCACTGTACAGCTGTTCCATCCTTATTGGGAAACATCAGCAGTGCGCATCTTGCGAGACGCATAGACGAAACGAGCCCGCGATCTCCCGGCCAGTGGCTTCAAAACTAAAGCGTTTGGTCACGAGCTGCTGATCAGTAGTGTGATTAACGTCCACTTAGACCGGATATTGCGCCGCTCGTCCTTCAACCGTGGAATTCAGATCACCTGTTCAGGTGTTGACTGGTTTCTCGAGAGACGGCTTCTCGGATGGAAGGTTCATCCACAGCGTTAATTACGCGTTCAAACTACTAGCCAAAAGGTCATGAGTTCAGTTCGAAACTCTCTGGAATTTCGTGATGTGCACGCTGTTGATCATTCTCAATAAGAATTAAACAGCTGATATTAGCCTTCCGCCTGGCGACTCACTCGTCGTGCTGTCTAACTGATGGTATGTGTGAAGTGAGGCAAGAAACCAGGCTTTTTCATATCCGGGTGCACGAACTAATTTGGACAAGTTTTGATGTTTTCAATGGTGTTAGTGAAGCCAATCTGTGCTGGAAAGCCAAGAAGCACTATGCGCATCTCACGAACCTGAGAAAGTTCCGAAACCGCGATCTTCCGACCATTCGTTGCACACTTGACCGTTTGACCACTTGCGGAGTGAACTGTGCGGCAACCGACTGTTAACAGATTGTCTTTATAGGATAGACTCAATATCCTGGCCTCTTTTCAACGGCCTTGACAGACGACTGGATGAGACATTGAGACATAGTCTTGGCTACAAATCTTTCTGGATAACCGTCAGCTCTGAGCACGTTAGCAATGTGCTTCAGTTCAAAGTGTATCCCTAAAGCAGATTCATCCCACTCGGATGTGTTTGATACAGGCACAAAACTGTCAGCACACGTACCACCAATAAAACTGGACACTCTTAATCTTCCCATTCAGTTGATCAAGTCCTATTTAACTCACTGCCACCCGACAAGTGACCAACAGGAGAGACCATATCAACTCCATCAACTTGTCAGCAAGGTGCAGAAATAAAATGGAACTTTACATTAAAACCGCATCGTAAAAGCCGTTTCTCCAAGGAGACGGTGGGGATCGCAAGCGCCAGGTCTAGCGAATCAACAGAATCAGGTGAAGAAATACACTCATTTGCAAATCAATTTGGTTTTGCGAGAGACTCACCTGGAACCCAGCTGAATCTCTCGTTTGTGATGTTTCCATGCTGATAAACAGTGAGATTACTTCTAAGTAGTACACAAATTTCGAGTTAAAATCAACGTCTTTTGTCAGCTCCACAAAATTAATTGTCACGAAGACTGTATTAACGTTAGCGTTGCAGCACAAGTTCTACAATCTCAACTAACCATTAGTCAACTGCGCAATATCTGGAAGCACACATATCCAAAATGGGTTTCAATGGGTCATCTTTCTCATGAAAACTGGGCAGGCCGTAAACTCGTTGGAATGCAATCTGATACGTTGGGATAAGATCTTGGAGGCTAAACCTTTATCCCTCAAGGGTTTCAGGCAGTTTGTTGGCTGTTCTTCGATTGCCTGGGCCTGGTCATTTGTCTGGTGCTTTTGACTTAATCTTGAAGTGTTACTTAGGAGCTGTATCATATTTCTTGTCCCTTTTCGTTGTTCCTGCCCCTTCAGTGGACTTCGTCAGCAGTATAACGTTTCTTATTATTGAGGCTTACGTTCGCAGTGTGTGGGGCTGCCTGTGTGTGCATCGCTTTGGTGAGATGCAATCGTGTTGGATATGGTAAATGTCTCGACCAGGCTTTCACGTACTAACTTATTTCGATGCATCCCTCGGGGAATCCGATAGACGCATCCGTCTCTGTAGGCCTGGTCGTAAAGCCTAGGGGTTTTTTTTGCCTTGCCGAAGTCGCTTGAATATTGCCAAAGTTTCGAAGGAAACAGGATGACGAACATTGATGTTTTCGGGGTCTTGGTTTGGATCTTGTCCGAATCAGGTGTTGACTTATTTTGGCGGGCGCCTGATTACTGGTTCATTGAAAAACAGACATTCCTCGTCACCGTTTCCAATTTTTACTTTCCCCCCGTGAAAGTGCTTCACACAAGGATGTATTGTATATTAAATCTTCCGGTCTTTCTACAAACTAGTGTATTTTGACTGCTATTCAACTACTTTAATCCGATCTTGCAGAATTTTGCACAATTTGGCCGTCTGGCAATTCATATGGACCACCAGACATCTTATGCCCAATGAGGTCGATCGTTTACAGAAAGAGTATATGGAAGCAGAGACAGGTCAGTTGTGAACCAAAATCTCCACCACACTTTTTTCAGTCCACCATTCAGGCCGAGTTGTATGTGAACCGCACATGTTCCCGAGTGCATTTCGGTCTTGTGGTGCAGACATTTTCGTGCAAGAACATACATCTTAGTGAATTAGGTTTTGTCGACCCCCTTCTTCCTAAAAAATGAAATTCACTCATTTACTCACCCAACACATTGAACCGTGATCTGTTGAAAGTGGCCTTGGCGGAAAACATCAAGGTATAATAATTAAATTTGGGTATGAAATTACTTATAGTGCAATCACTGAGCTTGATATCGCTCAAAACTGAAATCAATACTCAGTTTCTGTGCTCAGACGGCATTAACTTCTACAGTTCAATGTTACCAAGGCAATTCTCCTGAAGAGGGACCACTCCCTTACAGAGACCGGAACAGCCTTCCCCTCAGTTACGATGAATGTGAACGTCTAAAATTTCCTTACCCCGTAGCCTCAACGAATCGCTCGTAGTTGTGCTAGAAATATATTCACTTATTACTCACATTCAGAGCCTTATGAAACAACAGCAGCTCCAACCCGATCAATAAGTCGGACCCCCTAACTGAATACAAAAGATTTATCTACAGTAATTCGGAGAAAAATTTCCCATCCCATTCCCGACTGAGGATAGCCCACTGACGGAAACAAAGATAGTGGACCAATTTTGTGAGTGACCATCCTTGAAAAAAACCTGGGTACTAGGCCATGGCTAACCAGAGACGCCGTTGTTGCCTATCCGTCAAAGTGACCTTAATCCAAGTTGCCCAAAAATATGGAACAGTTAAACATTCTATATGAGAAGGGTTGATTTCTGCTATTATTCTTTACAGCTTTCGGGGAAAGCAAGTGGTTTTGTCAAGTTTGTTAGAGCGAATGACTGCAGACATACTGGTTATCGCCCTTGGTTGTTCCTCTTTGATGGACCTTGTTGTATACATACTGTTCGTAATGTTCACCCGTTTAGGTCTAAACAACTATCCAGAACGTTGGTTGACGTGTGTGGCAGAAACGCAAGAAGCCTTTGGCTGGATACTTGGCTATCTGTTTGCAAATGAGAAATTTGACCAAAAGAGTAACGATGCGGTAAGTTTGATTGCTTTTTGATATGTCTGGTATTTTTCTACCACCGTTTTACACAACAACAACCAACTGAATTGCAAAATGACTGCTGCAGAATCACATGAGTGACAATCTGTGGTGTTTCATCCACGGGAGGGGGGGCAACCAATTCCAAAGGGGTGAAGAACATACCAGAGGAGGAATGGCATATTCAGTCCGAGTCTTCCTACGTCAAAATTCACACCAAAATAACAATTGTGCTCATTGTACCGAGGCCCATACCAGCTTTGAGTACACCCGTAAAACATGCCTGTGTGCAGCCTTTCTGTTCTACTCATGCAGATTACTTCAAAGCCTGAGTGAACAAGATCCCGTCCGCCAGAAAGGTGACACCGTCCGAAATCGCTCAAGTAGACGCTGGCTCTTCACAAGGCAAGAGCAAATGACTTGAGTGTTGTTTGAATGAAACAGAAGTGGTCCCACGCACGCACGCACACTAGAGTATGCTGATTAATCTGGACGAAGCGGTCGAGTCATTTCATCAAGGTTGACTTACTGGTATAAGGGTGTATACCACTGATGAAACATGCGAGTAGCGTCTGACCAGATGTTAAAGCACCGTCCCCCATCTAATGGAAGCTGAAGACTGGTAGGGAAATTACAGAACCGCTCTGCAGTGTTTGTTCACTATTATTTAAGATTTAAAGGACTTCTGGGAAAGTTCAAGAGGACGCTTGAGAATGATCATGTCTCAAAAGCACCGTGCAGACTAGATATTTACTATCGTGTCCAATGGCATGTAACCACTTAGTTCGTGACCCTATGCGATTTGGTCACTGTCTAGTCACCCCAGTGGCCGGGTGGATAAGGTGAACGGCTAAGGTTCGATTCCGTACAAACGTCCTCAAACTAGCTGCCGTGTCCTCTCTTACTAGCCGGTGCACCTGTAGATTGAAAACTGAAGAAGTAAAAATAGCATCGTTTATTTTTCGAAGAACCGTCTGGGTTGAAGACATAATTTGCTGCACGAATTGATGATATCCGAACAAAAGTGACAAGTTTTCCAGGAAGATTGGAGAAGTGACTGAAAGCAGTAGGGGGGAGAGCTTACGCGATGTTGTTTTGTGGCGCTGGTTCCATGCAATTTAGGTCCGTTTGTAGAGTACCCAGCGGTCGTGATCTAGAGGGCCCATGTAATCAATTACTGTGCTTCTCTCGTTCGGCTGAACTAGAAAACTTAAAAATCAATGTTAACTGTGTGTGTTGCGAACCCCTCGCACTTGTTTGTGAGTGCCGTTTGCCAATTATGTGTGCGACTGAATCTTGTTTACTCGCCTACTTGAGCGATTTATTGATGACGTCGACAGTCCTTGTTGTTACGGCAACCAAGCTACATCAGTCCCTTCACCTACTGACTGCCGCTGTAACGACTCTAACATGACCATGTGGCTGTGTACGACTGGCAAATATCAAGGCCATTCGTCCCTCCCTGATGTGACCGCTTTTCTAATGAAACCAGATTCACTTCGTCTTTTTGATGGTGCAATAAACAGTTCCTATTGACTAAAACAGCATACATTTGAAAGGAAGGAACCTACCAAGACTGGTCTACTCTGTATAGTAAGCTTTACTGGGATGGTCCACCAATGCAATACTGGTCTGTTTTGAGCAGCGAGCACCGCAGATGGCAGTGTTTTGTTTTCTGACCACTTTTACTCAATTTGTCCACAATTGCAGCCATTGACTAGGATATGACAAAACAGTCACTCATTTCCAACTGGACCTGGAGTTTGATAACAACCCTATGAAATCGATATTCCTGGACCTCAAGTTTATATATGGGAATATTTCCCTAAGACAAACAGTATTCTGCCACTCTAACTTTCCACTAGTGTTAGAAATTTATTGTCCAAACACCATTTAGGCCACTGTTTTCACTTATGCAGCAAACCTTCTGAGAAGCGAAGACATCAGGGAACGAACCTCTTTGACATTACCTTTGGGTGACCTCTTCGATGGGAAAATGGTGTTTCTTCCGAGAATTTTCTCCTGAGGCTATCTTGTTCCAACGATGATACATCTTCAAATGATTCCAGGCCCTGCCTCTAAGTGGTTTCACCCTTGACAGTTTAGGCTACAAGCTCACTCTATTCTTCCATAAGTCACATCTTCCTACTTAGTGAGTACGTTGGAAACTGATGGATTGATTTGCTAGCTGCTTGCTTACATAACGGACTGCTTGACTGATTAACAGATTGGTTGAGTGATGGATTGACTGACTGGTTGAATGATTACTTCATCGATTGACTGATCGATCGACCGACTGATTGACTGACTAACTGAATTACTAACTAACTAACTGTGACCGGTCTACTGGCTGACCGTTCGTTCTGTTGTTTAGTTTTTTTACTGATTCATGGATTCTTGGGTGCCTGTATAAATTCGTTCGTCTGACAACTGTGGCTGTCCTCAATGAAACCTTCTAATGTTTTCAGCTTCCCATTATTAGGTACACAAACTGTCGGCATGGTTTGCACACTCGAACTTTATCCACATTTCCGGATGGACACTAACGTTTTTGTTATAATAACTCAGTGCTCAGAACGTGGGCTCGGTAGTCACAGATAGAACAACTTTAAGATAAATATGATGGAGCTTTCTCCATCTGGAATGACCGCACTCAGAAGAAATTACGCATCAGAAGAAATAACTTCAGCCAGTTTCTTGGAGCGCACTTCCTTCTAGAAGAAAATGCCCCGCACAAAAGACATTTGTGATCAGCCCTTTGAAGGGATCTGTTCAGAATGGGACAGCTGTAGTTTGTCCTCATCAATAAAACATTGATCCAATTATCAACTGCAGAGTTTCGCTTGATGCCATGTATGGCTTTATTGTGGCTTTTCTCTGTCCCACTTTACAGGCAGCTGAAATGATACACGAAATACGCGAGGCTTTTAAAGAAAACTTTGCCAGTGTTCATTGGATGCAAGAAGAAGACAAGATCAAAGCTATTGAGAAGGTTGACGCAATGAAAGCTTCGGTTGGCTATCCAATGTACCTCAACCAGACGGCTGAGGAAATACGGCTTCTATCGTATATGGTGAGATGACTCATGTTACCCCGTGATCGGTCATATCAAAAACGTCATTGAGACTTGGTTGTTTTTAGCTATTTTCCCCGGGTGGTATTTGTACAACACCAGACATTTCTAACGTCAAATGTGATCGTTTAGCCAAGGGTGTCAGTGAGACTGGGATAGTCACTTACCACTTTGGGACATATGTGACAGGAATATATATATATATATATATATATATATATATATA